>CAVLGL010000104.1:48770422-49370422 GCA_963668995.1 Parnassius mnemosyne | reverse complement strand
ATTGCCTTTTCGCAAATGTGCTTTTCACAAATGGTACTGGACATTTTTGTGTTCTTTTGTTTTTAGCTACATATAGTGGGGAAAATTTATGATATCGTTTTATGAATTTGTATATATACGATTTTCGTACACTGAGGACATTTGACAATACGTAAACTTTAGATGTTGGGTATGTATAAGGAAGATGTAATATTAGTTTTAGTATAGATCTTTGAGCTCGCTCGGCCTCAATAAGATATGTTTTTGGAGCTCCACCCCATGAGCAGATGCAATAATTTATGAGACAATGACAAAGGGCGTTATATGTCTGAATTAGTAGTTTTTTACTCGCTACAGTTCTTAGGTTCTTAAATACTATAATGAGTCTCCGAATTCGTTTAGATATTTTTGATATATGAGGTTGCCAATTTAATCTTTCGTTGAGGATTACCCCAAGGTATTTTATCGTAGATGTTCGTTCTAATATTGTACATTTACATCTCTCTTTTTTTGGAACGTATTACAAGGGTACGTATGCATGGTGACAGAGAAGCTGTGGGGTGGTTTTGAGATTATTGTTTTGAAAAAACATACATATTTCGTTTTATTATATATTTATTATATAATGAGGAGCGGTTTGATTCCTTAGTTAAATATCAATATGAGTGTCAGCGCTCAATGTCAGATTCTTCAAGGTCAGTGTGTGCTGATAATATTATACCACCACCAAAACTCTATGACAGTGCCATAGCAGAGGATATTAAAAAAATAAATAACTCAAATATTACTAAAAATAATATAATTGTTTATAGCGATGACATGGGAAAAATCTAGGCATAACTTTAAATAACTCTTTAAAGGGACAAAAATTTGCCAATTGCTGCATCCCTGGAGCATCTTTTAGTGACATCCTAAATAAAATTATTGTTACTAAATTTTGCCCAAATAGTACAATAATAATTTTTGTTGGTAGAAGAGGAAGTTTTGTTGCAGGGCAACAAACAGTTATTAAGATATATTGAACAACTTAATAACTTAAATGTACACAAAATTGTCTTGTTCACACTGCCTTATATACAGGGATTGCCACAAGAAAATAATTTAAGACATAATTTAAATATACAAATGCATAATTTAATATGTAATAATAGTTTAAATTTGACATTTAATTGTAATGATAATAATCATAAATTTCATGTAAATGACATAAATAATTTAATAAAAAGTTCTGGACAAAAGATATTTATTACCTATCCAAATATAATTTAAGACTGATAGCAAATGTGCTATCTTATTATTTACTTTTTAACGCAGCCAAGTTTTTGGCTACCAAGACTGCTTTTATTGAGCAAAATCATTTGACATTTAATTTGGAATCAGTTCAAACTAATTTAAGTTAGTGAATGTGACAATAGAGGCAATCTCTAGCAATAATAAGAGTTTAATTAATTTTGAATACAGCCCACAAATAAGTAATGAAAATTGTTTACACCTGGTGCATCAAAATATACATACAAGGCATGTTGGGCAAAGAATTGGAAGTTGAATTGTTTTTAAATAGTAACAATATACACATCCTTTGTAATACTGAGCTTTGGTTAAAAGATTATAATTTCATGTTTAATTTCAGAAATCACCAGGTGGTCAGTTCCTTCAATAGAGAAAAATGTTTACGTGGTGGCTCCTTAATATTAGCAGATAAATCATTATTATATAAAGAACGTAAGGACATTGTGAGCCTCTCTGTTGAACGAACTGTAGAAATGGCTTGTGTCGAGTTCAAGCATCTCATTGTTGTAAGTGTTTACAGACCCCTATGTGCTACTTATGACCATTTTGAAAGGATTGTGGAAGAAGTTTTACTCAAACTTAGTAAACAGAACAAGTATGTTGTAATGTGTGGAGAGTTTAATATCAATCTCCTTGAAACTTCTTCTATTAGTATTAAGTTTCGCTCATTGTTTAAATCGTATAATCTTGTAAATTTATTCTTAGAACCAACACGTATTGCTGGGCCTAGTGCGACCTGTATAGATAAAATTTTTACAGATGATAAGCCCTTGCATAAATAAATTATTCAAAATTTAAGTTCAGATCACTGTGGACAGTTGGTATCACTACCTTACATACACAAAAAACAGAAAAATAAGAAAGTTGTGTTTGTTCCAATAAATGAACATCGCTTGGAGAGGTTTAGAAGTAATATAATAAAAAGACTTCCATCACTTTCGTTTAAAAATAGTGCTAATTATTTGTATGCTACATTATTTGAAATTATAAGTTGTGAATTTAGTAGAATATTTACTTCTAAAACTTTCTCTTTTAACAGTCGCAAATCATTTAATGGATGGGCGACAGTAGGAATTTATAAAAGTAGGCGAAGGTTATACGAGCTTTATGATGAAAGATCATATAATAGTAGTGTTATATTTAGAGATTATGTAAAAACATATTCTAAAATATTTAAAAAAGTGTGCTCCACTGCTAAGGCTTTACATTTAAGCAACAGAATTAAAACTGCATCCGACAAAATTAAAATGACCTGGAGAATAATAAATAGTGAAACGGGCAAGGTCAAAGCGCGCAAATCGGATTTTCAATTGAATATTAACAATAATTTAACGCGATCTGATCAAGAAGTTGCTATGGCTTTTGAGAAACATTTTACTGACGTTCCTTTTTTGACAACAAAATCATTAAATTCTTCTCCTACTGTCGCCGAATCATTGCTCAAACAAAATGTAAAGGCTTGTTCAAATACTTTTAAATTCCATAGAGTACTGCCAAAAGATATCGTTAAATATTTTAAAACTATTGATGTTAAGAAAACGGCAGAATTATGGGGGATTTCCGTTAAAGTTATTTTATCTATAATAGATAAAATAACTTTATCTTTATCTAGCCACTATATTTAATATAAGCGTCGAATCTGGTGCATTTTCTGATTTAATGAAACATAGTAAAGTCATACCTATATTTAAATCTGGTAGTACATTAGAACCCGCCAATTTTAGACCAATTTCTGTACTACCAACATTTAGTAAAATTTTTGAAAAAATTATTTTAGATCAGATGTTAAGTTTCTTTAATATTAATAAATTGCTACATAAAAATCGATTCGGTTTTACAAGGGGTCGCTCGACAACAGACGCTGGAGTTGAGCTTATTAAACATATTTTTTGTGCATGGGAGAATTCAGAGGATGCTTTGGGTATATTTTGTGACCTTTCCAAGGCCTTCGACTGTGTTCACCGTGAGACATTAATCAGGAAGCAACAGTACTATGGTGTCAATAACACAGCGCTTGAACTTATTATTTCATATTTAAGTAATAGAAAACGGAAGGTTATTATCAATGGTAAAAGTTCTTCCGGGTCACCTGTACCAATGGGTGTTCCTCAGGGCTCGATTTTCGGCCCATTCCTGTTTCTGGTGTATATTAATGACTTACCTCACCTTGTAGGGGATAGTCATAATATAGTATTATTTGCTGATGATACTTCCTTGATTTTTAAACTTAAACGTCAATCATTTAAATGTGACGAAGTGAATATTGCTACATCAAAATTAGTGCATTGGTTTAACGTTAATAATCTGCATTTGAACGGAAATAAAACAAATTGTGTTAAATTTACAACAACCAATGTTTAAAATCTGAATACCAATGTGTTTTTAAATGGGGAGGAATTGAGCCCTGTTGTATCCACTGTTTTTCTTGGCATCACTCTTGACGCAAAGCTCCAGTGAGGCCCCCATATATCCAAATTAGCAAGCAGACTAAGTTCTGCAGCCTATGCTGTAAAAAAGATTAGAGGTCTCACTAGTGTCGAGACAGCTAGATTAGTTTATTTTAGTTATTTCCATAGCATAACGTCTTATGGGATTTTGCTATGGGGAAATGCGGCTGATTCAGAAACTATTTTTGTTTTACAGAAGAGGGCCATTAGAGCAATTTACAATCTCAAACCGAGAGAGTCTCTTAGAGATAAATTTAAAGAAATTAATATATTAACTTGGGCCTCTCAGTATATTTACGAAAATTTAATGTATGATCACAAAACAAAGATAGTTTTAGTAAAAAAAGTGATATACATTCTGTAAACACTAGGAACAAACACAAGCTAGTGATGCCAGTACCTCGACTCCACAGAGTCAGTAATTCATTCTTGGGGCAATGTATACGCTATTACAACAAGGTCCCGGAAAGTGTACAGGTTCTATCTATTACCATTACCCCGGGCTGGAGTTTGTGTATACGTCAGAGAGGACATCTGTTTTCGACGCCTCGGCAGCCTTGAAGGTACGGACCTGTCCATCCTATGGCTGCGCGTAGACAGCGACGACCATCCCCGCGTCTACGGGTGCCTCTATAGGTCCCATAGCGGTAATGCCGACACAGACCGACTCATCGACCACGTCCAAATGGCTGCAGACTCCGTGCTACAACAGGTCCCATCCGCAGAGATCGTGATACTCGGTGATTTCAACGCCCACCACGCTGAATGGCTTGGTTCTCGTTCAACCGATCATGCGGGTAGATCTGTCTACGACTTTGCTTTGGCATATGGTCTAACACAACTGGTTACTTCGCCTACGCGGATCCCAGATGTGGAAGACCATGTACCTTCCCTGTTGGACCTTCTGCTGACCTCTCATCCGGACGGATATCAGGTCTCCGTCGATGCCCCTCTGGGCTCTTCGGACCATTGTCTGATCCGGAGCACAGTGCCACTCACGCTCCAATCGCAGTTGCGATCTACAGCTTGCCGCCGTGTTTGGCACTATAGGTCAGCTGATTGGGACGGGATGCGGTCTTTTTTTGCATCCTACCCTTGGGGGCGGGTTTGCTTCTCGCCGGAAGATCCCAGCGTTGTTGCCGATTCTGTTGCTGATGTGGTACTTCAGGGTATGGAACTTTTTATTCCATCCTCTGTGGTGCCCATCGGAGGCAGATCCCAGCCATGGTTTGGTCGCTCCTGTAAAATAGCATCACGCTATAAGCAGGAGTGCTACCGGGCCTGGGCTGACGCATCAACGTCTCGGGATTTAAACACCAGCGCACTTAAAAAGAAGTATAATTCCGCCTCCAGGTCCTTCAAAAGCGTCATTGCCAAGGCAAGGTCTGAGCACATCGGCAGAATTGGCGAGAAGCTAGTTCGCCTTCCTTCGGGAACCCGTGCATTCTGGTCTCTCGCCAAGGCTGTCCAAGGGAACTTCTGTCAGCCATCCCTCCCATCTCTGCACAGAGAGGACGACTCACTGGCCCATGCAGCAAAAGAGAAAGCCGATCTGTTGTGCTCTCTTTTTGCGTCCAACTCGACTCTAGATGACGGGGGGAACACACCGCCGACCATCCCGCGATGTGAGTGCTCCATGCCGGATGTGCGATTTACACAGCGCTCGGTTCGCAAAGCACTCTTCTCCCTGGACGTCAGCAAGTCGAGTGGGCCCGATGGAGTCCCTCCCATTGTGCTGAAGACGTGTGCTCCGGAGTTGGCACCGGTTTTAACGCGTCTTTTCCGGTACTCCTACTCCCAAGGCGTAGTCCCAAATTCATGGAAGACAGCTTTGGTCCACCCGATCCCTAAAAAAGGCGACCGCTCAGACCCGTCCAACTACAGGCCTATCGCCATCACCTCCTTGTTCTCCAAAATAATGGAATCCATTATAAACTGCCAGCTCATGAGGTACCTTGAGGATCACCAGCTGATCAGTGACCGTCAGTACGGTTTTCGTCGGGGTCGATCAGCAGGTGATCTTTTAGTTTACTTAACTCATAGATGGGCGGAGGCAGTAGAGTCCAAGGGGGAGGCATTGGCCGTTAGTTTGGACATAGCGAAGGCCTTCGATCGGGTCTGGCACAAGGCGCTTCTTTCGAAGCTTCCTTCCTATGGGCTTCCCGAGAAATTGTGCAAATGGATCACCAGTTTCCTTGCTGATCGGAGCATCAAGGTCGTAGTAGACGGTGCATGCTCTGATTACAAGCCTATCAACGCTGGTGTTCCACAAGGCTGCGTGCTATCACCAACGCTGTTTCTCCTGCATATCAATGATATGCTGCTAACTGGTAGCATTCATTGCTATGCAGACGACAGCACTGGGGATGCCTTATATACCGGCCGTGCCAATATTTCTCGGGAAAACGTCGCCGAGTACCGGGACAAACTTGTGTCTGAAGTCGAGTCTTTGCTTAACAAAGTCTCGGATTGGGGCCGACTAAATCTAGTCCAGTTCAATCCCCAGAAGACACAAGTTTGCGCGTTTACCGCTAAAAAGAACCCCTTTGTCGTATCTCCTCAGTTTCAAGGCACTCCCCTTGCTGCCTCAGCCAGTATCGGAATCCTTGGCGTCGACATATCGAATAGCGTGCAGTTTCGTGGTCACTTGGAAGGGAAGGCCAAATTGGCCTCTAAAAAGCTTGGCGTGCTCAGCAGAGCGAGACAGTATTTCATGCCGGCACATCGCTTGCAACTTTACAAAGCGCAAGTTCGGCCCCACATGGAATACTGTTCTCATCTCTGGGCCGGGGCACCCCAGTGCCAGCTCCTTCCACTTGACCGCATCCAGCGCAGAGCGATTCGAATCGTCGACGACCGAGTTCTTTCCGATCGGCTCGATACACTGGCACTGCGTAGAGATGTTGCATCTCTTTGCGTATTTTATCGCATCTATCACGGGGAGTGCTCTGAGGAATTGTTCGGACTAATTCCAGCCGCTCAATTTCACCATCGCACGTCGCGACAAAACTCGCGTTACCATCCATACCATCTGGATGATTGGCGGTCCACCACTGTGCGATTTAGAAGAAGTTTTCTCCCTCGCACAACTTCTTTGTGGAATCAATTACCACCAGCGAATTTTCCGAACCGATACGACTTAGGAACCTTCAAGAAAAGAGCTTACACCTTTCTAAAAGGCCGGCAACGCATCTGCAATTCCCCTGGTGTTGCGGTTGTTCATGGGCGGCGGTAGTCACTTAACATCAGGTGAGCCGCATGCTCGTTTGCCCCCTATTCTATAAAAAAAAAAAAAAAAAAAAAAAACCAAGTTTAAAATTTTTATTAAGCTGAAACTGTATAAAAAGGGGTATTATAGTATAAATGAATATATGGTTGATAATAACCCCTGGGAATGAGGTGGTCACTTCCAAGCAGTTTCTAAAATAAATTTTGTAAATAGTTCGTAATCATTTATATTGTAAAATTTATTTTAAAAAAAAGTCCCGCTGGGTTTCTTGCTGGTTCTTCCCAGAACAGAGGGTTTTTTTCGAACCAGTGGTAAAGTAAAAAATTACTTTCAATAAGAATTACACATGTAATGTATATTGAATAAAAAATATTCTATTCTATTCTATTCTAAAATAGTGAGTGCACCTGTACTTACACACTCGTGCACTATACGAGTAATTCTGTGCTGCGCACATAGGCCGCTGTGACCGAAATTCGGTCGGGAAGGTCGAAAAGAGAAGAAGAATTCAGTTGGTTTCTCGGAAATCTTATATATATATATATATATATATATATATATATATATATATATATATATATATGTATATTATAGACTTGAAAAATAAAATATTATCTTAATATAAGATTTCCGAGAAACCAACCGAATTCTTCTTATATATGTATATGTAGGAAGTATAGTGGGTATAGTACAGAGACTAATTTTGTAGTTAGGAATAATAATTAATTCGTTTACACGAATTAATTATCCAACGAGTCGAGGATAAACTAGTAACGCAATACGACAAGCGCACCGTTCCCCGTCAGAGCCAATACTGTCTTAACGACGGCCGCTCCGTCCGTTTTATACAAGCAGGACGGGTGGTAACGCAGGTGCAATGCCGCAGGTGTGCGGTACACGTGTCGTTTACAAGAATTCTGTCTAGCCAGACCGACGCCACCGCACCTACAATGGTGCAGGTGCCGTCATATACATACTTATATATACACATAAACAAAGTTATTTTTCAAAGACTAGCCAGATTTAATAATTAAGTTCAAAATATATACACTTTTTGCAGTTTTTAAAAACACGCGTAAATAACTTTTCTACTTTTATTTCAAATTATCCGAAATTGAATGTGATTTATGGGCAACAACAGCGCGCCCTCGTGTGTGTACGAGTACTTAATGACACGCTCAATACTATGATTCCAATTTTCCCTTTATACTTTAAACGGGCTTAGGTAGGCCATAATAAATAATATTTTTTTAACATTTTACGGTGTGTGGGATGGATGCTATACAAATAAAAATTCCACTCCACGAATTAAATATATTTTTTCCCACACAAAAGACAGTTCGATAATTATACAAGTTTAGACTTCAGAGCGGGAGACAGAGGTGGAGAATAAATGTAAAAGAAAAGATAGCTGAGCTATGAAGCCGATGATAGGTTGACGCGATTTAAATAACGCTTACTCAGGCGACGTGAGCGTAGCGTCTAGAATTGAGAGCGTTTATAATCGGACTGGCCGATTAATATACAGGATAAGGATCGCAGACAGTGCGAATAATGCCGAGTACTGTCCACCTCAACCGACTCGAACATTGCGTCGGCGCGTACGCCGTTCGGCGTACAACGGCGTAATATGTTTATTATCATAATTTTACTACTTAAATATACAATCACTTAAAATGCCACTAACCATTCACAAAAATGTTCGAGGTGGACCATCGTTATTATTTAGTGCTTGTACACGTTGGTAATAAAATGGGTTATATCCAGAAGAATTCAGTAGTAACTAACTTTGAACTCTATATTCCCTAAAATATTGTAGTCTTTGACTCGATCACTTCCATGTGACGGAGTGGTGAATTGTCCAAAATCTAACAGCCTTTGGTTAGCTGCAAAAATTGTTCTCCGAATTTTCGTACACGTGCCTTAACTCCTTGCCTTTGCAAACACGGTAAACACTGTAATATTGCACCATTTCATAGTACCCGCGGTTCAAATATTTTTGTTACGTCATTGATCAACTAAACGTACGTAATGAGGTCACGGTCAACACTGTCAGCTGTTGGCATGGCTGGGCGAGCGGACGCAGGTACTTAGCGATGTACAAAGACGTATTAAAAAGATAGACAGGTTACACACTAACATTATTATACTTTAAAGTGGCGCAGGTAGTACTATATCTACGTACAGTTTTTTATTATTACATGTTGCGCTAACAAAAAGAGACAAATGATAGGGCATACCTATCGTCAGAAAAAGATGAATATACATCATTAGTTACGTATTGATTGCTGCCGAGCGCTCATTGGCGCGAGCGCGTGACATACCGATATGGAAAATGAACACACTAGCTAGCGTCAAAGCTTACAGTAGCGGTTAGTGTTGAAATAATAAAACCAATTATGAACAAAACATCTATATTCAAAATATTAATAAGACGTTTTTCTTGTCTCCGACAGTTGCCGTGTAATTTGTGCACCATCTAAAAACACAGGAAGGCATTTTTGCCATGAATAACTAGAAGATTTACGCGCTGTAGCGAAGGTATAGCCGCGACGCGAGAGCGTGCCCGACTGAATGCGAGATGGGCAATTACCTGAGTTTCGTATTGCCATTTTAGAACGAGTATGACGTATCTATACTTTTAAAAACATCTTAGGCGATGTAACGGTAAATAAAAAAAGAGAGGAGGAGATACGCTACAAAGTACCCTTACGAATGTGTGCCTGCATAAAATGGTAAACGTTGGATATTTATGAATGAAAGTCAGTTAAAATAATTCATTACCACGTATTTTTAACATAAAAGATAATATTGACAGAATGTTTGAGATTTTTTTTAATAATTTTTTCTTTACCATTTGCCTATATTACTTATACTGAACCTTTTCTGCAAATTTGGCCGATGATTGCAAAATAATCCTGTATAAATTCGAAAATATCCGAGTTCAATAAAATATTAAATTATATATTGTTTTTGAAAAAATCTCTCATTTGAATAATACATTTTTATGTTAGAATATTAATACTAACCCATTCCCTCTCCCGTGGATCATATATGAACATTTTGATTCTTTAACTATTGTGTTTATTTCGTGGACAAGGAAACTGTTTTATACGTGGTAGAGCCATGCTGCAGCTATAGAAACAGAAACAGAAACTTTTTTATTCAATATAGATTATAAATAATACTTACTGAAAGTCACTCTTTTGTTTGATTACCACTGGTTCGGAAAAAACCTCTGTCCAGGGAAGAACCAGCAAGAAACCCAGCGGGACTTTTTTTTTAAATAACAGCTTACAATCATGATGTTACACAAATTAACAACACAACAAATAAGAAATAGCTTGGTAGCGATCACCTCATTTCCAGGGGTTATTATCATCCATAAATTCCTTAATATTATAATAACCCTTTTTATACAAACTTAGTTTAATAAAGTTTTTGAACTTTGAACTGGTCAAACTTTGTATATTTTCTGGAATTTTGTTGTAAAAGCGTATACATCGCCCCAAGAATGAATTACTGACTCGATGGAGTCGATATTAATAGTATAGTTGTAGCACGAATGGGTCGGCTCGACCGGGGAAGGACCACGCTCTCACAGAATACCAGCGTAAAATGGCAGCTTAGTGCTGCTGTGTTTCGTATGGTGAGTGTAGAGAACCGGAGACCCATTTTACTGGAAAAGAGGCATTCTATCTTAGTCCTCAAGGCTGACAACGCATCTGCATTTTAATTCACAAACGAGGATAGATGCAGATGTCTATGGGCCACAGCAGCCACTTACCATCGGGTGGACTGTGTGCTCGTTTGTCACCCTAATTCTATAAAAAAAAACTGTTAAAGAGCAGATAGTGTTATAAAAGAAACAGATCCTAACCATCTGAAGTACAAAAATACGTTCTCTAAGTTCAAAATAGTAGTGTCAGAAGAGGCAATAGAGGGAAATGAAACTGGAGATGAGCAACATAATTTTACAGATATGTACACAAAATAAAAAATAAAACTGTGGCTACCAGCCATGTCAAGTCCCTATGAGGGGCAGTCTATGGGGAAGGGCTATGTTTAGCAGTGGACTTTGATAGACTGTAATGATGATGATGATTTATGAATCACACCGATTTCCAACTCTATTTTATTCCTGTTAATCAGTACCACCCAGCTGGTTTGCTATTCAAAGGCACAACATATCATGCTAGTTGGGTTATATAGTTAACCCACTTTCACCTTTTACTCTCATTTGGTGGTTAAGCGTTTTTATATGTAATTTAACATGAAATCTAGATGTTTATCAGTATTTATGTCTACATCGTGGAGACGCGTACACGTTTATTAGTTAAAACGAAGAAAGACATACAAAAAATCACTAAAAATACATAAGAACTAACATAATATTGCTGATGTGAAGAGAAAACGCTCCAAGAATCCTTTAGTCTGTGAATATGTCCAGGATCCCCTTTCCCCTGCCATTATATCAGATTTTATAGACAACAAATCCTCACAACATTGATTCCTACCAACAATGAATTACGAGGATATTGAAAATAAAAAAAAACATCCCAATTTCAATAGAGCAGACTAGGTACTAGCTGGTACTACCATCTGCTTGGGATCCAATCTATACAAATAAATGAACATGAAAGTATTTACGGTACTTATAACAAAAACACTATTAAATTTCTGTCTGAAAAAACAGACAGACAGTCTGTTTGTCCTAGCTAATATCTGAAATGGCTGGACCGATTTTGACGGGGCAGGTAACTGATGTTACAATGAGTAACTTAGACTACTTTTATTTTACCAAAATATTTATAAGCCTAAATTACACGCGGGCAAAGTTGCGGGCAACAGCTAGTTTTTTTTTAAGAATAAGGGTGACAAACGAGCTCACGGGCCACCTGATGGCAAGTGGATACTGGGGCCCATAGAGATATACATTTATCCTCTATTAAGAATCAAAAAGCAATGGTGTTGTCATCCCCGAGGACATGAGACGGTATGTCTTGTTTCCAGTAAGTAGGGTCTTCGGTTCTCTACACTCACCATACGAAACAGGGCAACATTAAGCCTATATTTCATGTTGGTATTCTGTGAGACCGTTGTCCTACCTTTTTTTTTTTTCGTGGGGAAATCCTCATGGATACTTCCGGCTGCGGGGGCAACCGGAAGGTTATGCCGGACTCCTACCGGCTAAAACCCCACGGTGGTCTCCATCAGCGTATACGAGGGGTCCCGGGATCTCCGTTCGGAACACAACCGGGGCCCCTCTCTCGCTTCGCTTTATTGGAAGCACGTCCCAGGGGCAGAATTTACTACCCCCAGCACCCTCGCAGTGCTATCACGATGTCTCGGGACCACTTCCGAGCCATCGTCCTCCTCGGGGGTTACGTTACTAGGCCTTCGAGGCCCCCGCTCCAAACGCCTGCAACCCCAGAGGCCCCGTTTCTGGTGGGGGAACACCATCTTCAGAGGGAGGGCCGTGACGAACGCCTTGATGACGTCGTCTCCGAGTGGGATCTGTCCTCCTCCGATCCCGCTCAGCAGCCTCCTTCTGGACCATTACGGACTCACAGAAGTTGGCTACGGCCCTCCACGCCGAGTCCCCGCTCAACATCGCCGACACGACTGCTGGCAGGGAGAGGTCCCGACCGACCCGGTTTGCCAGGATCATTCGCTCCCGTTCCCACGCTGGACATACCGCCAGCGTATGGGACGCGGAGTCCTGATCCTGTCCACCGCAGTGGAAGCAGTTCGCCGTCGCTTCGCGTCCGATCTTACACAGATAATCACCGAAGCACCCGTGCCTGGTAATTATCTGTGTAAGTCTGTAGGTGAGTCTTCCTACTCGTCGCTGCATCCAGGCTTCGAAGACCGGCAGGATTGCGCCAATAACGCGTTTGCGTGCATAGCGCTCCTCGTTAAGTCGAGTGCGCCACATCGCTAAAGCGTTCTGTCGCGCCTGCCGTTTTATAGACTTGAGCGCCTCATCTGGCTCACTGCCACCTCTCTGACGGAGGATGCGGATTCGGTTGTACACCCTCGCATCCATATCCGCCAGTATATCTAGGGGTGGGAAGCGAGCCAGGACTGTTGCCGCCTCAAAAGATATCGTGCGATATCCCCGCACGATCCGTATAGCCATCCTCCGCTGGACACTGTAGATTTTAGATCTACAGCGCCGGATGGCTAGCCTTTTCGCCCACACAGGTGCCCCGTATAAGGCTACGGATCGTACTACCCCCGCATAGAGGCGGCGTATTTCCTCCTGCGGTCCCCCTAGATTGGGCAGCAGTCTGTGCATAGCACCCGCCACCCTCTCAATCCGGGGGACTAGGCGCTCAAAGTGCTCTTCGAAGCCCCAGCGACTGTCTAGGTGGAGCCCTAGGTACTTCATGTACCGCCCCACTCTGACTACAGACCCACCCACGTAGACGCACGAGTCGGGTGGTTCCCTGCTCCGAGGTAATTTGTGAAACCATAAGGCCTCGGTCTTATGAGGCGCTATTTCTAGACCCAACTCGTGGATTTTGGCGACGACGACTTCCGTTCCAAGCTCAGCGAGCTCCTTGGTCCCCTCGAAGGTGACCCCGCTGGCGACCACCAGTGTATCATCGGCATAGCATACGATATTTACTCCAGCAGGAAGGTCAACACGCAGAACCGCGTCGTACGCGAGGTTCCACAGTAGCGGCCCCAGCACTGAGCCTTGTGGAACCCCACGTTTGATCTCCCTCCGTATATTCCTACCATCTTGCCCCATGTACAGAATGTACCTGTCGCGCAAGTAGTCCCCGATTACGCCTTGCAGGAGGGAAGGCACCTGGTGGTATGCTAATGCCGTCCGTATTGTATCCCAGGGTAGAGAGTTAAAGGCGTTGACAATATCAAGACTTATTGCCAACGCCACACCACCCTGGGATATTGCTTGTTCCGACAGGGAGCGCACGCGCATAATGGCATCTACGGTGGGACGCTCCCGTCGGAATCCAAATTGGCTTTCTGCCAAATCGGGACCGACGCGCGACAGATGTCCGTTGAGCCGAGTGGCAACTATTCTTTCGAACAATTTGCCAATCTCGTCCAACAGGCATATGAGACGGTACGCAGAGGGAGAATCGGCGGCTCTGCCTTCCTTCTTCAAGAGGACCAACCTTGCTTCTTTCCATGCTGTGGGGAACTTGGCACTCCGCAGACAGCCGGTAAACAGCTGTCTTAGCCTATCCCCCAAGGCAGCCAGACTCAGCATCAGAGCCCGACCAGGAATTCCGTCAGGCCCCGGTGCGGTGTTTCGGGCTCTCAAACGGCTAATGGCTCGGTCCATCTCCTCCACGGTCACCTCCATCTCATCATGCCACTCCAATGACGACGGCAGGTGACCTGAGGGACTTGACCGGTCCTCTGGGAAAAGCGTGCCGATCACTCTTCCCAGCAGTTCCGGATCGAGAGTTTCCGTCAAGGGCAGCGACCATGGCCGGAGTTTTCCCAGCACCATCCTGTACGGTTGCCCCCAGGGATCTTCGTTGAGTCCCTCTAGGAGCTCTTTCCAGGACCGAGACCTGGAGTTAGATATAGCGATTTGTAACGCCTTTGTAGCCGCTCGGTATGCCCCGTAGAGTCTGGCTATATCCTCAGGTGGAGCTCGCCGTCTTCTCCTTCGGGCTCTAGTGTACTGGCGCCGACACCGTAAGCAGATTGCACGGAGCCGTGAAATTTCTGCCGACCACCAGTACACCGCCCTGCGCTTGGGACGACTGCCTCTGGGCATCGAGACGTCGCATATTTGCGCCATCGTAGCTCGGAACCAGTTCGCTTCCACTTCCGGATCGAGCGGAACCTCTTCGGCTTTTTCTGGCCAGGCTGCGACGATGGCGGCGGCTTCGAGCTTGTCTCGGTCAAGCCGCTTGAGACACCAACGCCGCGGTGGGCTGCCTTCTGGACGACTGGAGTTACTGTCGAAGTGGCGAAGTGCGACATCGAACACGATGTGGCGGTGGTCTGAAAGTGTCACCACCTCTGTCGCCACTCGCCATCCCGACAGCTTTCGCATTGCAGGAGGAGTTGCCCACGTAAGGTCTACAATGGACTCCCCCTGCCACCGCACACATGTACTCTCAGACCCCCGATTTAATAGTCGAAGGTCCAGTTTAATAGAGAAGGTACCTAGGACGAGCCGACCCATTCGTGCTGAAACCGCAATATTGTACTGTAGCATTTTTTTTTATAGGATAAGGGTGACAAACGAGCACACAGTCCACCTGATGGTAAGTGGTTGCTGCAGCCCATAGACATCTACATCTATCCTCTGTTACAAATCAAAATGTAGATGCGTTGTCACCCGTGAGGACTAAGATGAAATGCCTCATTTCCAGTAAAAAGGGCCTCCGGCCATCTGCACTCACCAAGCGAAACGCAGAGGTAAACCTCTACTTCACGCTGGTATTCTGTGAGGTCGTGGTACTACCCCGGTTCGAGCCGGCCCATCCGTGCGACAGCAAAAGCTGCCGCATGGCTCTACCATGTAAAAGATAGTAATTAATAAAATTGAATCCAAACCCAAGCATACCACTGCACGATTTCAGGATACTGCAAGCACGTTTTACGCAGATCGGACCAAAAATTATTATCCAAAAGCAGTCCTCCACATATCCCACCACCTTTACCCTTATGACCATAAGTGCTGCAAAGTACACGAAACATAAAAAAGTTAATTAAACGCGATAAAATCACGTAAAAAAACTAGTTTCATTCAATGTGTAGTGTTCGCGTAAATATACAGAACAATTCGAGAAATATTCGTTAAACTGTGCTTATAGTAAGAAAGACCGTAAATAAAAACATTAAAAATGATAATAATATCTGTGTCTCCATTTACTCTTATAATGGAATCTATAAAGGACTATTTCTCTTTTCATTACTCCATGCATAAAGGTATTTCATTAAAATAAAAGTAAAACCTGGTTTAATTAACGGCAGTACGTAAAAACTGTACCGCTTGTTTAAATAAATCTCTTTGCACCTTTATAAAATACTAAAAGCACTTTTATGATATTATTTTCTATGGTTCCCTAATTAAAATTTGGAAAGACCCTTCTTTCAAAATGGCCTTTAGGTTTGCAAGTATAATGGTTGTTAAGCAATTTGTTGAATAGTTATTTTACCTAACATTTAAAAGACAGGTATAAGATTAAGTATTAAAAATATTTTTCTAAAGTCCTCAAACGAACAAGATGGACAAACTAGACTAGTAGTAGACTAGTTTTTATGAAGTCACTTACTTGTTCGCTGTCGTTCTGGGTGGAATTTAGTAATTGATATTAAGGCGCAGGTTGAGCAAAATGTCGCGCTAGTCGTTATTTGTGCGGTTTTTAGGAGCTATCTACTTTTTATTTAAAAGATATATCAACAAATAAAAAACACATTATATTTCTACATAATCTTGATTCCATAAAAGCTATATCCAAGTTTTTTAAAAGGAATAAATATTAATATAACCTCCTTACAACGAAACCACATAAATGTGAAATTATTATTGATAACATGCATCTCCTCGTAAAGTAAGTATTATTTTATTTTGCGATTTACACCAATGGATAGGCAATTTATTAATGAACATTTCTATAGTAAATTTTTTTTCAAAAGACCAAAATTTGATTTTATTAAGAAATTATTTTAAAATCTGGGCATATTCACTGCTCACGGGCTTGCTGAAGTCAGTGAGCCCTGAGCTCTTCGACGTGAAGCCCGTGTCGTTAGAGCGTCGACCAGCGCATACACTCACGTCGTATCAGTCGATAATAATATTACTTATTAGGTTATTTATAGGTAGTATTATTTGTTTGTTTTGGGTATAATTTTTCGTATTAGTTGTACATATATTTGTTGTGTTTTTTACTGCGCGATGAAGCTTTTTGCGTGTATTTTCTTTGAAGTAAATTCAAATAAAAAAATGAAGTACCATTAGCATGTAAGGTTCGAATCCATAATTAAAATTTCGACAAATATTATAATTTACACTATAAAAGGCTAATTCAATATTATCACCCAACCACAATATCTAATTAAGTATAGTACTGCCTCGTTGGTCTAGTGGTTGTTGACCTCATGATCAGCAGTCGCACTACTGTGCGACTGCTGATCATGAGGTCCCGGGTTCGAATCCTGGGTCGGGCCAAAAAGTCAGTTATGAGTTTTTCATTTATGTTCTAAGTTATAATTAGTATTACTAAGTTATAGTTTTTTGCTAAAATATAGTATATTATTTATTGTTTGTTTTTTTCTTCTTTTTCAAAAAATAATTGAGTACATAAGGTGTTCTATACTTATAATTCGGTAAAAAGTATCTAAGTAGGTACTAATATACCTACTTTTTACTCTTAACTAAAAATTTTTAAAAATAAATTTAACTAAAAAGACTAAACTGACCATTTATTTTTTAACTCAAAACAGGACATGGGTTTATTCATACTCTAAAAACTATAACTTTATACAATTAGTGTTCACTGTAAAATTATATTCGGTATAGACGGTAATTATTAAATGCAACATATTTTTTTAATTATTAATTACATTTATCAGTGGATTAAATTTGCTTTAATAAAGTTGGTGATGATATTAAATAAAAATAAAATTCTGCTCAAGTTTTTTTTTTATTGTTATCTTTGTTAACAACATCGCCTTTAGAACTCTGGAACCGTAAGTGTTTCTTTCAGACGTCCACAATTTATTCAATATAAAAAAATACTCTTTCTACCGGAGCATTCGTACCAGGTAGACATAAAATATATTCGATTAAAAAAAAATATGTTGAAGATTGTTGACTTTGAATACTTCCATCCAACGAGTTACGGGACAATTTTGTGTCCCGGAGCTTTGTTTGGGGACAATGGGACAGGTGACCGAGAAAAGGGACAGTCCCGTTCAAAACGGGACGTATGGTCACTTTAGCTACAACCTGGCGACGGCTCCGTGGCGCAGTGGCTTAGCAATCAGTTGTTGCGCTGGGGTCGGGGGGTTCGAATCCCGCACGGAACAAGTATTTGTATGGCCTACAAATAATTGTTCCGGGTCTGGATGTTTGTCCTTGTGCAATTTATGTTTGTAAACTGCCTCCACGACATAGGAGAAAATCCTAGTGTGGGGGTAACGTTTTTTTACAATTGAAATTGAAAGATTGAACCCTTATACTTCTTGTTGATTTTTGTATTACCTTTATTAAAGTTGTGTATTGTATTGTGTATAAATAAATATAATTACGTATGTAGAAATAAAATTGATTTTCATCCTCATCAATCATTGGGGCGAGGATAATGTCTGCCTGCATAAGTAATAAGCAGGCTAAGTTACAAGGTGCTCAGTTCAAAAATTTGTAGGTAGGTATGTACTTTTCAATACGTGACACGTAAAAATTAACAATAATCAAAAATACATCTACGAATATATCCTATTTATTTATTAATTCTTTATTGCACCAAATATTTGTACAAAAGGCGAGCTATCTATTTATTTACCTATAGTGAATAGGTATCTTTTAAACTCACAATTTTCAATGCTTTATTTTTAATATATAATTAATTATACAATTTCATAATTAGATAATATATGAAAATACATAATTCTAATATAATGCAACTAATATACCGAATAAAAAAAAATTAAAATACATTTATCGTTGTACGCTGTGGGTATTTCCATAAATTAGTTCATTGATATTGAAAAAATAATACTAAATTCGTAGCTACTAGAGGTGGCGTCTTACATATTTCAAATAAGCAATATATTGAAGCGAGCGGTGCGCCGTCGGCAAATGCTCAAGGTCGTTCGCATGGAGTAGCCCCTTAAACTTCCCTATGTGCCGGAAACTTGAAATTTTCAATATAGCCCAAACTCGGATAACAATGCAAGAATATGATTAAAAAAAAACATGTTAGATTTTTTTAAACACAATTTAAAAATTCCTTTTTTAAAGGCACTGAAATCAAGCTTACCTTTTTGACATTTGACGTATAGCTTGCTTATCAAAAGTTTTACTTAACTTCACTTGTATGTATGTCCTGGAATTTTACAGTCAATATTTCACCCACTTCCACGAAGCTATCGGGCTAAAATTTTCCAAACACTTTTGGGTCTTGTGACAATACACAATAACTGAATTGCCGCCATTTTTATTCGTACTCTAAGCTTCACCATACGCCTACTAAATCAAGTTGTTTATAATAAGTTTGTTTACAATAAGTTCAGCAGGTTTTGATTCGATTTTAGCGTCTCTTGAAATGTACGCAAATCTCCGACGATCTTTCTTTGTTGATCTGGTCGTAGGTCTATGGCAGGTAAGTATCCTTTGGGTGTAAAATACATAAATGTAATAATGTCCCCCAAACTAAATACGGTCACAGCGGTCAGTCTCAGGCTCGAGAGAGGATTTTACTGCCCGAGTGTATGCGCAAGCACAGGTGTACTCTCTATTCCCTTACTCTCATAGTCCAATAGGACGATAAACGACACGATCTGAGAGTGATCAGGCGCAGGGCCAACGGCTTTATATCCTTTCTGAGGTACGGGGGTGAGACACCGCCAATATGCTGACTCCGAGCAGCTACCGAGAATTTCTTGAAAATTCAACGAGTTTTTTTTGGCCTGCACCTGGGATTCAAATCCGGTATCTCCTCATGACTAGCAGTCGCGTTCACAACCACTAGACCAACGAAGTAGTCAGTATATGAATGTATACATATATGAATATATACTTATATTTACTTCTTCTTTGTTTAAATATAAACTGGTTTCTAATGATATTTGTGCTGTTAGCCTTTCGGCTTTTACAGTTTCATCGGACTCAGGGTTCGGTGAACTCTTATTACACTGCATCGTTACTTGCGTAACGATTACTCCTAAGACATTTTACAGTACACGTGGATGAGCTATCTAACGGCCGTCAGAACCGGGGGTGGCGGACCCTAGCTCTGGCGAGTAACTCGTATCTTTCGATGTTCTGGCTGGTGAGAACCGATATACGATGTGTACGCGGTGTGGAAAGGTGTGCGGTGCGCCTGTCTACGGACTCGCTGTGTCCCATTTGTTGTTGTCCTAATAGTGTCTGTAGCGTTAGGTTAGTGTGTAGTGTTTATGTGTGACTGCCCGGCGAGATTTTGGTAGTCGGCATCTAGCGGAAGGTAGATGGCAGCGTTTACTACTAGCGAGTTTGGATGTGTCTCGGCTCTCTCGAAATAGCGCCGGGTCATTTCCTTGAAATACTCAGAGATCGTCGAAAGTTCACAGTCTCTGTGTAAGTCGGAGTTTCGCTGGTGGCTATGCGAATAAATCTGTTATGGACAGCTTGCAGGTCGTACAATTGTCTATGGGCCGCGTGTGCGAAAACTAACGTAGTTTGAACTACGTTAGTTTTCGCACACGCGGCCCATTAAGCGCGGCCATTAAGATATGATATGTCTTACGCACTCTTTGTAAAGATGCTAACTAGCGAGTGGAGGCGACTAGTGACGTTTTTGGCACGATTGCGGACATTGCGAATGTGTTTCGCAAATGTCATACCGTGGTCAAATGTAACCTCTATGCATTTGGCCGTTAATTGCTAGTGTATCTGGCGGCCGTACAGGGTGATTGTACCCATGGATTTCTTGGGATTCTTGTTTAGACTATTGAGAGTGGGGGTGGTTTGAAAGTGTATTGCTACACTTTTTTCAGGATTCACTTCGATCCTCCATAAGCGGAACCAATCGCCTAAGTGGTTGACGGCTGTTTGGAGCATCTCAGTGAGGATTCCTTTATTGTGATGTCGGAAAAAAGGGCTGTATTCACTACTGGCTTCTTCGGGATGTCACTCCTGAAGAGCGTAAAGAGAAATGGGGAGAGGACGGAACCCAGTGGGGCTCCAGGCTTACGGGGACAATTTGTAGAGCAAGTACCCTCTATTCGATAGCGAAAGTGGCGATTGGCATGAAAGACAATGCTGATGTAGGTGAGTCTATTTAGCACGTTAAGTTTATATAGCTTGTAAAGCAAGCCGTCATGCCAGACTTTATCAAACGCTTTTGCGACATATAAGAAGAGGGCACCGGTCGAGGTGATTCTATGAGTACTTCTTGGGAGGTTGAACCCTTTCAGAATGTATTCTGAAAGGCGCCCGCGGGTGGTAGTGCAGACTTCAACCTCTGCAAGGTGAGCGGGATCTATCGTTTCACTAGACGGAGTACATTGGCTCTCTAAACCGTCCGCGTGGCATTCAGCCTTTTCAGAGTCCTCAAAGGCAAGATCTGGGTTTCCTGGCCTAATATGAGGCGGAATAGGTCAGAATTGTTTTGCTTTTAGAGCTCGGGTAATGGGGGCAGGCTTGATGTTAGTCTGAGGTGCATATGTGGACACCGCAGAAGGTGCGGGTTTGGGGGCAGGTAGCCGAGAGCGAGACACACTGGCTTGGCCCACGCATCCGGGACGGCTTATACCTCCGCGTTGCTTCCTTTCGCGGCGCTTTTGAACACCCGCGATAGTTCGCTGGGTGTCCCTGTTCTCGGCAATTGACTCAGCTCGGGGGTTCAAACGTCTCGAGCGTGCGGGAGCAGTCAGTGGTGTCGTGGTCACTTAAGCACTTGACGCACCTACGCTTCACATAGCAGTTTCTGGCCAAGTTGCCGTAGAGTTGACATCAGTGGTACTGGCCAACGATGGCTCCCTATTTCTGAGGGCATCAACTGCAATGCCCGTTAGGTTGCAGATGCGCCGAACATTGAAAATCTCCTTGCCTTCTGGAGACAGGTTCAGAATGATAAAGCACAGATCAAGGAAACGTTTTTTATCAGTCTGATGGTGCGTACTGTGCACCTTTCGGACCGGAAGATTTTGAACTTCAAGGTCGTTCCGTTTCGAGATCCTTGAGAAGCCCGCGGACCACTACGTGAAAGTTGCGCGCCTTTGGAAGGGTGTATATGTGAAAGCTTATTTGCGGGCGTGCAAGTGATACATAACTCTGCAGGATTCCTTAGTCGAGTTCACGAAAATGCGGATGACCTGACCAGCGTTTTGCACCTTTGGTCAATAGATTTTTTTGGAGTCCAACCAGTTTGATAGGTTGCTCCATTTGGATTTATCTTGGACGATGACGGGTGACGGCGGCTTATCCCTACGTTCAGCAGGGGCCTTTTTTAGGAGGTTGAGCGTGCGCCGCGGGGGCAAGCTTTTTTCCCAGAGTGGCGGCGGGGAATGAGGGGGCCGAGTTAGGCTCGGCTTCCTTTTTAGGGGCTGCACGTTTGCAATTTTTGCCCTGAACTATGGTGAAACCTTCATCTTCGGATTTAAGCAGGATAAGCGTCCCGACTATATGGAGACAAGGTCTATAAAGAAAGTTATTGTTAAAAATTTAAGAAACTCCAGTATCTCACATGGCTAAACATTTTGCATTATTTTAACACATATAACGAATTACCAATCTACGACAATGTACGGCGCTCGCTTTGAACGTATGAGCATGTTTGCTGTTCATATATTGTACAATTTCATTGTTTGAGCTTTATTAAAATAGAAGACACGCTTATCTTTAAGGTTGTTTCGAAGTAAAATGAGGTAATAAACATTAAATCGTGTGTAGAACTTCTTGTGAATTGTTTTTTCAGCAATATGTTTTCGTGTGATATTTATCAGGTGTTCGGCGGTGAAGGAAAATATTATGAGTCAGTAAGAATGAAACAAATCTGCTTACCAGGGGCATAAAGCATTGCGACGATATGTGATGTCCGCTGACACGTAACGGAGCAGCGCAGCGGCTTTTGACCCCAAAATCCTTTCAGAAGTAAAAGGAACATGTGCTTATATAAACATAGAATTACAGCTTTATAAGTCTCACGTATCCGTATACATATTCCATTGGAAAACACGTAGTTAGAACCCTTTCTAACTACGTGTTTTCAAATGGAATATGTTATTTTGAAATTGAAAAAGAAACTGT
Source organism: Parnassius mnemosyne (assembly GCA_963668995.1). Classification (NCBI taxonomy): domain Eukaryota; kingdom Metazoa; phylum Arthropoda; class Insecta; order Lepidoptera; family Papilionidae; genus Parnassius; species Parnassius mnemosyne. The sequence goes on along the minus strand of CAVLGL010000104.1, from coordinate 49,347,522 downwards.
TATACTATAACTGCTCACCTCAAATAATATTACAGTATGCGAGGATGTCGAGTTTTTGCGAGTGATGACCAGCGCCACTGAAATTATTTGTAATAATTTTACGCGCTGACTTATCGCGTGCTCGGTAGGAAAAACATCGCTAACTTTAACTTAAATAAGCAAGTTGTTTGAATTTAAAATATATTCTTACTTCAACAATGGCTGACAATTTTGCTAACTCAAGCGGGACAGCTGGCGCCAAGTATTTTATATCAACCAAACTAGAATTAGATGAAACTGGGATGATTTATAAACTTTAAGGCGACTTGTCATTTATATTTCATCGTAATATTTTACACGGTTTTTGACAACATCTGTAATTGTTATTAATATTCTTGTTAGTAAGAGTCCGAATTTTCTTTATTGTAATCAGAATCGAATCGTTAGGGAGAATGTACCAACTTTTGCTGCTCTGATTACACATTTCTTTAAACAGTTGTAAGACAAACCACGTGTGAATGTCGTGTGGTTTTGTTAAAGGTGTACTAGAATAACGTAAGCGTGCTAGTTAATTCTGTAAACATAACAATAAAGTAAACTATTATTATGTCCTTACTTATAAGGAAATGAATAAAATAGGACAAAACAGCTTCAGACACAACACAGACTGAGTAATGACGAAAAATCCATCTAAATATTTAAAACCTACTAATTCGGCATAAAATAGCTATATGACATATTATTAACAAGAGCTAATGTCTAGTGGCTTTCAATTACTTTATCTAAAAACAAATCAATCCTAAAAAGGTGATCTAACTAAAAAAAATATTTCAAGCATGTAGGGATAATATTATTACCAACTCAACCCTTTTCAACGTAAACGACCGCACACTAAACTTATCCGTCCCAAGATTCATTTTGATAGAATTGTTAGCAATCACAAGTTTTGTTTAGCAAATCCAATAGATGGGAACGATTGGAAGCGAATAAAATTAGAACAATTCAAATAGAAAAGGTGGGACACTTATGTCTCTTCTTCTGAATCTGAAATCCCCTTCCGGAGCGATCCAGTAAGGTACTGAGAGAGTTCTGAGAGGGGCAGTACCAGATTGGACTCATATATCTCCATGAAGGATACCTTTTTTTATCCTAGTGCAGCTTTCCACAGCTATCATCCGCTCGCCTAGATGACAAAGGATCTCACTCTATTGCCTTACTATAGTGCCCAAAAAAGTTCCGATGGTTGCGTTTGACTACCTTGCTAATAACCGCGTTGACATGGAGTGGTTCTTTGTCCCACAATTACCGCCTCGATATTCATTTGAAATGCGCGACATCACCTGATATAAGATACAATGTCGGCTTAATTCGGTACGGGGCACGTGTTACATACCATCGTCTCGTCTGATCACCTTGGAAGAGACGACGAATGTCCCAAGCAGCGATTTTCTGCTTCACATCATCTATGAGTCAGTTTTGCCTATGTCCAGCTGGAAAAAACTAAGCCTTACCCCAATAAACGAAATCCTAACGGAGCGCACAATCTTTGACCTGTTATTGCACGACCTGAAGCTCATCAACGTGTCTGTGGAAGCGCTTGCCTTTGCGATACGGTTTTTAACTTTCTTTTCAGGCTAGGATTTCACTTCTTGTCCAGTAGCGCATTTAGTCGTGGAAAGATTGGCATCAATAATGCGGCAAACTGCTAATGCAGTGCCAAAAATATTGAGTCCGTCCTGCATAAGTCCCGGCTGGCCTCAAGATAGGTTACTACTTATAGGTTCAGAGCCGTAAAGGCAATCCGATTATTTTTGCTTGCTTAGGAAATGGAACCCGGGAACTCCTGATCAGCAGTTGCGCTTACGAACACGAGACCAACGCGGTATTCAAGTAAGAGACGGCGCCACCAGCGACAAGTGCCACTTGCTGTGTTCGGGAGGACCCTACCAACACCAAGGTGGGGATTAGGAAACATTAGGTGGGTAGGAATTATTATGATTATTATGAAGACTACGTGCTCAATTGGCACCATTACATGTACATTTTAAACATAATATTTGGCCATATTTAAAATAAAATAATTAAATTTCGTTTGTGCATCGTCTTTTAAATTAGCCCTTTGCTTTTTTTATAAAATTGAAGTGAGGAACGAGTTTACGGTCGACATAATGGTTAGCGGTTACTGCAGCCCGTGGACATAGCTTTAAATAAAGAAGGATACAGATACATTGTCACCTCTGCGGACTTAATTCGAATGCTTCACAGTCTGTTAATATACTGGCTCTCTATATCATGTAGACTGGAACACAGCACTGCCATTTCGCGGCAGAAATAGGTGAGAGAATTTGAACTCTGTCTGACTTCAAAGCAGAAGTCCTACCACTACCACTACCTGGTGAAGCAATGCATTTTGAAAACATTAAATTGTATTTACAATCAATGTTGTATTTGGAAAGTTTTAATAATTTTTAAACATTCGTTCCGATTCCGGATAAACGCAACACAAATGCGCGTTAAATTAATGAAATTAATGCTGCGTTTGATGAAACTGCAACTAAATGACGGACTGTACGGTGTTGATTTAGTTTCGTTTGTAGTGGAAATTGCAGCTTACATATTGAGCCACGGGGAGAACTAGCCACTCGTTTGGATAGAGATCTGTCATTTATGACTACCAAATTGGCAGCCTGGTAGGTCGTTAGCATACAATATTAGTAATTTACCTAGTTATAATAATAAAGAAAAATCTAGAAAAAGGAAGCCGTATAAATCATCTGGCATATGGAAGGAAAAAAATGTAAATATTGTCAAATGTAATTTCTTATTTCTAAGACATGCAGGTTTCCTCACAATGTTTTCTTCGCCGTCGAGCACGTGGTAAATCAGTATTGCAATTAACAATTTCATTAGTGCCGGCGGGGATCAAACCAATTATCCAAACGTGGAAAAATTAAAAATTAATCTAACGTATATTTACTTAATTACGCAACTGTTGCGTACTTTTCAGGTAAATTCTACATCCCATCTTCTGTTTCGGTTTCTCTCCGTCACCTTTTACGACACCGACGGAATTATATGAGGAAGTGGATTCACTTACACTTCTATTGTACGTCGTAATTGAGTGTATTATTCAAAATTGTTATGCGCAATTTTATTTGCTTAAAAACCTGTCCAATTGAGCTAATTACTAGAGACAAACTAGATTTAGGTTTAAATAGTCTGTGGACTGTACTACAAGTTAAAAAAGCGTTTCTTTTTTACATTTTGTATATTAGATATCTGTATTTTTTTATAGGATAAGGGTGACAAACGAGCACACAATCCACCTGATGGTAAGTGGTTGCTGTGGCCCATAGACATCTACATCTATCCTCGATTAAGTATCAAAATGCAGGTGCGTTGTCGTCCGTGAGGACTAAGATGGAATGCCTCGTTTCCAGTAAAAAGGGTCTCCGGTTCTCTACACTTACCATTTGAAACACAGCAGCGTTAAGCTACTATTTTACGCTGATATTCTGTGAGAGCGTGGTCCTTCCCCGATCGAGCCGACCCATTCGTGCTACAACCATAATATAGCTGCAGCATGACTCTACCACGTATAAGATATTATATATTACGTATTATATATTAATCTGCAGTTAAAAGCATAGATAATACTGAAGGTTGATAATAAAATACAGCTTGTTTATTATAAAACTTAAAAATGTAAAGAATTAGAGTCGACGCTTACTTGGTGATCACTTGTATAAATAAATATGTTACTAATTTGAATTTTTGAGTAGGTTCTGGTTAGTATTATATGTATATAATACCACATAATTAACTTAAATAAGGACTAAAGAAACAATGAAGAGAACGCCACAACCTTAATTAGTAACGACGAAGAATTACCGTTAAAATTAGCAGACCGCTCATTAGGAGTCTGAGATGGTTGTAAGTTATTACAGCTTTAAGACTTAAATATTATTTAAAATTAACAGGAATACTGACGTTAAGAAGGTAAATCCATAGGTGAATTTTATCAACAAAAAAAAGCCTACAATTTTCGTTAAATATTGTTAAAAAATTTCATTGATTCATTATACGTTCAATGCTGCAGATAGAAGACTTCCATAGTGTGCCTGATAGATGGGACATTTGCCGTAGTTGCCACGCTTGGCAGGTGGGTTGGCAGCCGTAATTATTTGTTATTTTGAGATTTCATCAGGAAGATACCGCCCATCTTCTGTTTAATTTCCCTCTGTCGCTTCTTAAGGCACCCATGGGATATTACGTGGTAGTTGATTGTCTCATTCTGCCACTACAGGACACAATGAATTATAAATACTTTAAAAATTATTCATCAACTTGTATTTCATTAGATTTCGCGTTCTTTTCTTAAATCTTAACGTTTTGAGTAAAAATTTAATTATTGCAGTTTTTTTCAAGATTTGGAACATATTATCAATCCTTTAACGATGATAACAAGAACACTACATTGGGATATTGTTAAAAACATATAAAGAAAGAGCAACCATAAAAACTAAATAATAATAATAATAATAATAATTCTTTATTTCCAAAAAGGTACATAGTACAACCAGATATTTGCTTAACACTTAATAAAGCTAATTTTGTACATATATTTGAAACAGCATCTGCAGCCGAACTAGGAGACCTGTGCATCAGCTGTCAGCGCCATATCCCCACCGTTAATTTACATGAATATTAGGATGCAAGCAAAAGTTAATTAATTAATATTGTTTAACGAGTTTGTACCTTATGCTAACATAGCCTAGGTACAATGAAATTTAATGGATCACATGTTATGTTCCATATGCTAAGTTATTACTTATACTATATATAATATATATAAGGCACAAAAAAGAAAATAATTTATACTAATAATGTCATTCCTCCCTCCTAAGATGTGTAATGTATGACTGTAAGAAGTATTTGTGTAATGAGTGTTATGTGTGTGAGCAATTTAAGGAGTCGAGTGTGTAAAATGTGTGTGTATATGTTTGTGTGTGCGTGTGTGTGTGTGTGTGTGTGTGTGTGTGCTTTTAGTCTCCAATTTAGTTTGCTCTTTGATTAAAGTAAGATAAAAAGCAAATGCGGTATAATCAAAATTTTAATTCCTCCAGTAGAATAATAATGTCCAACCTTCTTCGTAACATTATACGCAGCATAAATAAAGTTAATTTTGTATAATTTAAAACTTATTTACTTAGGTCCGTTTAAGCATAAATTAATATTTCCGTCCAGAGCGAAGGGATTGTGCAAACAATTTAAATCTGATTAAATTATTATTATGTTTAAATTTAAATGGTGGTTCTAGAATATTTTATTATTATTCAGGTCTTTTTTTTTCGACTTGTAACCAATGCATATAATTTTAAATATTTTCAAATACTGCCAATATTTACCGAGAGATAACGATGTATATTTACTTGCAATATTGTATACGAGTATAATACATATAGTACATAGTCGTCGCAAGTGCAATTTACATTTGGTGTATACTATCTAAAGTAATTACGCGCAGAAAAAGTTATAAACCGCTTCTACATTATTTAAAAATGGAATTCATGTTGAGTCACCAAAAATGTTTAATCTTTCTATAAAAGATCTTAACTAATACTATAACTTGTACTGATAATGTCCACCGTATTTCAATTATTGTTCGAAGCAAAACTCCTCGTTGTTCCATAACAAAGGCGTTTTACACATCAAAAGTTAAAACCAATCTTGGACTTAGTTTCCCCTGTGGTAAGAATGTGTACTGCAAGGCAATTTAGGTAGATTGTCTTTACCAACTCATTATCTGCTTTTAAGAAAAAGATAATCCATTGTATAAAATATAGATAGATATACTATAACGCATAACGTGTATATGAGTAAACGTAATGATAAAATGGTTTTTTAAATTCAAGCTGACTTTTTTTTAAATTATGTTTCTTTAGTTTTTAAATTGCTATCAAATATAATGCATAGGATTTTTATTATAGGTACCTATATATCAGCAATTTTGTAATTATTGTTTAAATACTTAAACATTATAAGAATTTTGTAATTGCTTATAATTTTAAAACATGTATGCTGTCGGTGTGTCTAATAAACTAATAATAATAATAAATGAACCCTCTTAGTACCTTACTGGAGGGTTCCGGGAGGGGATTTCAGCTTCGGAGAGGAGGTACAAAAGTGACCCACCTTTTCTATATGGATGATCTCAAGTCATTCGCCTCCAATCGCTCTCATCTTATGGAATTGCTAAACATCACTTGTGATTTTAGCAATTCTATTAGAATGGAGCTGGGGACGGATAAGTGTGCGGTCCTCCATGTCGAAAGGGGTAGAGTTGCTAACTCTGAGGGCATAGACTTATCTATGCCCATCAACATAAAGACCCTATCCGAGGCTGAAACATACCGATACCTGGGTATGTCACAGAACATAGGTATCGATGAGGCGGACATGAAACAGCCAGTTTGCGGTGTGTTTTATGCACGCTTGACAAAAGTGCTTAACAGTCTTTTGTCGGGCGTTAATAAGACACATGCATATAACGGTTGGATCATGCCTGTTCTCATGTATACCTTTGGCATGCTCAGGTGGACTCAGACCGAACTGAACGCTCTGGACAGAAAAGTCCGCACTATAATGACGTCCCACGGGATGCATCATCCGAGATCGTCAGTAATGAGGCTGTACTTGCCGCGGAAGCATGGTGGGCGCGGCTTTTTAAGCGCGCTTACCATGCATAATCGCAAAGTGTGCAGCCTCCGTAATTACTTTCTGACGAGAGCGGATGATCCATTCTATAGGGACGTTATTTCTTGTGATAAAGGACTTACCCCTCTATCCTTAGCGAACGAGCAATGGCAAGACCCGGCAGTACAGAGCATTTCCGACCGGGAGACCGTATGGAAGGAGAAGGAGCTCCACGGGAGGTTCTACAAGGCTCTACATGAGCCTTGCGTAGACACAGTCGCCTCTCTCCACTGGCTACGTTTCGGTGACCTCTTTGGGGAAACCGAGGGTTTTGTCTGTGCGATACAGGATCAGGTTATTAAGACCAACAATTATCGGAAATACATCCTAAAGGATGGCGCCGTCGACATCTGTCGAGCTTGCCGCCATCCCGGTGAGTCACTTAGGCATGTCATCTCCGGTTGTTCGGCGCTTTCTAACTCTGAGTATTTGCACAGACACAACCTAGTAGCCAGGATTCTACACCAGGAGCTCGCACTGAAATACGGTCTCGTGGATCTTGGAAACTGCCATATTATAATTACTTGCCGGAAGCCGTGCTCGAAAATGACCGCGCCAGGCTCTACTGGGCCCGGGCCATCATCACGCACAGGACTATTCTTGCGAATAAGCCTGATATTGTGCTGATGGACCGGGCACAGTCAAGGATATGTTTGGTCGACATTACCATTCCTTATGACGAGAACCTCGTGAAAGCCGAAACAAATAAGTTGACAAAATATCTGGACCTGGCTCACGAGGTGACCGACATGTGGGGTGGTCTGCCGTCCGAAATTATTCCTGTGGTCGTCTATACGAACGGGTTAATCCCAGTCAGCCTCTCGGGTCATCTGAGGCGACTGGGGCTCCGTGACGGATCGCTCCAAGCTCAAATGCAGAAGGCGGTGCTCCTCGATACCGCCCGCATCGTCCGCCGGTTTCTTTCCCTTTCCCCCTAACCCTCGGCCGTTTGGTCTCCCCTGCCGAGGGCATCCATCTGGTTGGGTTTTTATATATTTATGTAATTTTTATGTATTTATTTTATTTTATTGATATTTGTGTAAGTTTATCATTTTCATTTACAGTTATTTATTTATATAGCCCCACCAGATGAGAAAACTATACAAATACCCCATAATAATAAATAATTTAAAACTATTGGTAAATCCAATTGAGCATGCCTTCGCATTAAAAAAAATACGTATAGCATGATTATACAGATTTTTTGAAGTAGTTTATGTAATTAACACACAAGTTTTAACTAATAACCTTATTATACTTCCAATTTTCCGATAACTTTATGACAAACTTCAGTTTGGAAAATCCAAAGTGTACGACTCATAATGCTCATATGATCATCATATCATCATTCACGTCACTCCAAAAAGTCCAAGACGTGTTCAAGTATAAATATTACATCCTACTTACTTTTAGTACGTACTCCTATTATTTATTCTGTGCTTTAAAATATTGTAATAAAAATCTCTGATTATTATATTAATCAAGTATGTATGAAATTTGTTTTTCAAATATTTTGTATTTATTTGTACAGCGATCTTTTTGAGCCGCTGCAAACAACCGATATAGTATTTTTTTTATAGGATAAGGGTGATAAACGAGCACACAGTCCACCTGATGGTAAGTGGTTGCTGCGGCCCATAGACATCTACAACTATCCTCTTTTGCGAATCTAAATGCAGATGCGTTTTCACCCGTGAGGACTAAGATGGAATACTTCATTTCCAGTAAAAAGGGCCTCCGGCCACCTTCACTCATAAAGCGAAACGCAGAGCTAAACCTCTACTTCACGCTGGTATTCTGTGAGGTCCTGGTTCCACCCCGGTTCGAGCCGGCCCATCCGTGCGACAGCAAAGCTGCCGCGTGGCTCTACCACTGTTTATCACTCACAACAGCGGTTGACGCCGAACTAAGCGACAAGCGAGTGAGACACAGGCAGTCTCTATTTACTGAAATAAATTCTAACACAAGGCTACCAAATCAACGAAAATTTCGTCATTTTGGTGCCGAAAAAAAATAATTTTTGATGAACAAAACAAAATTACACTGTCATTTACATTCAGTGGCTTCCCACATGATAGATGAAGAGATTAAAAAATAGATTGAGTTAAACAATTGATATTTTCAAAAGTTAGAGTGTTTACAAGCCTTGCGGACTTGATAAATCCACACCATAAGCTACTAAAACCCCTTTTTTATATAAAAATAGCAATTATTCGATTTAAAAAATATATTAATAAGTTCAACAATCACTTATCTTTCTGACAATGTGCTTTTTATATCATTTATATGTATAATATGATTGCTAGATACGATTTCATGCGACAAAACGTTGGAATCTTGATTTTTATGCGCTAGTAGAACATACCTATGCGCTTTGCACTCGGCATGTAATACTTATCGTATCCTAGCATAGTAATGAGCCGTTGCTTTGTCTCAATAAAACAAAAATATTGTATACCTATACATTTGACCACAATTGGTCAAGTTTTTCAGAAGTTACACGACCACTTATAGATGCACTAAATAAATACTAAACATAATATTATTTTGCATAACAATGCAACTCGGAAAAAATAAAAACACAAAAGCTTAACAACAGGTGTATATTGGTTTCATTTCATATTTACATAATGCGTTAATACACAGTTTCACTAATAGATTCACAAAGCAACGAATAAAAATAACATAATGTAATATCTCAACGTGCCCTTATAAATATATTTAAATAACAAAACGCGATTTAATTAAAGCGAAATGTTGGGTGTCATGCTGGTAATTCTGTTGCGTTTATCCCAATTTTCCTAAAGAGAAAACATTTAATCAAGGCGATATAACTTTCAGTAACGTAATAAGTAAGAAGTATTTTAAAATTTACATTTAATGGAATGAGTTTAGCAGTTCTTAATAGAATAACGCGAATAGCATTTTGAAACAACTTACGTTACTTTTTTCTATGTGAATTTCTAATTTGTTGTCATAAAATAAAATGTCAACATCTTATAGTAAGAACATGTAAATAATGTACACACAACCAAATTATTCAAAACTATGAAAGTCTTGGCATGACGTCATCATTCGCCACGCTGAGACGTAGTCCTTCAATACTGGCTGCATAAGAAAGCTTAAGGTTACTCAGCGAGCCATGCAGAGGGATATGCTCGGGATTTCTCTACGTGACACGTTTTAAAAATAAGGATATACGATAAAGTACCAGATTAACTGACACACCTTAACGGATTAGTAAGCTGAAGTGCCATAAGTCCGGCCATATAGCTGGATGAACCGACAGCCGATGGGGAAGAAAGGTTCTCGAATGACAACCTCGTACCGGCAAGTGAAGTGTAGGGCAGCCCCCTTAGTAGATGGAGTGACGATCTTGTAAGATATGAGGAAGTATATGGATGCAGGTTGCTCAGAAGCGTGCAGTAGACTTGTGAAGGGCTACAATAATGATGATGGTTACGTATGCATGACTTAATTATGCAAAATAATGAAAGTCCAGGCGTTTATTCGTTATCTCTGAAGTATCTTTCTGTAATAGGGAAATAACTTCTTTTATTTGCATGCATTATTAACCGTTTTTAAATTTTCTATCTGTTCGTCTATCTATCTATTCTATATTCGGAATATAATTGCTGAACCAATTGTGACGAAAATTCACAGACAGGTGGAAAATTATGCCAGGAGTGATCTAGGCTTTATTTTAACTGAAAAGTGGTGATCACTACCAAGCTATTTCTAATATGCTTTGTATAGATAAACGTGCAACATAGTATAGCATGATTGTAAACTGTTCTTTTTTCAAAAAGAGTCCCCGCTGGGTTTTTACTACTTACTGACTCTTTCCAGGACAGAGGTATTTTCTGAAGCAGTGGTTAATTAAACATAACACTATCAACAAGTACTATTTATAATCTTTATTAATAAAAAAACTCTATATCCATTTCCAATTCTTTTTACGAAATCGATAAATGGATAAAATGAAATAGTCGTTGATGATTATTTTCGATGACTGTGATAATATTATGTACCGTCCAGGCGAAGCTGAGGTGGCATCGCTAATTAATATAATAACTGGACATCAACCCAGTATTTCAAATCCTCTCCCTCAAGCCGCTAATGATAACCTTTTGTTAATTTTAACGATAATTTTAATTTTACATTAAAAATGTTTCTAGCCTTCTTATTTTATTTTCACAGACAGCCAAAGTTTTTAAAATGCTTTTGTTATTTTCTGTCATGTTTATTTGACTTAAAGTTAATTTGTATAATAAAACATGTTTATAAAATGTTTACTATTTTTTTTTGAAATATCCTGTCGTTGTGGAACTTATTGTAACTAGTAGTTTTATATTACATTTTTAATTAGAAAATATAATAAAATTCCATTATTTCTTTGCACACTTGGCTACGATTCAATCTGACTGTGTGTCTAAATTAATAAATATAATAATAATAATATATTTCAAGAAACTGTACAATTAATTCAAATAATGTCTCAATTTATAATAGTCTACAATAACAGGCACCTGAACTATGATAAACCTGTATCTCAGGTGTATGTGTTAATAGATACATTTACAAATATTTTCTGTTTCTTATATAAAATGAATGACATGCTAACTAATTAAGGTTATATCGGTAAAATATCTTATCAATAATTTACTTATGATTTAAATTAACTTAAAACAATCAACAACTTTTCCGTATCATCGTATGACAAATTTTGTAACCATGTCAATCTGCCATTTTTAATGAATACATGTACAAAATTGCATTGCATTAATTATACAGAAAAGGGCCAAGGAATGTAAAAAATCTATTCTATATGCCTTATTCTAATGTTAGTTTCAGTGACTTTATCTCTGCGTCTTTTATCAGTGACCTCTCTTCTGTAGGGCAATTTTAAGTGCTGTTTTAGTAACGTACTCATAACGAATAACTGGCGCACTGAGAGGACGTTATAGGATTTATATAAATCTTTTATAAACGTGTAATTTGGATATATTCATATTGAATAGAATATTTCCTTATAAACTGAATCCATCTTCTAATAGTGGTAGAGCCACGCGGCAGCTTTTGCTGTCGCACGGATGGGGCGACTCGAACCGGGGTGGTACCACGACCTCACAAAATACCAGCGTGAAGTAGAGGTTTACCTCTCCGTATCGCTTGGTGAGTGCAGGTGGCCGGAGGCCCTTTTTACTGGAAATGAGGCATTCCATCTTATTCCTCACGGGTGACAACGCATCTGTATTTTGATTTGTATTAGAGGATAGATGTAGATGTCTATAGGCCGCAGCAACCACTTACCATCAGGTGGACTGTGTGCTCGTTTGTCACCATTATCCTATAAAAAAAAAATTAATAGTGGAAGATATTCTGTAGATTGTCTGTATAAATATTATATAGATAAAATATTATTAAAATTGAATAACCAAAGCATTTTATCTCTCTGTACGTCCGGTCTACTCTTTGAAATGTCTGAACCGATTCTGATGAAACTTCACGAGCAGATAGAGAGCAATGTGAGGAGTAGACTTGGCTATATTTAATCTGAAAAGTATGCAGTTTTCTTTTAAGAAATATAACAAAGTTTGAACAAAACACAGGTGCTGGCACTTTTTCTTTATTTTCTTCTATCTCTAAAACTTTTGATACAAAATCGATTTTTAACATTTTGTTTACTACAACGCCATTTTACAACAAATCTACGTGAGTTTTAAGACAAGACGATGAGACCTTCTTCACGTGGAATTAATAGATCTTCCATTAAATGTTGGACATTTTGCAATATCACTGGATTACAAAATATTATCAAAAAAGCTGAGTTTAAAGTAATTTTTAAAAACTTAATTTACTTGTCAAGTGGCTACTATTAAATATCTGCAGGCTTGTTTAAGTTCTATGCAGACGATGACGCAAGTAAAAGCTAGTTAATTATAAACATAGATAATAACATACTTAGTCATATCTGAATCTTTTGCCTCTTGCTGATTTCGCACAACTGATTTTGTTATATTGCATGCCGTTAGGTATGTTCTACTAGCGCCTAAAATTCAAGATTCCAACGTTTTGTCGCATGAAATCGTTTCTAACAATCATATTGAACATATAAATGATATAAAAAGCACACTGTCAGAAAGATAAATGATTGTTGAACATATTAATATTTTTTTTGAATCGATTAATTGCTATTTTTACATAAAAAAGGGGTTTTTTGGTTTTAATGGCTTATAGTGTATTAGGTGATTTATCAAGTCCGCGTGGAGTGGTAAACACGATAACTTTTGAAAATATTAATTGTTTAACTCAATTTATTTTTTAATCTCTTCATCTATCATGTGGGAGGACATGGAATGTAAATGGCAGTTTAATTTTGTTTTGTTTAGCTATAAATAATTTATTTCGGCTACAAAATGTCGAAAGTTTCGGTGTTTTAGTAGCCTGATATTAATATATTTCTTGTAAATAGACTACAGCAGTCTGACTGCCTCACTCAGTTCAGCGTCTACCGCCGTCGTGATTAGATACTGTATTGGTTGTTTGCAGCGGCTTAAAAAGATCGCTGTACAAAAATACAAAATATTCCAAAAACCAAATTTCATACATACTTGATTATTATAATAATCAGAGATATTTATTACAATATTTTAAAAGCACAGAATAAATAATATTAGTTCGTACTATAAGTAAGTAGGATGTATATATTTAAATATATTTATATTTAAATACGTCTTGGATTTATGGAGTTACCTGAATTATGATATGATGATCATATGAGCATTATGAGTCGTGCACTTTTGGATTTTCCAAACTTTTTTGAATTGAAATTTGACATAAAGTTGTTGGAAAATTGGAAGTATAATATAAGGTTATTAGTGAAAACTTGTGTGCATTTAAACTACTTTAAAAATTTAAGAATAATCATGTTATAAGTAATTTCTTCAATGCGCTTAAGGCATGCTCAATTGCATTTACGAATAGTTTTATGCTTTAACATGAACTTGAATCACAGGAAAACTTAAAGAAACACGTTACACTACATTAGATGAAAATCACAAAATATTTCCAAAAAGACACACTTAAATTATGTATTCGTAAATTAAGTTCACAACGCACAAACACAGTTAACTGCCTGACAGAAACGACACGGACATGAGTGAGAGAACATTAAGTTCAAACAAACATTGGATTTCGATTCTGCCAACTTGATCAAGATCGCAGCGTTATGTAAACTTAAATGTGTGTATGAGCAGTCAAGTATGCTTGACGTTAGTCGGAGCAATAAGCCTAGGATGGGTAACGCGTCGTCGTCCGTCACTGGTGGCGTCATGGTTTTAACTGGTGCGCCATCATGTAAACTAGACGGCGAACTTGAAGCTTAAACGTGAGTGACGCCGCAAAATGGACGGTAAACTTAATCGTGTATGATCATCATCATCATCATTACAGCCCTTCACAAGTCAACTGCTGAACATAGGCCTCCCCCAAGGAATGCCAAAAAGCACGGTCCTGAGTCACCTGCATCTATCGACTTCCTGCATATCTTACCAGGTCGTCATTCCATTTAGTGGGGGGACGCCCTACACTTCGTCCGCCGGTACGAGGTCACCACTCGAGAACTTTTTTTCCTCATCAGTTGTTGGTTCTTTGAGATATATGGCCGGCCCGTTGCTACTTCAGCTTATTAATCCGTTGGGCTATGTCAGTCACTCTGGTTCTACTGCGGATATTCTCATTTCTAAGTAAATCACGCAGAGAAACTCCGATCATAGCCCTCTCCATAGCTCGCTGAGCAACCTCGAGCTTTCTCATCCGGCCAGCAGTGAAGGACCACGTCTCAGTTCCATAGGTCATCACTGGCAACACGCAGTGGTGTATGGCATCCATTAAAGATGAAAGTACAAGTTTTGTATGGAAAAAGTTTTTTTTTACTCAATAAGGCACCTTTTAAAGGAAATTATGATAATTATGAATACATCTTTTTAAACCTTCTATAAATAAACTTTATAGTTAGTCGAATTAACCAACATTCCTAAATGTTTAAATGCGTTATATTGAAATAAGTAATGTGCGCACTGAATACTTTTAATTTTTTGAATCAATTTTTACATTATTTTTAAAAATTATAATGTTCACCAGGTCAAATTTTAGTCATGGCGACCAGCCTCATCGGAGACCTGCTATCTGTGCCTTTCAGTAAAGAGTAATAGTATTCTGTTGTACGTACGTTACTAGGAAGTACTTTATACTTTAATGGCGAAGGACAGGATTAGAACAATAGCTTTACGTGCTTTGCGAGGCACGGGGGGTAAAACAGTGCCAACATTCTGACTCCGGTCCACAACTAAGAATTTCTTGAAAGAAAACCGAGTAATAATTTAACTATATTAATTATTGATTTCGGGCCCGCACATACCTGTATTACTTAAATCCATGATGCAATTTTAATATTAATAGCAATATGGTGCCTCATTCCGTAATACCAAAAATTGGTGATGGGGTTTACTTATTTAGAGCAATCTCTCTGTTGTATGGGAACCAAATGTTGGCTGGAGAAATTTGGAAACAAATAGTGGTTTACGTTATAGCATCTCAAAATTGTTGATTATGTCCACGCCCACAGAACAGTGTTACTCCTGACCTAAACCCCTAATTATGCAATTACAGCTACAGCGTACTGCACCGATATGTCTCAACCGTTTGGTGTCTTTTGGAAACTGTTTGCAGCTCCACTTACTTGAAATAGTATAGTGATAGTATAGTATATTGGAATGGTGAAATTTACACAGCTGTTGGCGTTGAAACACAAGCGTTTAGTTTTTTCCAATGCATTTGTGGGCCCGTTTGTTGGTTAGTTTGTCGAAATACCTAACATAATTTATTCTTCAGAAAACGGTTTTCGTGATTAAAAATACAAATAAATCATCATCACTTATCATAACAAAAGTGAAAGTACTAATTTCACGCGAACGAAGTCTCAGGCGTAACTAAGTGATCTAGGTGATCGAAGTGAAACTTTTTTTTTATAGAAGAGGGGAAGAACAAACGAGCATGCGTCTCACCTGATGGTAAGTGACTACCGCCGCCCATGAACAACCGCAACACCAGGGGAATTGCAGATGCGTTGCCGACCTTTTAGAAAGGTGTAAGCTCTTTTCTTGAAGGTTCCTAAGTCGTATCGGTCCGGAAAATTCGCTGGTGGTAATTGATTCCACAAGGAAGTTGTGCGAGGGAGAAAACTTCTTCTAAATCGCACAGTGGTGGACCGCAAATCATCCAGATAGTATTGATGGTAACGCGAAAAACTGATCTTGACACATATAACTATACCATGATTTGATTGAAGATCAGTTTTCTAGAGTTCTGTGTAATTAAATTCATATAGAGTGACTAATACGCTTAGCTCCCTTAGGTCAGTATGTTGGCTTATATAATATAAAATTGTTCATCTAAAACTCTCAATAAGACCAAAACCATTTGAGACGATTGCCGACCGTACATACAAATACGTTACAACGTTAGTAGGTGTAGAACTCGGGTTATACTCGGGTATTCCGTAGGTGTATTTGCTACACGTTCTCAACCTGTTCGGACTGTCTAATTGCTGATGCAAGTAAACTGGATTTAAGTTTGAATTTGGTTAGGTGAAACTTAATGAAGTAGGGCTCCCTTAGTTAAATTGGGAAAAGGAGTCTCGGTCTAAGACAAACGAAGATATTTTCATTGTATAATTTACTTGTTGTCACTTGGCGAAACTCTGTCTTTATTTATATAAGTAACAAGTACGACGAGTTGATTGTAGCATATTAATATGAAATGTATTTTAAGTTAATTTCTAAATTTGTGAGGAAAAATATAAAATTTATTATTATTAGTTCTTGTTATGCTCAAGAGGAAACCGGTTAAGATATTAAAATTGTTTTGTTTTCAGCTTACTATCGGCCACTTTACAGTACTCAGCTGTGGACGAATTTCACTAAAGAGGAATATCGCAGGCTGACGATGCAGTATAATGATGCGTTCCGCATGTTGGTCCGTTAGCCGCAATACTGTAGTGCGTCCCAGATGTTCGCAGAGGCAAGTGTCGCTGCTCTGATCCTAACATTTATTCATTTTTATTATTGACATTTTTAGCAGATACGCAAATTTATTAATAGCAAAACATTAACATTTAATAATTCATTTATTTAACTAATAATAAGAAAATAGCTGGCCCGCCAGACGTTGTTCTGCATTTTTCGGTATGTTATGTGATGAGTTTCACTTTGAATTCACCCCAAATGTTTACAGTTTGAATATAAAATTCATAAAATCTAATAAATCATTCTCACGTTAACTACGATAAACGAGCAAAGATAACTTATTTAACAAAAAAAAATATTGTTTTAATAATTTTTATGTTTAATAAATTAATAAAGTACTCAAGCTACATGTTTAGCTTATTGGAGGCAGAAATAATATTATTACATTTTGTTCTTTATTAAAATACATCAAGTATTGTCTGAAATAACACGGTTAAAACTTATTTTTCCGCAAATAAATACGTTTTTTTACGACAAGTTTTTGATAAGAAATTATAAGATTAGTTATAAATAGTATAAGATATTATTAAATTGATATCTATTATCAATTTAATAATATCTTATAACTAATTTCTAATTCAATATGTTGTTTTCAAGATAAGTAATCGAAAAAATAATCTTATTTTTGTAGGCTGTGATCCTTCAAAGTCAAAGTATGAATTTGATTTACATAAAAATTAGGTTCTGACCTCACTTAATTAAATATTGCTGTTTGATACGGAAAAGTTAAACAATGTTTTATGAAAATTATATAATTTGAATCATCATCACAGCCTATTAAAGTTTACTGTTGAGCATAGGGCTCCTCCATAATTTACCATGTATAATCTCTAGGGATTTGCCATACTTACCACGCTTGGCAAACGCAGTTTCTTATTTTTAATTGTTATTAGGAAGATGATGCTGGTTTCTCCTGGTTTTTTTCCCTCTGTCGACATTCACTGGCCTATATTGGGAAATAGATATTTTTGAACCGCCCCTACACGAACAATAAAACAATGAAAAACTGTTACTGTGGTCTTAATTAATTTTTGTGCGCCGTCAAGAAAACCGTGTCGTCAAAACTTAAACTATACTATGCTTTTTTAAATCTGTTATTATGACCTTTCAAACCCGTATGTAACAAGCGGTAAAATTAAAAATTTTGTACAACCGACTTCAGTATTAATAAAATGAGAACATTATCAATGTAGTCGAAGTCAATTATGTAAAGACCCAAGGAAAGGCGTCAATCAAACACAGGACTGCGCGGCTGACTGGTTTATTCTCCAAACGTGTTATTACAGTTTCCACAATTACCCACCATTTCTATAATAAAACCTTACATTTTCCCCCTTCAAATCTTTGCATTTCTCTTATTACGGTTAAAAGCACGCAAAGCTCGCGAAGACGCGTCGGGTCCGGGCGGCGTCAGTGTCGGGGACTGGATAGGTTCAGAGAAGGGCGCTGACGCGCGTGTCCTCGATGCTGTCGGCCCACCCGACGCGTCCTCGAAACAAGCCCCCTCGTCATCACTACAGACCACATCAGTTTTAGTTCAACCCATTTTTGTCTATTATAAAACCTAGGTACTTAACCCTGGGTTGTAAAAAACTACATTTATTCATTTTAACTGTTAAGCCCATATTACGCAACCGTTCAATTACCGTTTTTAGATTTTTAAAATGTAATTCTTCATTCGGGCCTGTAACACAAATGTCATCCAAAAATACTACTGTCCCGGGGATACCCCGCAGCGTTTCTTCCATAAGTTTTTGAAACTTTTCGGGAATACAGGATAAGCCGAAGGGAGTGCGGCGATATACGAATGTTCCTATATGTGTCGTTATTGCAGTGTATGGTTGGGAATCTTTGCTCAGTAACACTTGTTGATATGAATGTCTCAAGTCAATTTTCGAAAATTTCACTCCACCACTTAGGGAAGCAAATAATTCCTCAATCCTGGGCAGAGGATAATAGTCCCGTTTTAGTTTAGGGTTAATAGTTATTTTGTAATCCCCACATATCCGTATATCCCCACACTCCTTGACAACTGGTACTATCGGCGTGCCATATTCGGAATGATCGACGCGATAAATAGTGCCCTCTCGCTCGAGACGTATGAGCTCTTGCTCAACCCGCGCGCGCAACGCGAGAGGTACGGGCCTCGCGCGAACATACACGGGTTCCTTATCCGTCAGCTCTAATTGAATAGTTTTTTTACAAGTACCCAGTTTATCAGAAAACACCTCCGGAAACTCAGTCAATAATTGACTCGTGAATGCATCATCAACAATTTCATTAAAGTTAATTTGCCTTATATTTAGAGCGTGCATCCATGCTCGACCTAACAAAGGACGGCCTCCGTTTTTAATAACATACAGTTGTAAATTTTTAGCTCGAGTCTCACCCAGTTGTACATCGACATAAATGTAACCTAGCGATTCGATACGGGAGCCCGAGTAGCAACGTAATATTAGGTTATCGACATTTCATGATTTATTTGAAAAGTACCGTTTATAAAAATCTGCACTGATAGCCGAAATACGGCTGCCCGTATCGACCTCACACTCTAGACGATGACCGTCCACATTAATTATAATGAAATATGGTTTGGTACCTTTAGCCGACAACTTAATGTTATAGAAGTCCTCATCTTCTTCCGTATCCACCTGGTTCACCAAATTTGGTCGACCACACGATCGAGCTCCGGTACGTAGCCCACTGCGCACTTCACTGAACACCTTTTTACACATTACTTTAAGGTGGCCCCGTTGGCCGCACTGATCACAATTATATTGCGCAAACCGACACCGATCTGACCGGTGCTGCTTGCCGCAGCGCCAGCAGGCCGCCGCGCCGCCGCCGCTGCCGCCGCGTGCGCCTGCTCGTTGCGCGCTCGCCCGGTGCAAGCCCTCGCTCACCTCGCCGCCCAAGCCAGAGGCCGAGGTAGACGCCATCGCTGTTGTGGCGGCGCTCACCTCCGCGTGCTTTTCTGCAGCCTCAAGTGCCAGAGCCAGCTCGACCGCCTCTTTGTATTTGATATTTTTCTCGGCAAATATACGCGATCGCATCGCTTCACTCGCTAGGCCGGACACGAATTGATCTCGTAGATTCTCCTCCAGCGCCTTCCCGAAGTTACAGGTGGTTGCGAGATGTTTTAAATTATGCAGGTACTCCGTAAGTGACTCGCTTGGTCGTTGCCTGCGCAACCGAAATACGTGTCGTTCGGCGATTTCCGACCGCTGAGGTTCAAAATGTTCGGTCAACAATTGCACCAAATCCTCGAAAGTCTTTGATTCGGGATGTACCGGCGAGCACAAATCACACATTAGAGAATACGTTGCCTCACCAACCACAGTTATTAAGAGAGGTACTTGTAGTTCATCTTTAATTTCGTTCAGTATAATATACTGTTTTACCCGTCGTATGTACTCCGGCCACTGTGTAGCATGAATGTTGAACGGCTCAAGTTTTCCGATCGGCATAGTACCTATTTACATATAATTTACTCGTCACGTATATAGTTTATACGCCCCAAATAATATTCGCGGTACCCACTCGTCGCCAGTGTAAAGACCCAAGGAAAGGCGTCAATCAAACACAGGACTGCGCGGCTAACTGGTTTATTCTCCAAACGTGTTATTACAGTTTCCACAATTACCCACCATTTCTATAATAAAACCTTACAAATTAAATACGCATTATTAAGGATAACTCAAAACTACAGTTCAGATCTTAATCAAATTTATAAAGGACCACAGGAGAAGCTTTCAAATAAAAAATGAATCATCAAAATCGGTACCTAGAAAGGTAGCTCTGAGGTAACACACAATAAAACATACAGTCGAATTGACAAACTCCTCCTTCTTTTGAAGTCGTTTGAAAAGAACATTGCAGCTATAAGTGAGTGAGTGTTAATTTACTTTATCAACAATCTCACTACGGACGTAAGATAAACGAAGCAACATAGAGATGTTACAAATTACATCAGAAATATTAAGAAAAGTACAGTTAACTCTTTAATTGATAAACATGAGTACGTAGTATAAATATAAAGGCATATTACACATAAAAGGATGTAATAAAATACATGATTAAACGTACGAATCCTTACGAGTGCCGTGCATTCAAGAAGATATGGCAGCTCGTTAAATTTGTTAAAATACCGTGAAATATCTCGCAACGTCGGACACCCCGGGGACGCGCCTGGGATTTTCTAACGATGAGCTTTATCAGTCTCTTACATTTTTCTAATACACTCTCAAGAGGTTTACATCTTAAATAACCAACCAAGTTTCGTAATGAAATATTCAAACTTTATCATGTCATCAAGTATTACGCTTTCGTAAAATTTGAGTTAATAATTTTATGGTTCCTTCTTTTTACGCGAATAATTCACATTAAATAAAACAAATGTTTCGTATATCAAAAATATGTATATGAACTAAGTGTGTGTGCACTAAGTTTGCCTTTTTAAATTATTTTCATTTGTGTGTCTTCATCATTACATCATCATTACAGCCTTTCACAAGTCTACTGCTGAACATATGCCTCCCCCAAGTATGCCACAAAGCACCTGCATCCATCGACTGCCTGCATGTCTTACTAGGTCGTCACTCCATCTAGTGCGGGGTCGTCCTACACTTCGCCTATCGGTACGAGGCTGCCACTTGAGAACCTCTTTTCCCCATTGGCGGTTTTTCAAGCTATATGGCCGGCCCATTGCCACTTCAGGTTACTAATGACCGTTAAAACCGTTGAGCTATGTCACTGGTTCTACTGAGGATATCCTCATTCCTAACACATTCCTTTGTACGAACTCACTATTAGACTGTTTTTGTTTTTGTAATATATATGTATATATATATATATATATATATATATATATATATATATATATATACATACATATAAAGTTAACTATGATATCAGGACGTCACACACCTCATTCCTGACCGTAACCGTGGTGCTGTAAAGTGCCCAAAACGCCAAGAAATAAAAAGTAACGCGATAAATTTGTAAAATAAGTTTCATTCAATAAAAATTGTAGATAATTAAATAGTTACCGCGCAGTGACGATGTAAGAATATCCGTGCCCATATCATCCCGTGGGTCGTATCGTGAGAGGCAACAGAAGAAATCTAAAACCAGAGATGGGCTGCAGCATATTACTGAAGACGACTCAAAATTGTAAATACTCAAATATGAAGCAATCTATGCTGCTCTCTATGGGAAAGCCTTATGATAAAGAGAACTTTTGATGAGCTATAATTTATGACATAATAAATTCCATGATAAACAAATCCACGGTACGGGGGACAAAAATTCAAAACCTGTAAGTATCTAAAAACAGTTTATTGAAAAATAAGGACGTTCTTGCAGAATTTGCTTTTAAAATTGTCATTTTTCCTTATCCATTTCAAATCGCTCACAATATTAATCTCGTGTACTCTGCTTCAAGCGATGTCGCTGTCTTGTCCAGGTGTTCGTTGAAAAATGTGTAGAAGCGAAAATTACTTTTGAAATTATTCTTCTAACTTAAAAGAATTGGACTGAGAATTTCCAAACGACTAGGAATAATTAATGACAGAGATATACATTTTAATCACGAAATACGACCTATATAATGACTTTATATAATAATCTGACGGTACTTAAATATTTTAGTTAGTTTTTGTCAGTATTATAATGAATGATGAGTAGTATTTCAAGCATTATATTCATATACGATGATGGTGACCTCTGTGGGGTTTTAGCCCGTAGGATTCCGGCATGGTATGCACTTTATTGACTTACTATTAGGTGGACGAAATGTCAGTTTACCTCTTCGGTTTTTTTTAATAAAAGAAGAATGCCTCACAATGTGTAATTATACTGGCTCTCTCTACATCTTTCAAACCGGACTCATTTCGAGGTCTTACTATCTTCCATGTGTTTCTTAACATCGCAATAACCAAAAGTATTTTGAAATCTGCACCAGACAAACTTGGTATGTTTATTGTAAAAGTATACATATGTCCTTTTAAATAGAATAGTAACTCAGAGGAATAGTGTAACTGGTATTAATGGCTTGTTTTGTATTGACTAGAATTTACATATATCATCTATTTTTTTACCTTTTATTGCGTAACATATATAATACATATACTAACATATTCATGTTCTTAGGTTGTTTGTCTAATGGCCAAATACCCAAATACTACTCAGTTTAAAGAAGTCATTAAAACTCGTGGTGTCACAGTCACTTTGATTTAAAGTGATAGAGACAGCACGAGTCTTAACGGCATATTAAAATTGAGTAGCGTTTGGATATTCGGGCATTAGTAACTCTTCATGTTTTTTTTTGTGCTAAAGGTTGTCCTTAAGGCCCTCTTATGTAAAACTAATAAAGTTCAGAACAATTTGCTTTTTACCATTGCAAGATACCAAATATACCAAAATAGCGATTTTCTCTAGTTGACATTGCGCTGCATAAACAAGTTTGAAAGATGCCCCAATCACGGAAAAGTTGGCAAGTGTTAGGCTAGCGTGTTATGGGCATATTATGCGAAGAGAAGTCAACCATATATCTGCTAAACCAGCTAGATAACAAGGAGAATGTTGGCTGTGACAGTGGATGGATATAAGATTAGAGGGACGCCTAAGAAAAGATGGATGGACTATATTAGGGATCATATGCGTCAAAAAAGAGTGAGCTAAGAGATGGCGTCTAATGGAGAAAAAGGAAAATATTCTATACACTATGTCTTAGCACCGCCTTCAGAATGTAAAATTATATGGTAATTTTTACTGTTTGTAGGGACTTAGCGCTCGCTGTAAATTTCACAGTACGCGAGCAACTCGGGTTCGATCTTTGCCGGCGACAATTAAATTGTTAATAGCAATTTTAAGAAAGAAAACATCGTGAGGAAACCTGCATGTCTGAGAAATAAAAAAAAATTCCAAAGACATGTGATGTCAGCCAACAGTTCCTTGCCCTAAAACACTCAGAAATGAAATGAGGCCTATGCCCGACAGTGGTAAAGGTTAAGTTGGGTTAGTATATATTAGATAAATCATCATCATCATCAGCCTGCGGCAGTCCACTGCTGGACATAGGCCTTAGGCACACCACTTAGCTCGATCTTCGGCTACACGCATCCAGTTTCTAGCAGCCAGCTTGCGCAGATTGTCACTCCATCTGGTCAGGGGGCGTCCCACACTACGTTTGCCTAGACGCAGTCTCCAATCCATAACATGTCTACTTCACAGGTTGTCACCTATGCGACAGACGTGGCCAGCCTATTGCCACTTTATTTTACAAACACGGAACAGCAATAATCTTGGTTCTCCGGCGGATTTCTTCATTTCGAATTTTATCTACCAGAGAAACTCCGAGCATAGCTCAAAGTCGCTCGCTTTGCGACTTTGAGTTTGTGGAGTAGCCGTGTCGTCAGTGTCCACGTTTCGGCAACGTAAGTAAGTACGGACAGGACGCACTGGTTAAAGACTTTAAAATAACACCTTTTAATTATCTCTATAATATATAAAAATCAATTGCTGTCCGTTAGTTTCACTAAAACGCAAAAACGGCTCGACTGATTTTGATGATGTTTTTTTTTTAAATTGTGTATGTTTGAATGGGTCCCTAGATGGTTTAGACTCACATTTGGACCAGGTAGGTAGCGCTATTGTCGAGATCTAGAAATCACTCGTGGAAAGCCGGGTGAATCGCTAGTTTAATAAAACAATAACATCCCGTATTACCTTATAATACCAAACGTATACTTTTCGTCATACGAGTATGTACAAGACCCTCTAGGGCTGCTTTTGTCAATCCCCCTGTCAAAATTGTATGACAATTTAGACAAATATTTTTTACAACAGGGTTATGGTGGATAACTATGGGCTTTTTTATTCTTGCTTCCTATTTATAAAATAGTCTCATTAGACAGTAAATACCGATAATTAATAATTTAAAATTAAAAATTTTGTACAACCGACTTCAACATATATTTTTAAGGATAACTTAAAAACTGTTGGTCAGACCTTGATCAAATTTATGTGGGACTACATAAGAAGCATCAGCTTTGAAATAAAAAAAGAATCATCGAAATTAGTTCACGTAGAACAAAATTACGAGGTAACACACATAAGAAACATACAGCCGAATTGAGTACCTCCTACTTTTTAAGTGGGTAGAAAAATTAATTTAATGCCGTAATTTCGGAAAACTTTATATTTTTTTTTTCAATATAAAAGCAACATTTGTTTTAAAACACCTTTAAAAATAAGTCCCTTCCAATTGGGGCGCCAAGAAGATTAAACGTAAGCATTAAATTAATTGACCCGCTTCGCTTTGTTTCTTTTGCCTTATTTTGCTTTTGCTTATTCAGAGGGTTTCCCACCTAGATTCGATATCAGTATTAGAATATACGAAGCAATTTGTGAATTATAATATCATTTTATCGTTTATTTTGTTGTTGTATTATAATTTAAAATTAAAAATTTTGTACAACCGATTTCAATATAAATTATTAAAAAATAAGTCAAAAAATATTAGTCAGACCTTGATCAAATTTATATGGGCCCACCTGTGAAGCACCAGCTTTCAAATATAAGAAGAATCATTGAAATCGGTTCACCCAGTAAAAAATAATGCTTACCGCATTACTTTTTACACACACTAAAAAAACATACAGTTGAATTGAGTACCGTCTCCTTTTGAACATACAGTTGAATTGAGTACCGTATCTCTTTGAAGTCGGTAGAAAATAGGACTATATATTTGCCATAGTTGTAACGCTTGGCAGACACGTTCGTAACCGCAGTTTTTTATTATACATAAAAATAAAAGTGAAAAAAGGGATAGGCAGCAGTACCTTCCTAAAAATATTCTATAAGTACACCCTGTTTCAGTTTCCCTAGCCGCCTCTTACGGAACCCACGAGATGATATGGGTAGTAGGTTCCCATTTATGAATTCTTTCTCTATTTTTTTTATAGGATAAGGGTGACAAACGAACACACAGTCCACCTGATGGTAAGTGGTTGCTGCGGCCCATAGACATCTACATCTATCCTCTGTTACAAATAAAAATGTAGATGCGTTGTCACCCGTGAGGACTAAGATGGAATGCCTCATTTCCAGTAAAAAGGGCCTCCGGCCACCTGCACTCACCAAGCGAAACGCAGAGGTAAACCTCTACTTCACGCTGGTTTTCTGTGAGGTCGTGGTACTACCCCGGTCCGAGCCGGCCTATTCGTGCGACAGAAAAAGCTGCCGCGTGGCTCTGTTGAATTTTAAAAATTTTATTTTAAAAATTAATACCACTGTATTATTCTATGGGTAGTGGATTCGGTATTACCCACCGATGAATGGGTACTATTTACATTTCCAAAAATATTTTTATATAATTAATCTCTATATATAAAAATCAATTGCTGTCCGTTAGTCTTGCAAAAGCTCGAGAATGGTTGGACCAATTTTGATGATTTTTTTGTGCGTGTTTGATGGGTCCCTGGAGATCCAGAAATCACTCATGCGAAGCCGGGGGGGATCGCTAGTTTAAAATAAAGTAAACGCTATAAAACCAGTTTTATTTGATGTCTATTCCTGATGCATTCGCGTAAATTTATGAAATCATTATATTTATATAATTTTTATTTCTTTATATCATATTTTAACGTAACTATTTATTTTTATAACATTAAAATATTTGCGATATTAAAAACTAAATACACTATCCCGTGTTATCATGCTAAAGAACGCTGACTGCGTTTCCTCGCTGAAGGGCAATACTTAGCCTTGAGCAAGAAAATAACCAAATCTCTTATCACTAGCAGCAACGACCAGTCGCGGATACTGTTCCTTTAGGAACTTTACTGCAATTGTATCCCACGGACTGAGTCCTCTACAGCAAAGGGCACAACTATGTAGTCGAGTCTTAGAGAGTCATATTTGCGCCAATTATTTAGTTCAGCTGCCTCTGATGGCGCTCCTGCTCTAAACAAGGTATTCCTGAGATGAAAGGATGCCAAAGTATCTACGCAAGTTGCATCACACACTAGGGCTTTACCTCTTTCCCAAGGGCCAAAAGTCATACCGTCAGCTCTCTTGCCATCGTCTCTAAAAATATTCTACAAGGCCCTAAAACCAAGAGAACATTTATAGAGACAAGAGCTCTTCAAAAGACGTCGTTCGACGTCGTGATGAAAAACCTACCAGTACTTTTTTACATAAAAGTTCGTGGAGATTAAACTTGTCAACGCTACTACCACGAGGGCGCTATGAGATTGACAAATTGCAGCAACTCGACGATGCGCAAGCTTTTCTTGTTAAGTATTGTGCCGAGATTACTTGATGGTAAAGAAGGTAAGTGATGTATTAATATATTGATGATATTATATGATATCAGTACTTACTAGGAGTTCATTTTGGTTGGTACTTAAACAAAGTTACAGGCAATATTGGAAGTAACTTTAAAATATTTAAAATCTTAGGGACTTTATTACGTGGTAGAGACATGCTGCAACTATATTAGTAGTATAAATGTAGCACGAATGGGTCGGCTCGACCGGGGAAGGACCACGCTCTCACAGAATACCAGCGTAAAATAGCAGCATGACACTGCTGTGTTTCGTATGGTGAGTGTAGAGAACCGGAGACCCTTTTTACTGGAAAAGAGGCATTCCATCTTAGTCCTCACGGGTACCAACGCATCTGCGTTTTGATTCGCAAACGAAGATAGATGTCTATGGGCAACAGCAAACACTCACCATCAGGTGGACTTTGTGCTCGTTTGTCACCCTAAATCTATTAATGTTTTTTTTAAATATTTTAGTAACTTAATAAGATCGTGTGACTTTCGTTAACTATTTTGAGTACAAACTTAATCACAACCACCTCCTTTACCCAACGGCTCTAGAATAAGGACAAAATTATTCGGATTTATTTAAGTTTCTTTGTGTATACTAAAAGGCTTAAAAGATTTTGAAGTGATTTGCCATTAATTCATTTTCATCTTCGGCGA
Organism: Parnassius mnemosyne; assembly: GCA_963668995.1. Taxonomy (NCBI): domain Eukaryota; kingdom Metazoa; phylum Arthropoda; class Insecta; order Lepidoptera; family Papilionidae; genus Parnassius; species Parnassius mnemosyne. The sequence goes on along the minus strand of CAVLGL010000104.1, from coordinate 49,319,706 downwards.
GATTGTAAACTAATTATTACCACATTAAAATGCGACGAATTTTACGGACGTCATATTATGTATTATAAAATTAATGCCACTCTAAAATCGATTAATTTACATATTTGTTATTATAACAAATAGCAAATGATCTCGTAGTCTATTTAATAATATTTGATATGCGTTTTCGTTTTTAAGGCAATATAATGATGCACCACATTTTAATTGTAATGGTACTCGTACAGTGTCAGAGTGGCAGAAATATGAAAAACACCATAAAGTTAAAGGGAAGACGGCCCTAGTATTACAAACTTATCTGCAAAAAATATTTTATACGTGGTAGAGCCATGCTGCAACTTTATTAGTTACACGTGGTAGAGCCATGCTGCAGCTATATTAGTAGTATAGTTGTAGCACGAATGGGTCGGCTCGACCGGGGAAGGACTTCTTTCACAGAATACCAGCGTAAAGTAATAACTTAAAACTGTTGTGTTTTGTATGGTGAGTGAAGGGAACCGGAAACCCTTTTTACTGGAAAAGAGGCATTCCATCTTAGTCCTCACGGGTGACAACGCATCTGCATTTTGATTCGAAAACGAGGATAGATGAAGATGTCTATGGGCCACAGCAACCACTTACCATCAGGTGGACTGTGTGTCTGTTTGTCACCCTATCCTATTAAAAATGTAAATTTCAAATATATATCATTATACTATCTTTTAACAATTCTAAACCCATATAAACTTTACATATTAACCATATATTTTACACAGAAAGCAAAAATTTTGTTCATAAACATAAATATAAACCAGATCGAAAGAAGTCAGTCTCTTCATAGCTTAAAAGAAGACTCGTTATTCCTTTTCTCGAGATAAAAAAATTAAGGAACTATCTTCAATGCGTAAAAGAAGCGATTTATATCTAGCGCTCATTTCCTTGGCCTGTGTCGGAAACCGATTAGTATGCTGCAACGAATGAAATATTTTCAGCGTTGGAAGTACTGAACGATTTTAAGTTATACTCGAATGAATCGGATGAATACAATTATAAAAAGATACGGAAATATAAAAATTTGCGAATGCTAATCCGAATAATTTTATTTAATCTTTCTTCTTAAATGTCTTTTCACTAGTTGGAAAATTTATAATACGGTCAATATAAACCTAGCTACAACCACCACCAGCACTATCAAATATCAAATTTTCAATTATGTTCAAAATACAGTACGTTGTCATTCTTGAGGTCTATAGACATGGATTGATTGTCGCCTTACTGATAAAATAAATACTATCCAGTTCTTGTCATTTACCAAAATAATAAAAAATATATTCATATTTTATGCTGGTACTCTCTCAGAACGTGGTTCCTCATGGTGTAGTCGGCACGCAGTTGCGTTGTGTACTCTTCGTGCTGCATACATTATTAGATGGAGCGTAGCTCTACAGATAAAACTACAGTATTAGAGATAGTTTACACGATAATTGGTAGAGCCATGCTGCAGCTATATCAGTAGTATAGTTGTAGCAAAAATGGGTCGGCTCGACCTCCCCGGTCCATGCTCTCACATAATACCAGCGTAAAATGGCAGCTTGATATTGCTGTGTTCCCTATGATGAGTGTAGAGAACCTAAGACCCATTTTACTGAAAAAGAGGCATGCCATATTAGTCCTCACGGGTGACGATGCATCTTCATTTTGATTCTTTATTGAGGATAAATGTAGATGTCTATGGGTCACAGCAATCACTTACCATCAGGTGGACTGTGTGCTCGTTTGTTACCTTATCCCTATCCTATAAAAAAACACTAACTTTAACGTGTTTTATTATATAGTCAGTCATTTTTAACGGCTGGAGGGCTAAGTTTTAATTCTAATTATTAATAAACCGGAAGTGACAAGTAAAAATTAAATGACGTCCGTATTTGTCGTTATGTTAATATCCTAATAATTAACTTAAAATCACGTCAAAGTTATAAATTAATTAATTGACAAAGCACTTCAAAATCTGTCAAATCTTTTAGCCTACACAAACGAACTTTCTTACATCCGAATAACTTAACTCTTCTTCTGGAACCCAACGGCGTCATATGAAGCAGCTGCGATAAATTTTGTACTCAAAATAGATAATGAAAATCACACAACCATTTACAATATTTTAATTATATTTTTTTTAATTGAAATGAAAAACCGACTTCCAGTCAACCTGATGTTGACTACTCAATCTATTGATGCCTGAAACCAAATTCAAACAAAGAAGGCAGAACAAGCGTTGTCACCCCTGAAGAATCACTATTTTGTTCAAATTGGAAAAAAATAATGAAACACATTTTCAAATTTAATATCCCATATTATTCCGACGAACCCGACAATTACTACCGAATAATATCCTTCCTTACCTGGCTTGAACTTCTGAATTAGAATCAACTTGAAACGTCTGACTAATAAAAGACACGTCGGTTAAGTTAGTCCGTGAAGTTGGGGATAACGTTCCATTCAGTCAAGTCTAGATGCAACCCTAAAGAAACAGTTCCGTAGACTTCTACATGGAAAACTTTTACACTAGCGTGTTTTAACGCGTAAAGAGTGTGTGTTTTTATAATATAAAACTACCTAAGAGCATCCGCGAACCCACTGCTTCCACTGCATCTTCGGGTTCGAAGGGAAGAAGGTTGAGTGTAATAGTAGATTATAAGATGTTGCAATAAAATCTTTGGATATGACGGCGCATATTCAGACTTTTTTGCTTATGATGCATGAGTAACTTACTTATTTTATTTTTTTAAATTGCTTGTAAGTCTTCATGGATTGTGGTGGCTGTTTACCGTTACATAGACTATTGGTAATGTGGATACTTATATTAAAACACGCACATGGCAAACAACATTAAATAAAAATAAATCGACTGTGTAAAAAAAATATAATAAAAAGAGAAGAAATTCGAATATTATTTTCTATAATACTTCCACAACTACGAAGAATAAAACGATACTCTATATTTAATAATTATTTAACATACATACATATTACACACACGAAAAATATTTCCCTCTTGGGACTGTGGAAAATAAAAATGATATTTTTGAATTCTAACTAATAAGTGCTTTGAATATAAGCAAACATGTTATATTGTATATAAAATTATAGTTACTTTATAATATAAAGCAATGGTAGAATGATATTTTTATGTGTTTTTTTATTTCTCTGAAACTTACTGAATGAATATTTATACAAGACAGGAAACAAAAGTTTATGAACTTCGTAATTATCCTATCAACGAATTAAAGACATGATTATTTCTACTTAGCAATATGTGATTTTTTTTTTTAATTTTATTAAACGAAGTAACGTAAGGGAAATTCACTTTATTAAAATGAGTAAGTAAATTTGAAAAGAATCACATGCGGGTATAAAACTGTATAAAATTTCATGCTTTATTTCCAAAATGAATTAACTATGTCGTAATAGTAAAGTTTATTTTGCATTTTTCCTTACATCTATTTTTTTAAATAATAAGAGACGTGGAAATACGCTAGTGTGAAAGTACCTCCCGTCACGTATGGAGCGCTCTCTACAATTCACTTATCTGGCTGCGGAGCTGGCTGATCCCAAGTGGGAGTCATAGAACGTGAGACTTTTGCACCAACTTACAAAATGAAGTTATTGTCCGAACGATGGCATGTAAGATTCTTACCAATTCTTGATTTGCAAGTACGTTTATAGAGTAAAATCAGGGGTTTGTACGTTACAAAAATATTAATAGGGGTTTTAAAATTGTTCAGAGGTACATGTTACTTTTTATATTGCTTAAGTAATTGACGTTATAATTTTTGAGGTTAAATTAAACACGTACTTTAAAGTCAAATAATTGTTATAGAACATATTGTAAGTAAAATAAAATATGTCTCACTGCTTAGTATAAAAGGATTATAGCTATTACACGCCTCATAACGCAAAGCGTTATTAGGTAGTGTATTATTCTCGACACGTCAAGGTCAAGCAGTTTTGTGGTCTTAAAATGCCTCTATTATAACTATATTGCACTTATACGATAGTATGAGTCGTAGTAAAAACAAGGAAACACTCTAATGGATTACATCTTATATTTTTTTTAAATCATTTTATATTACTTTGATAAAAACGGATTGAAAAAAAATTTACATGGACGTCCGGATGTTTTCTTGGATGTGGTCACGATAACTCCCGAAAAAATTGACCGGGTTCTTTTATTAGCTTCAGAATTACGTGAACTGGTTCGCTATTTCATTTCAATAGCCTAGTTTGTAAATGAAATTTTTATCCCTTGAATCTATCAAAGGAAAAATGTACCATACAGCCTAGATCGATTTCATACTTTGTGTAATCGATTTATTTTGGTAATTTATTTTTTTTCAAAAAAATCATCACATCGCTCATGAAGCGTGCACTTATGGATTTTTCAAACTATTTAGTAACTTTAAAGGACTTCTCCTCTACCAACCCATAAATATCCCTAGCTGGACATGGCTTATCCTATAGTAGTACAGGTGGATAGTCTATATTCGCTACTTTTGGCAGGCGGACTGGCTATAGCAGTGCCGAACATGTGGGTATTTATATAATATATTTTTCGTATCGGTAAAGTTATTTAGGTTATATTCAGTGTTTTAGTATAGTTGTAATTAGGAATAGAAAAAAATAAAATTCGCATATTGAAATAGGAGACAGAATAAGAGATATGTTTAATTCGTTAAAATCTTTTTGTATGTAACTTAATCATGCAATAAAAGATTTTATCTTTTATTCGTCTATAAATTTTAATAAATAGTTAATGTGGCACCAACATTATTTATTGTAATTAACAGTGCGATTATGTAATTCTAGTGGAAATGCATCTCAATCTGGTGGAATTTCTGGAATCATTTGTGAACTACATTATGTTTTAAACTAAAATAACGCTTTGTTTTACCGTCAACTGAATAGTGGCGGCGTAAGAACATCCACTATCCCTTATCGCCCGTGTGTATCATAAGAGGCAACACAGGGAAAATAAAACAGAAGATGACACGTGAGAACGTGACAACTTTGGCAAATTCTTTCTAAGAGGCAATCTATGGGAGAGGCCTATGTTCAGCAGTGGACTTTTATAAGCTGTGATGGATGAACGCTTTGTAAGCGTCAAAGGTGCGAAATTTCTGGTACTAAAATTAGCTGTGATAGGTGACTATTAAATAAAATCATCCGTGTAATTAAATATTTATTGTCCAACCGTAAGCATCAGCTTGACACTGACACTATGTTTACAAAATAAAATAATGTCAAGGCAAATAAGTGTCCCTCAAATCAATCCGGTTATGATAGTCAATTTCAAAGGATTATATTCCTTTTTTTTTAGAACAATTGGAACTCACGAGCATACAGCCCCTTGACGGTAAATGGATGCTGTGGCCCATAGACAACTACATATATCCTCAATTAAGAATCAAAATACAGAAGCGTTATCACATTTGAGAACTAAGTTGGAATGTCTCTTATCCAGTAAAAAGGGTCTTCGTGTCTCTAAACTCACCATACGAAACATAGCAGCATTAAGCTGCTATTTTACGCTGGTATTCTGTGAGAGCGTGGTCGTATCCCGGTCGAGCCGACCCATTAGTGCTACATCTATAATATAGTTGCAGCGTAGCTGTACCACCTACGAATCTGAGCAGAACAGACTCATAGTCCACGAGTTTGTGCGCAAACGCGGGCGTATTCTCTATTCCCTCAGTTTTAAGGTCCGATGGATATCCGACACGACCGGAGTATGATGAGGCGCAGGGCTAACGGCTTTACGTGCTTTTTGGGGCACAGGGGGTGAAGAAGCCGTCATGTTCCTGACTAAGAGCAGTTAATAAGAATTTCTCGATATAAAAACCCAATAACTGATTTTTTCCCGACCCAGGATTCGAACCCGAGACATCATAATCAGCCGTCGCGCTTACAACCTCTAGGCCAACGAGACAGTCACTATACTACATTTATTAAAACAAACTCCATCCAACCATTACAGCCTATAAAAGTCCACTGCCAAAGATTAGCGCCCCCATAGATTGCCACATTGGCGATTTCACCATAGTTGCCATGCTTGGCAACTGGGTTGGCAACCGCAGTTTTTATAATTTTCAGTTTCCCCTACACACAGGACCATATCAAGTAATGGATATTCTTACCACCACCACTTCACGGTTAATTGAATCAAAATTTGTTAATTTAATTTCAAGGTTAATGAAGATATCTGCTTTATAATTTATTAATGGATTAATAATTATAAAGACTGTGGAATATTATATTGTACGTTAATTTACGCATAATTTCACTTTGTCTCAAGATGAGCTGCTAAGTTTGCTATGTTTTTCTTTTGGATATTTTAATGACGGGCGTTTTGCTGCGCGAATAAATAAAAGAAGAGTCTTGATAAAGAACACTTGGTTTGCAATACAAAATTTCGCATTGTTCTGTTTTTTTAAATAATGATTCTGCCTTAACAAAAATGCTAGAGTGACTTACACTGTAAAAGCAATAAAAATACGTATCTTAATCGCTCTTGTTTATAAACAAATGTTGATGACAACAAACTAAAAAAATGAAAAAAATATCTCAAAGATATATGCAGTTCAATACGTATTGGGGCAGCGCAACGGACTCTTTCTCGCCCTATGCTATATATGTATAAAGGTAGTAACTACTTTTTTTACTCTTGTATAAAACAGTCAATTATCCATTGGTAAACTAAATATAACAGCATGCCTTGGCATAGTAGCTTAGCATTTAGTTACGGCACTGAGGGTCGCAGACTCGAATCCCGGATTGTATGGCCAACAAATAATTGTTGTCTTTGTGTAATATATGTGTGTACACTACTTACAACATACAGAGGTTCTTAATGTAGAGGAATGTTTTAAGAAAAAAAAAGGAAAGAAATACATATCACATAAGGGCACAGGCCTCGTTTCTGAATAGATTTCAGAGCTGAGAAGCTCAACCGCACTATACTTAAATGTGCAATATGGAAATAGTACTATAGTATCTTTAGAGGACAAGCTTAGTAAAGAATTGCAAATATAAAAACTAAAAACGAAATCCGCTGTAACTTATGATGGCTAACAAATGGATAAGAATTTGTGTGCACTTTTAAATCCCTAAGATATTTTTATAAAGCCAAAATGGCGAAAAATATCATATAATAGTCCATTATGTGAGTGTTATTAACATACAGTCCTGTTAACATCAGGTGGTGGTAATCGGCAACTGCAGTCTATGGACATCTTTAGCCGAATTCAAACAAAAAAGGTCACAGATGCGTTGCCACCTCTGAAGACAAAGATGGAATGCTTACAGCTGGTAATTTTACTGGCTCTGAATACCCTCTATACCGGACTACAGCAGTGCTGACACTGCTATTCGGCTACGGAAAATTCCATCAGAAATACCAGTTTGAAGATTCTGAGGCTGTGATAGATGGCAGAACGGCTAATGATGAAGCTTGTCCAGCAATGAACGTCTTAGATGTGAGGTTTAGTTGGTTTAAGGCAGACTGGCATTTTGATGTCTTATTGCCTGAATTCTTGTATAGTAAGTTTATTTTCCTATTCTGAATGTTGTTTTTTAATTTTAGAGATGATAGCAGTGTGAAAATAAAAAGTCTATAGGACTATTCTAAGAAAATGTTTAAGTCATCCAGTCAAACCAGAAACCCAAAACAAAAATATTTAATAAAAATATTTAATAAAAATATAATACTCAAGAAAATGTCTGTAGAAAATACAGTTTTCTTTTCTACTTTTGAAGCTTAACAAATCTACCTACGCAAAGAACACTGCTTCCGATTAGGGTAAATTTAATAAGCGCCTGCTTGTCATCAGCGATAATACCTGGTAGAACCATGCTCATACGTGGTAGAGCATGCAGTTTTATTAGTAGTATAGTTGTAGCACGAATAGGTCGGCTCGACCGGGGAAGAACCACGCTCTAACAGAATACCAGCGTAAAATAGCAGCTTAATGATGTTCTGTTTCGTATGGTGAGTGAAGCGAACCGGAAACCCCTTTTACTGAAAACGACGCATTCCATCTTAGTTCTCACGAGTGACAATGCATCAGCATTTTGATTCGTAGTTGAGTATAGATGTAGATGTCTATGGGCCGGAGCAACTACTTATCAACAGGTTGAGTGTGTGCTCGTTTGTCACACTTATCCTATAAAAAAAAACTTTGGATCTCGTTTAATTATTTCATCATTATAACCGAACTAATAGAGGGGGTGTTTCGTCTATAATACTACAGTGATAAACGAACTTAGATTCCACTCGATGCCAAGTGGCTGCTACAGCTTATAAACACCTACAGCCAACTTCAAACAAAAGGGTACAGATTCCTGTGACGACTAATGTGGAATGCTCAATAGTCTGTTATTGCACTGACTCTCTACACACTTCAGACCGGAACACAATTGAGCACGCATTGCTATTTTTTTCTTATAGGATAGGGTGACAAACGAGCACACAGACTACCTGATGGTAAGTGGTTGCTGTGACCCATAGACATCTACATCTATCCTCAATAAAGACTCAAGATGCAGATGCGTTGTCACCCGTGAGGACTAAGATGGAATGCCTCTTTGCCAGTTAAAAGGGTCTCCGGTTCTCTACACTCACCATACGAAACACAGCAGCGTTAAGCTGCTATTTTACGCTGGTTTTCTGTTTAGCGCCAGAAATAGGTAAAACAGTGATACCTACCCAGAAAATCCATTGGCAGAAAAGAAATCCTAACATCTAATCATGTAGAAGATGATAAAATAAAAGAAAAGCTAGCTTATTGAGAATTAAATTCTTATTTTTATAACAAATTATACAAGGCAATTTAATATACAAACAGGATACATAAGATAACAATATTAAACACATTTCGTATCCAATTATACGGCGGCAGCCCTGACTCATACACAACATAATAAATAACCAACATAATTTGTTACCGCGTGCGAGAGCATGCATTGTATTTGTTTTCAAAATAAATAAAAACAAGTGTAGGAGTAAGGAGGTGTGCAACACAACAACATCACACGGTGTTCCCAGGCGGTCACCAATCCAAGTGTTGATTGCGCCCAACGTTGTTTAACTTCGGTGATCGGACGACCGGTGTGTTCAACGTGGTATGGACGGTGGCAAACGTAATCATATTTATTGCGTATATTTAATGCTTTCTTAATTTGTAGACAGTAACCTTGTTCGTTTACACATAAATTTAACATGGACAAATTTCCCAGACCTTGAGCAATTATTTGTAGGAAATACAAATAATTGTTTTGGGTCTGGATGCGGCATTCAAATTCGTAGCCCTGCACCACATGAGTAAAGAAACCGACCAGAGGGGAAGCTACATCGTCTCGCTGCAAGTACACCCATACATAGCGCAGCGATGTGTGCGTGAGCTCTCACCGACAGGTTTACCAACGCTCCGTCGGGGTACAAACCGGTTTGCGCCAGCTCAGTCGGAGTGTGAATGAAAAGGCTGTTTGTCGTGCGCATTGAAATAAATAGACAAATAATATTTCGTGATTTGTAGATCAATTTATTAAGTATTTTTACAATTAGAGTTAAGATTAGAGATTGTGTAATAGAAAATAAGACATTATAGATTTATATAGGTAAATAATTAGTGTTCTGTATAAGCATCAATGCCTAACAGTTGTACAGTATATAATATATGAAAAATTCGAGAGAACATAATACAATCGCCAGACAATGGTGGAGTGGAGGTGGTGTTGGTGGTGGGGTGGACGGTGGTGCTAATCGTGCTGGTAATGATGTCAGTAGTGGTGGTGGTGGTGGTATAATGGTGCAGGTGGACAGTGGACCATTACTCGCAGCATAATCACCACGACCAGCATCACCACCACAGTATTACTACCACCAACATTATCAACACCAGCACCACCGACAATATCCACTACCAGCATCACAGTCATTACCAACACCACCTGATTTTTGTACTCATGAATAGATAAGTTATCTAAAGAAAATTATATTGATAGAAATATATAAGGTGAAGCTTCTTTGAAAATACCTATTTACAGCGAGCGCTTAACCCCTGAGCTACCACTGCTTATGTCATAAGACATTATACTATGAAAATATGTATATATTGCTTGTTTAGTAGTTGGTATTTTCAATTTACTTAAGTTACAAATAATAGTAGTGGTGTTATATTAACTTAAATTACAATTAATACATAATATATTGTTTTAGACTATATAATTTTTTTTGTACAAATTTTTCTAATGCATCAGGTGATAACCCTATTAGAATAGTTATACATTTTCGACTTTGTTAGGAAGCTTCCCCTCTGGTCCTTACTATTTACTCTGTGCCTGCATCGCAGCCGCTAAGTGATTAGCAACTGTGCTACCTACACATAAACATATAATGTGTTTACAAATTTCTTGACGGTTAGCATAAATATCTAAAAATTCCCGAGTTATTATGTACCACAATTTATAATTTATAAATAAGAAACTTACTATCGTTCCTGCATATTATACAGTGAATGAGAAAATTATTTTTTTCAAAGTTCAAAGGTTCTGATCTTCACCATAACCTTGAGTATTGACTGAAGTGATGAATGGGGAAATCTTCAATAAATAACTCACCAATTAAGTAAGTTTTATATTACTTATTTATTTTTGTATTTAATTTTAATTGTGTAGTTGTAGATAATTAATTTTAATTGTTTATTTTCATTTTTCAGATAAATGACACCATATGACCATTGATTTGTAACGTACTGTTCTGACGTTGACAATATGTAACAACATGACTTTCTTTCAAGTTTTATTTTTTTTACAGCATCTTCTTGAATCATTGCTATTTATAAAAACCGCATCAAAATCCGTTGCGCAGTTTAATAAATCGAAGCCTACAGACAGCGGCAAGCAACTATGTGGAGATAGAGATAATTTTATTAACAACGTTAAATTTACAATATGAATATGAAATAAGGTTTACTTTTCTGTTTTAATTTTATACGTACACCCAGCGGCTGCTGTATTAGACATAATTACATTAAATGGATGCACGTACGCTACAGTCACACATGTTATAGAGGAGACAAATTCTCAAGGGGCATGTTAGACGTTTCCAACGCTTACACGTATCTTAAATTCATATTATGAAAATTCGTTTTGCCGAATAAAATAGTTTCTGTGTTGTGGGTCACTACTTTTACATTTCAAATTAAACTAATTTTATGGTTGCAAAGGGACTGTTTTTCGTATTCATGAACGGTATATTTCAAAATAAGTTAAAAAAAGATAATAAAATCCTAAAAACATATTTTTTTACCATCTTCATCATCATCATTACAGTCCTTCAAGTCCACTGCTGAACATAGGCCTCATCCAAGGAATGCCACATATCACGGTCCTGAACCATCCATTGACTTTCTGCATGTCTTCACTCCATCTAGTGGGGGATCGCCTTACACTTTACGAGACTGCCATTCAAGAACTTTTTTCCCAATCGGTTGTCGGTTCTTAGAGCTATATGGCCAGCCCGTTGCCACTTCAGCTTACTTATCCTTTCGGCTATGTCGGTCACTCTGATTCTACTGCGTATATCCTCATTTCTAAGTTTTATTAAAATGGTTTTATTAAATATATTCAAAATATCTTATGGCCACGTTTTGATTGAACTAGAGAACCTGTCATTCCATCTTGTAGTTTCACTCTCTGGTGTCTTGAAAGCGAAGATTAAGAAAAATACCAAAATAATTTAGGTATTCCACAGATTGTGAACTAAGAATTTCTAAAATCTAGTTCATAATTCCTATTTACGCGAACTACAAGACTAACGTCTAAGATGCGAAGGGTTTTAATAATTTAATAGAATCAGGCGTTACTTTGCGGAAATCCATTATATTAAAGTTGCTTAAAATTACCTTGCGTACATCCGCGCGATAAAATAAATAGATTTAAATAAATTTATAAAATATATAAAATAAAGTATATTATATATATATATATATATATATATATATATATATATATAATATACTTTATTTTATATTATAAATGTAGTACCTAGTCAGGTCATAAGTATTGACACACAGTAAAAACTTTTCTTTTAGAATGCTGGCCACAAAAAAGTTTATTGAATTCGAATTTCGAATTGTTCAGAAAATAAAACTGTATACTTTTTAGAATTTTACTCATTTTTAAATATGGAGTGGACGCTTAAAGAAGACCGTGTTGCAGTTATTGCGTTGCATCGTTGCGGTTACGCGCCAATTCACATTTTTGACATACTGAAAAATTTGAATATAACCAAAAGATTCGTTTATCGTACCATCAAACGATACAATGAAGACTCTAGTGTAGATGACAGGTCAAGAAGTGGTCGCCCTCGGTCTGTTAGGACTCCAGCAGTGATAAAAGCTGTGAAGGCGCGAATTCAATGAAATCCCAAACGTAAGCAGAAACTCTTGGCCCTTCAGATGGGGTTAAGCAGAACCACGGTGAAAACGGTATTAAATGAAGATTTAGGGCTTCGGGCATATCGAAGAAAAACAGGACATTGTTTGAATGCTCGTCTAATGGACCTGAGACTGAAGAGATGCCGCGCTTTGTTGAAGCGGTACGCGGGAAAAAGATATCGGGAAATTCTTTTTTCGTATGAAAAAATTTTTACCGTAGAAGAGAGCTACAACAAACAAAATGATAAGGTGTACGCACACAGTAGTGAAGAAGCGAGTAACCGTATTCCGCGTGTCCAACGAGGTCTTTTTTCATTCTCGCTCATAGTATGGTTGGGAGTTTCTTATTGGGGCTTAACAGAGGTACATTTTTCTGAGAAAGGTGTAAAAACGACTGCAGTTGTGTATCAAAATACAGTCCTGACGAACCTTGTGGAACCTGTTTCTCATACCATGTTCAATAACAGGCACTGGGTATTCCAACAAGATTCAGCGCCAGCTCATAGAGCGAAGAGCACACAAGACTGGCTGGCGGCGCGTGAAATCGACTTCATCCGGCACGAAGACTGGCCCTCCTCCAGTCCAGATTTGAACCCGTTAGATTACAAGATATGGCAACAATTGGAGGAAAAGGCGTGCTCAAAGCCTCATCTCAATTTGGAGTCACTCAAGACATCCTTGATTAAGGCAGCCGTCGATATTGACATGGACTTCGTTCGTGCTGCGATAGACGACTGGCCGCGCAGATTGAAGGCCTGTATTCAAAATCACGGAGGTCATTTTCAATAAACTTTAGTGTCATAAGAATCTATGTTTTGTTAAATTCATTTTGGTATATAAATGGTTACATGATGAATAAACTTGTTTCAATTCTTTTATATTAAACATGTGACAGAATTTATGACCTGACTAGGTATATATATAAAATTTAATTAAATATATAAATAAAATATATAAAATAAATTGAAATAAATTATCTAGTTTGAAGATCACCTCTCGCCGTCCCTCAATTGCGTGCACTATTCCCGTCAGCACTAATCCCATCACCACTGCTCTCAACACCACTACACTAGGAAAGACACATCACTGTCGACAATACGACACGTGTTTCGCCTCTACATGTACCGTTTACGCAAGGTTATTTTTACCAACTTTAATTTTTTTAGTAATTTGATAACCAAACGACCATCTAAGTGTAACAGCATCAAGCTCAACAAATGGCTTTGACTGAGTTTTACCCGCATTATACATATTATGAATTAGTCACGTCGTAAGATAAACAAATGATAGTTTTAGGTAAGGTTCTTTAGTTTTTTAGGTTAGGTCTAGGAGCTTTTTTCCGTATAACATCTACTGGGCTTTTAGTTTCAATGTTGCTTTTGCTTTTGCTCAGATGTTGTTTCCATAATCGATAATCTGAAAAATAAAGTCAATTGTCGACGTCACTGTCATCTTTTACATATATAACAGTAATTAACATTTTTTTTCTTAGTTTATTACTATTTTTTTTCTATATCTACACGCATTCTATATCTAGACGTATGACTACAACAATGGCTAACGTTAAAGGGTCGACTCGATTATGATTATAAAATTGTGAAAGTTATAATAAAACTAGCTGACCCAGCAAACGTGGTTTTGCTATATACATTATTTCTAGGAAATATTTTTTAGTTTTAAAAATCGAGATTAAAAAACACGGGTAGATCGTAGAAGGGTGAAAATTTGAAGTTTTATGTATATTTTCAATGTTAATTCATAATAAAATAAAAATAAAAAAATTGTCAAAAATATATAAAAAATTAGAATCACCCTTATCATTTAGGAGTTTGAAAAATAGCTGTTGGCCGATTCTCAGATCTACCCGATATGCGCACAAAAATTCATACAAATCGGTTCAGCCGTTTCGGAGGAGTTTGGTAACAAACACCGCGACACGATAATTTTATATATTAGAAGATATACGAACAGTTTTTGGTAAAATGGAAGTTACCTTTAGTTAAATTACCTATGCAATAAAGCAGTACTTTCACTCATTAAACACATACAATATTCACATAGCGTCATGCCTGTTATTCCTGGGGTTACGCAGAGTCCAAAGAGCAGTGAACAACTAGGACCATGCTTAGCCAAAAAATATGGGCTTAGATGTAAATTTTGAAAGAAGTGAAATATACCTTTAGTCGCCTTATTCGACACTCTAGAAAGTATCACAGGGGGCACAATTTTTTTTTTGTTATAAGGATCCCATCAAGGATTAGTATGTTGAAGTGGCAATGTGCCGGCCATATAACTCGAAGAACCTAAAACCGATAGGGAAGAAAGGTTCTCAAGTGCCAGCCTCGTACCAGCAGGCGAAGTATAGGGCTTCCCCCTACTAGTTGAAGTGACATCCTGGTAAGACATGCAGGAAGTCAATGGATGCAGGTGGCTCGGGACCGTGCTTTGTGGCATTCCTTGGGACCTATGCTCAGCACTGGACTTGTGAAGGGCTGTATTGATGATGATGATAATGATGATAATAAGTTTCACTTAAACATGAGATCACAAAATGAACAATACAAATGAGGCAAAATACAAAACAGCCTTAATAGCAGGAAGCTGCAAAATTTCGTGATACACTTCGCTGCAACATTTCAAATAATTGTACTCATTAACACTTTCGCGTCTGATTCTTCATAACACGTCGAGCTAATTAAGTTTACAGAAAATGTTACAGAACATTGATATACTGTACGTTGCAGTGAATTGAAAATCATCTTTATACAGAATTCTGTTAGAGCTGTAAGAATTTCCCTTGATTTTACGAGATTTAAATTAGATTTGTTCTGAGCGCTATCCCAATGGTCATTTATCTCAATATCCGAAGCAGCGACGTAGCTTGAGTTTCGATATTGATGATGTTACCCAAAACTCGTGCTTTAATAATGAATAGTTTGATATTGTTAGAAATTTTCTTATAGAAATAAATTATGTGGGACGTATAGTCTGTACTTTAACTTTTATATGTTTAAAATATGAATTGTCTGCGATTATAGGTATATTTAATTACTGGCTCTGTGTTCCCATCTGTATGGTCTATCCATTATTCCTATATAATTTCAGTCTAATGTAGTAGTTCTAATAACATTAGATGCCATATGCAAATGAGACTCTTTTATAGTATAATAACCAAACAAAGCCGTATTATGATATAGGTATTGAACTAAAATATTTTTTAAATTTTTACAGTTAAATGACTTACATTAGTCTCAAATTATTTTACGTAAACTGTTAACTGGTAGAGCCAACCTACAGCGAGTTATGCCTGCAAACTATTGTTTTAAGTAATTCTTAAGTCTGTATATATAGGTTGTGCTAAAACCAGGCAGTAATTTGTTTACAGACAACTTTAAAAAAAGAAGGAGCTACTCATTTCGTCTGTTTGATTTTCTTTTGCGTTTTTACGCGATATCTTCGTTAATTATAAACAGATATTAATGATTATTTTTTATTAAATATGTTATATGTCAGGCGTGGCATCCATTCCCATAAAAGTGGAAAAATGTGTGTTAAAAGAGTTGAAAAATATGGATTTTGCGATCATAGGATCGCGATGGCTTGGTTTCAAAAACGTATCTTGTGCTAGCAAAATGTCTATATCATGGTTCCGCAGAAAGAGCGCGATCTCGCCTTTTTGGTTTCTGTGGTCGTTCGCGTTAAAGAACGCGACAGTTATGGTGCGTGGTTTAGTTCTACCTAAACGATGTACTGCCATTCTGATAATTAGGTGAGATGTTTGCGTCGATAAGACCAGATTGCGTCGATAAGTCCTATGTGTTCAATCGTAGCGTTGAGCTTGTCTTGAGGTATGGTGGCACCGCGGAACTTGCGGGCCGAAGAGGATCACTCAGCAACATTAATGTTGCTGGTAAATTTGGATTGAATTGAACTGAATTCGGTTTTGGAGCCTGAAGAGGAGACATTGGCCGTGAGGTGACAAGATCCGGCGGTTTCACCCAAGCCTCGGGTTTCGGCGCGGGATGCGCAGGTCGGCTTGCACTTTGCTCGGAAACCCCGGTAACGGGAGCGAACTTGGTGTTAGTCTGGGTTGCGGCTGTGGGCACCGAGAGTGGTGCGGGTTTGGAGCCAGGCTGCCGAGAGCGAGATGCGCTGGCTTGACCAGCGCGCCCGGGACCGCTCTTTGCCTCTGCGCTGTTTCCTTCGCGGCGCTTTGGAACATCCGCGATAGTTCGCTGGGTGTCCCTCTTCCTGGCAGTTGACGCAGCTCGGAGATTCAACCATCTTGGTTGTGCGGGGGCAGTCTGTGGTGCCATGGTCACCCAAGAAAGGTAGGTAGCAACCTAGGCCTGGCATAAATGTTCTTGGCAGAGTGGCCGTAAAGTTGGAATCGCCGGCACTGGCCAACGATGCTCGTCATTTGGGGGGCTTCAACTGCAATCCCCGTTAGGTTGCAGATGCGCAGAACGTTTAAAATCTCCTTGCCTTCCGAAGACACGTCGAGAATGACAAGGCATAGATCAAAAAAATATTTCTTGTCGGTCTGGTGATGCATTCTATGCACCTCCCGGACCGGACGATCTTGGGCCTTTAGGTCGTCTTAAATGTGGACGGTCTCGAGCTACTTTGGGAGTCCGCGGACGACCACTTGTAGTTTACGTTCATCAGGGAGGACTTACTTATGAAAGCTGATTTGTTGGGCGCGCAGGTGGTTTCTCACACTGCGGAAATCCTCATTCATATCTACGAAAAATTGGATACCCTGGCCGGCGTTTTGCATCTTTGGGCAGTATATTTTCGTTGAGTTCAACTAGTTGGAAAAGTTATTCCATTTCGTTTTATCGAACGATGATGGGTTGCGGCGGCTTTTCCCTCCGTTCAGCAGGGGACTCGTTTGCTGCAGGCTTAGCCGCTGGCTTGGGGGATTGAGCGCGTGCCGCGGGAGCTGGCTTTTTAGTCGCAGTGGCGGTGGGGGACGCGGGGGCCGAGTTAGGCTCGGCTACCTTTTCAGGGGCTGCGCGTTTGTCCTGGACGAGGGTGAAACCTTCGTCTTTGGGCTTAAGTGGGACAAGCGTGTCGGTCTTCATGTCGGAGACTGATTTGGCATCCGAGAAGACCGGAAACAGGCTGCGGTTGGACATCGCGGAAGGCGCGGGGACGCGGCATTGTAGAATGTGTCAATGGACACGGGGGTCATGGGTCCGGTGCCTAGCGGCATAGGGTTTTCAATTCGCACAATTGGACGATCGGTAGGGGGCCAGACATGCTGGGTAGAGGGACCAGCTAGAGGTTAAATTCAGTGCTTAGAGACAGTGTGTAGAAAAATCAAACCCCCACTTCAGTGTGTGAGGGAGTTCAGAGTATAGTTATTTTAGTTCTTTGACATCAGCAATCACGTTTTATTAAAAAAAATTAACCCTTTTGAGCGTACTTAACACAATCTCAAGATAATAAACACACGACCTACCCCGTCTCCGCCTACGTGGTATCTATTAATGTCATTTATGGCATCATTTAGATTTAAGATAATCATCAAATGATTGTCAACCACCATATATTTTATAAATTTTCGATTAAAGTTTACACTATCCCCGTCACCACTACTCCCATGGGATTAGTGGTGACGGGGATAGTGCACGCAATTGTGGGAGGGCGGGAGGTGCTTTTCAAACTAGGTAAGACACATCATTTTATTTAATCGAGCGGATGTACGCAAAGTAATTTTTTGTCAACTTTAATATAATGGATTTCCGCAAAGTAACGCCTGATTCTATTAATTAAATTTTTCAAAATCAACAGAAGGCATAAAGACAGATCCCGATAAGATTCGAGCGATCCAAGAGTTTCCAGCACCTAAAAAGATTAAACAATTAAGGGCCTTTTTAGGTATATGCAATTTTTAAAGAAGGTTTATACCAAATTACAGCGAGAGCATAATACCGCTCTGTGAATTACTTAAAAAGGGACGAAAGTTCCAATGGAGCGGTAAAGAACAGAAGGCATTTGATTTTATAAAACAACAATTTATTAATACAATACAATTGCATCATCCAGACTTTAATAAGCCGTATTATTTACAAACAGATTGTTCCGGTGTGGGTATGGGCGGAGTACTATATCAGATAGATGATAATAATGAAATGAGAATTTTAGGCTATCATAGTAAAGCCTTAAAAGGCCCCGAATTAAATTGGTCTGTTACTGAACAAGAGTTTTATGCTGTAATAAGCTGCCTAAAGAAATTTGAAACATATTTGAGGGGCAGTAAAGTAATAATACTAACTGATCATAAAGCATTATTGTTTATTAATAATATGAAGTTATTCAATGGTAGAGTAACCCGATGGATTTTGTATATAGAACAATTTAATTATGAAGTACAGCATATATCGGGTAGACGTAATATTGTTGCAGATGTACTATCACGTTATCCTCCTGATGGCGAATTAATACAAGAGGATAAAAATAATAGTTTAGAAATTGCTTACACAGAGAGCGAACCGAATATTGAGTTGATAGAAAAATTAAAATCCTTATCAGTATATCAATTACAAGATTCAGAGTCGTTGGCTATTATTGAAAAGTTAAAGACATTAAATACTTCCATAATAAAACAAAACAATAAATTTAAAAGGTATAGTTTGAAAAATGATGTATTATATTATAAAACGAATTTACAAGAAGTAATATATTTACCTAAAGCATTGAGACAAGATATTATAAATCAAGTGCATGTCGAAATGGGTCATCAAGGACCCTATAAGGTAATTAAATATGTGAGAGACAGATTCTTTTGGAAAGGTTTAACAAAAGATATTAAAAACCAATTAAAGGCTTGTCATTTATGTCAGTTATCTAAGAAAAGCAATATAACATATGTGGGTCCCTGCAAATCTATAATAACAGAAAACATTGGCGATATAGTCATGGCAGACTTATATGGACCGCTTGTATCAGGTACTGTGCCGGACGGGCGTAACTCTCCGGAGTAAATGTTGTCGAAGATACTCCGCGAGCCGCTCACGTCCTACACCTATAGGTTCCGGTGGATACTTTCACTACCGCCTTTGTGTATACTGTTGGAGAACTGTGGACTGAGGTTCAGAATTAAAAATGCACGATTTATAAATTAAGATAGCAAGGGAGTGGCCAGCGGTTCGACTGATTAATTAGTTACGAAATATCATAACTTATTTATTTATTTAACACTGTTTTTCAACTATGATTGTTCACTATATATTTTAAAACACAGATTTAATTAAACACACAGTAATATTAAAATTTCTATTGGTTTTTTAAAATTTCTATTCGTATTTTCAAAATATCTGTTGGTAATATCAAATTTCTATTGGCAGTAACAAGTTTCTATTGGTATTCTCTACTATTTCTATTGGTAATTTTGAATATCTATTGGAAGTAACAAATTTCTATTGGTAGTATCAAAAATTTCTATTGGTAGCAGTTGGTTTTCTAACACTACTGACTAGCAGCTATTAATCAACTAAATTTAGTTGAATTTAACACTTTTGTAACTGCGAATATCAGTTACCACTTTTTCCGTCTAGCTAACACTTTTCACTATACGTAACGGCGAAATTTCCGTTACCACTTTTTTCAGCTAGCTAACACTTTTTCACTATATGTAACTGCGAATATCAGTTACCACTATTTTTGGCTAGCTGACACTATTTTACTATATGCAACTGAGAATTTTCAGTTGCCACTTTTTCCGACTATGTGTAACTGCGATTTTTCAGTTACGACCTTTTTCGGCTAGCTAAACTTTTTCTATTTCACTTTAACTTTTCACTGTGTTCTGCTACTAGTCACTTCAGCTACTACCGGATACTACTGCTTGTTACTGGTAGTTCTTCATACTACAATGTTACTGTGATTTGCCCCCATAAGGTAGACTTCGGCTATACTCTATAGAGAGCCGCTTGCCAATTTCCGGTTTTGCCTTTTTATTATCAAACATTTTCATTAAGTAATTTGCACAAATCGCAATTTTTCTATATAATGCTAATTTTTACATTAACACGCTATACACTATAAAATAGGCATTTTGGTCCTTTATCATTATGTGATGAAGGTTACTTGATATATTTACATTCAAAAAAGTTATTAATCAAAATGTACCAAATTTACATTACAAAAGTGCACATTAAATCTTTAATTTTACTATATTTCTCAAATGCGTTTATTTACATAAATTATCTATTTACTTATTTCAATCTATATACCATATGCTAACTAAATATCGTATTTACAATTCTTTCAGAACATAAAAATATTCTCATTATTTTCATATAAACTATTGCGCAGTTAATTAACTTCTAGAAAGTTCCACGATATGCTGCGCTGTGATTGGTCGAAATTTTATTTAATGTTTAAAGTCGTTTATATCAACTTATTATTAAAACGATACTTTATACAAATATATTACGAGTTGTAAACATACTGTAAAACTATATTAAACACAATTTGTTCGATTTTGTCGCTAATTTCACTTTTTAAAACACTTTAATATTCTTTAATCACTTTTTGCTTAAAGTCTTTAAACCGTCGCGAACATCTCTCCCGCCGTGCAGCGTCGCGAAGATCTCATCGTAGTGGCGCTGCATCAATTTCGGTGAGCGACGTTGCTTCTACTTCGGCAGCGGCACGATTTTCTTAGTTGGCCTTTTGATTAGGCCGTTCGCGGTTCGTACCTCCACAGTGCGGATCTGTCCGTCCGCACCGGGGAAACAGCTTCCACCCTGGAGATGGGGCCTCGTCCACGGGCCTCCCGCCGGTTTTGAAGTTCCGGTCTATGTGATTCTGTAATGGTGAGGCATTTTTCCTCACCGGTGGGTTCGGATAACGTGGGTCTTTCGGTTGGCCATGCTGACGGTTCTTTGTACAGAAATGATGGGCCGCAGTACCACTCATGATTTGAGTCGAAGTTCGGTGGTACGTCCCTCGTGGCGGTGTCAGCTATGTTTAGTTTAGTAGGTACCCAGCGCCAGTCATCCATTTTACTATGATCATTTATGGTTTCCTCGCTCGTCTGCAGCTCATTGGCCGCGTGGACGCGCTGATAAGGGGCTTTAGTGTGTGCCCCGTGTAGCACCCATCCTAATTCTGTGAGCGAGGCGATTGGTTGGTGCGGCGGACCTCTGCGAATTTGAGTGGCTATCAAGAGTCTCCAATTATCTTGTCCTATTAAGATCCTCGGGTTGCCGGAGTCGTATATTAATTGCTCCTTAAGGTCTTTTAAATGTCTACACTTTTCTATATCTACTGCACGCACAGTCTGTGGCCCCAAGTTTAGGCTGGCGACCGTGCGTGCTCTGAATTGCACCCTTTTCCTGTGGAGACTCTTGAGCGAAACTTTGATTCGTCGGGAGTTCGGCGAATCAAGGGTATTGTTCCCGATGGCGGTGATTTTAAAGGGGTCCAACCGCCCTGTTGCTCCAATTTGTTTGGCTATTTCCTCATCCATTAATGAGACTGTCGACCCGTCATCCAGCAGGGCGTGTGTATTTACAGCTCCCGCCGGTCCAATTACTCGGACTGGTATTATTTTTAAAAAGGCGTGATGCTTTGACACGGCGAATGAATTTGCAACCGTTTCCTGAGGTTCTATTTGTGTGACCTCCGTCTTCTCCTTTTTATAATGGTGGAGAAGTCTATTGTGTGTCGCGGTGCATCCTTTTATTCCACACTTCGTGGTTTTACATTGGTGTGTTTGGTTTTTATATCGCAAACACCGGAAACATAAATTATATTGTTTTGCGAGTTCCCATCTTTTGTTGGTATCCGCTTCTTTAAATATTTTACAGTCGGATCCGTAGTGGCCTTCCTTTTGGCACACTCTGCACTTCGGAGATGGCTTAGTGGTAGCCGTGTGTGTCCTATGTACTGGACGATTGTTCTGCGCCCCGTTTATGATTTCGGGAGGCGCAAATGCACTACAATAGCGAGCTTGTTCGGTGATAAACTCGCTGAAAGAACCGAGGTCTGGCCTAGAGTCGTATTTTTCGGTATAAACTTTATACCACTGTGCCCGTATAGAATTGGGCAATTTGTCTGTGAGGTGTCGTAGCAGCTCTGCGTTGATGAGATAGTGGTCTCGTTTGAGTGCCCGTAGAGTGACGACACTTCCCCTCACTTTGCTTGCGAATGTGCAAATATCCCTAGGCGCTTCTGTGCAGCGTGGCAATCCTCGTAACTTTTCGGTTTCAGCTTGTGCAATTGAGTCTGGACGCCCAAATTGTAGCTCCAGTTCTCGCATGATCTCATCTGGCTTAGCATGCCCGATGAGTTCCGAACTAACTGTCTCCAAGGCTCTTCCCTGTAGAATTCTTCGTAGTCTAGCCGTATTTTCGATATCGTTGAAGTAGCCTCGGGTTGTTTCATAAATGGCACGGAACGATAGCCATTCAGTATGTGCTCCGCTAAAGCACGGCAGTGTCATTATAGCTTTCGACGCTGCGAAAGTATGCGACGATGCACTCTCTGGTTTTGGTTTGTCAGCGAGTGCGGCTATAGCGGATGTGAGCTCCGATATAAATGGTCGGAGCCCTCTGTCTTCATTTGTGACAGATGCCTGGTTAGGCTTCGTTGGCAGGGGATTCTTCGTTACGTCTGCCGGATAGGGATCCTGGTAGGTGAGCTCTGATACAGCTGGTAGGAGCTCCCTGTTTTCATCAACCTTCGATTCCTGGCTAATTTTTAGTGGCACAGGATTCTTGGGTACTTCTTCCGGATCGTGGTCCTGGTAGGTAGGCTCTGATACGATTGGTAGGAGCCCCCTTTCTTCATCAACCCTCGAACCATTGTTTGTGAGCTTCTTTTGTGGCTCACTGAGGTCGACAACCTTAAATTTCGACAACATTAAATCTTTAATTTTACTATATTTCTCAAATGCGTTTATTTACATAAATTATCTATTTACTTATTTCAATCTATATACCATATGCTAACTAAATATCGTATTTACAATTCTTTCAGAACATAAAAATATTCTCATTATTTTCATATAAACTATTGCGCAGTTAATTAACTTCTAGAAAGTTCCACGATATGCTGCGCTGTGATTGGTCGAAATTTTATTTAATGTTTAAAGTCGTTTATATCAACTTATTATTAAAACGATACTTTATACAAATATATTACGAGTTGTAAACATACTGTAAAACTATATTAAACACAATTTGTTCGATTTTGTCGCTAATTTCACTTTTTAAAACACTTTAATATTCTTTAATCACTTTTTGCTTAAAGTCTTTAAACCGTCGCGAACATCTCTCCCGCCGTGCAGCGTCGCGAAGATCTCATCGTAGTGGCGCTGCATCAATTTCGGTGAGCGACGTTGCTTCTACTTCGGCAGCGGCACGATTTTCTTAGTTGGCCCTTTGATTAGGCCGTTCGCGGTTCGTACCTCCACAGTGCGGATCTGTCCGTCCGCACCGGGGAAACAGCTTCCACCCTGGAGATGGGGCCTCGTCCACGGGCCTCCCGCCGGTTTTGAAGTTCCGGTCTATGTGATTCTGTAATGGTGAGGCATTTTTCCTCACCGGTGGGTTCGGATAACGTGGGTCTTTCGGTTGGCCATGCTGACGGTTCTTTGTACAGAAATGATGGGCCGCAGTACCACTCATGATTTGAGTCGAAGTTCGGTGGTACGTCCCTCGTGGCGGTGTCAGCTATGTTTAGTTTAGTAGGTACCCAGCGCCAGTCATCCATTTTACTATGATCATTTATGGTTTCCTCGCTCGTCTGCAGCTCATTGGCCGCGTGGACGCGCTGATAAGGGGCTTTAGTGTGTGCCCCGTGTAGCACCCATCCTAATTCTGTGAGCGAGGCGATTGGTTGGTGCGGCGGACCTCTGCGAATTTGAGTGGCTATCAAGAGTCTCCAATTATCTTGTCCTATTAAGATCCTCGGGTTGCCGGAGTCGTATATTAATTGCTCCTTAAGGTCTTTTAAATGTCTACACTTTTCTATATCTACTGCACGCACAGTCTGTGGCCCCAAGTTTAGGCTGGCGACCGTGCGTGCTCTGAATTGCACGCTTTTCCTGTGGAGACTCTTGAGCGAAACTTTGACTCGTCGGGAGTTCGGCGAATCAAGGGTATTGTTCCCGATGGCGGTGATTTTAAAGGGGTCCAACCGCCCTGTTGCTCCAATTTGTTTGGCTATTTCCTCATCCATTAATGAGACTGTCGACCCGTCATCCAGCAGGGCGTGTGTATTTACAGCTCCCGCCGGTCCAATTACTCGGACTGGTATTATTTTTAAAAAGGCGTGATGCTTTGACACGGCGAATGAATTTGCAACCGTTTCCTGAGGTTCTATTTGTGTGACCTCCGTCTTCTCCTTTTTATAATGGTGGAGAAGTCTATTGTGTGTCGCGGTGCATCCTTTTATTCCACACTTCGTGGTTTTACATTGGTGTGTTTGGTTTTTATATCGCAAACACCGGAAACATAAATTATATTGTTTTGCGAGTTCCCATCTTTTGTTGGTATCCGCTTCTTTAAATATTTTACAGTCGGATCCGTAGTGGCCTTCCTTTTGGCACACTCTGCACTTCGGAGATGGCTTAGTGGTAGCCGTGTGTGTCCTATGTACTGGACGATTGTTCTGCGCCCCGTTTATGATTTCGGGAGGCGCAAATGCACTACAATAGCGAGCTTGTTCGGTGATAAACTCGCTGAAAGAACCGAGGTCTGGCCTAGAGTCGTATTTTTCGGTATAAACTTTATACCACTGTGCCCGTATAGAATTGGGCAATTTGTCTGTGAGGTGTCGTAGCAGCTCTGCGTTGATGAGATAGTGGTCTCGTTTGAGTGCCCGTAGAGTGACGACACTTCCCCTCACTTTGCTTGCGAATGTGCAAATATCCCTAGGCGCTTCTGTGCAGCGTGGCAATCCTCGTAACTTTTCGGTTTCAGCTTGTGCAATTGAGTCTGGACGCCCAAATTGTAGCTCCAGTTCTCGCATGATCTCATCTGGCTTAGCATGCCCGATGAGTTCCGAACTAACTGTCTCCAAGGCTCTTCCCTGTAGAATTCTTCGTAGTCTAGCCGTATTTTCGATATCGTTGAAGTAGCCTCGGGTTGTTTCATAAATGGCACGGAACGATAGCCATTCAGTATGTGCTCCGCTAAAGCACGGCAGTGTCATTATAGCTTTCGACGCTGCGAAAGTATGCGACGATGCACTCTCTGGTTTTGGTTTGTCAGCGAGTGCGGCTATAGCGGATGTGAGCTCCGATATAAATGGTCGGAGCCCTCTGTCTTCATTTGTGACAGATGCCTGGTTAGGCTTCGTTGGCAGGGGATTCTTCGTTACGTCTGCCGGATAGGGATCCTGGTAGGTGAGCTCTGATACAGCTGGTAGGAGCTCCCTGTTTTCATCAACCTTCGATTCCTGGCTAATTTTTAGTGGCACAGGATTCTTGGGTACTTCTTCCGGATCGTAGTCCTGGTAGGTGGGCTCTGATACGATTGGTAGGAGCCCCCTTTCTTCATCAACCCTCGAACCATTGTTTGTGAGCTTCTTTTGTGGCTCACTGAGGTCGACAACCTCCGGGGGTGGCCTTGTGACGGTTTTGTTTAGTGGGGCCTCCCCTCCGGTGGCGACGCCATGAGTTGGCTTTTGCTTGGCTACGCTATTTTCGAGCCAAGATCGGACGTACTCGCTTTTAGAGTGACCATCTTCATCATAGTAGTCCGAATCATCTTCTTCCTCAGCCATTTGCAAGGAAATTTGTGCGAGTTCCAATTTAATTCTCGGCACTTCTTCACGAGCCTTCAAAACTTTTCTATTGGGCCGAATAGTCCTTTTTGACTTTATACTTTTATTTCGGTGGCCCCTGGGTGGCTCTTCGGTGCGGGAGTCTTCCCGGACTGTTGGCGGTGATGCACATCGGATGTCATCGTTGCCCTCTATATGTTTCTTCTGCTTCGGTGTACCGGTTGTAGCGGCCGGCACGGGCAGGAGTACCCCCCCATCGCGGGGGCAAGGTGGCGCCTCGACGCCCTCTGTGGTCGATGGTGAGCGTGGTGGCATCTGGTGGCGGACGGCGTCGGTATTGTCCGACGGGCCTCCTTCCAGACCGACGGTCCACGCCATGGCTCCCCTTCCTTGCGAACGAGTGATCGGCATCTTGATTCTGAAAATTCTACTGACTTTAATACGGTAGTATCTATGTATCCGGTTCCGAAATACAAAACGGATGAGATCCGGCTCGAAGGACCAACGAATGTTGGCCTCGGCTCGGAGTTTAAACAGAAGTATCCGGCTCGAAGGACCAACGAATGTGCCGGACGGGCGTAACTCTCCGGAGTAAATGTTGTCGAAGATACTCCGCGAGCCGCTCACGTCCTACACCTATAGGTTCCGGTGGATACTTTCACTACCGCCTTTGTGTATGCTGTTGGAGAACTGTGGACTGAGGTTCAGAATTAAAAATGCACGATTTATAAATTAAGATAGCAAGGGAGTGGCCAGCGGTTCGACTGATTAATTAGTTACGAAATATCATAACTTATTTATTTATTTAACACTGTTTTTCAACTATGATTGTTCACTATATATTTTAAAACACAGATTTAATTAAACACACAGTAATATTAAAATTTCTATTGGTTTTTTAAAATTTCTATTCGTATTTTCAAAATATCTGTTGGTAATATCAAATTTCTATTGGCAGTAACAAGTTTCTATTGGTATTATCTACTATTTCTATTGGTAATTTTGAATATCTATTGGAAGTAACAAATTTCTATTGGTAGTATCAAAAATTTCTATTGGTAGCAGCTGGTTTTCTAACACTACTGACTAGCAGCTATTAATCAACTAAATTTAGTTGAATTTAACACTTTTGTAACTGCGAATATCAGTTACCACTTTTTCCGTCTAGCTAACACTTTTCACTATACGTAACGGCGAAATTTCCGTTACCACTTTTTTCAGCTAGCTAACACTTTTTCACTATATGTAACTGCGAATATCAGTTACCACTATTTTTGGCTAGCTGACACTATTTTACTATATGCAACTGAGAATTTTCAGTTGCCACTTTTTCCGACTATGTGTAACTGCGATTTTTCAGTTACGACCTTTTTCGGCTAGCTAAACTTTTTCTATTTCACTTTAACTTTTCACTGTGTTCTGCTACTAGTCACTTCAGCTACTACCGGATACTACTGCTTGTTACTGGTAGTTCTTCATACTACAATGTTACTGTGATTTGCCCCCATAAGGTAGACTTCGGCTATACTCTATAGAGAGCCGCTTGCCAATTTCCGGTTTTGCCTTTTTATTATCAAACATTTTCATTAAGTAATTTGCACAAATCGCAATTTTTCTATATAATGCTAATTTTTACATTAACACGCTATACACTATAAAATAGGCATTTTGGTCCTTTATCATTATGTGATAAGGGTTACTTGATATATTTACATTCATAAAAGTTATTAATCAAAATGTACCAAATTTACATTACAAAAGTGCACATTAAATCTTTAATTTTACTATATTTCTCAAATGCGTTTATTTACATAAATTATCTATTTACTTATTTCAATCTATATACCATATGCTAACTAAATATCGTATTTACAATTCTTTCAGAACATAAAAATATTCTCATTATTTTCATATAAACTATTGCGCAGTTAATTAACTTCTAGAAAGTTCCACGATATGCTGCGCTGTGATTGGTCGAAATTTTATTTAATGTTTAAAGTCGTTTATATCAACTTAATATTAAAACGATACTTTATACAAATATATTACGAGTTGTAAACATACTGTAAAACTATATTAAACACAATTTGTTCGATTTTGTCGCTAATTTCACTTTTTAAAACACTTTAATATTCTTTAATCACTTTTTGCTTAAAGTCTTTAAACCGTCGCGAACAGGTACCTTTGGGTACACTTTCATATTTGTCATTCAAGATTCATTCAGTAAATTTATCAAATTATATCCTTTAAAACAGTCAACAGAAAAGTCTGTTGTAACAAAAGTAAAGCATTTTGTTGAGATTATAAAGCCCAAGGCAATAATGACAGATAATGGAAAACAGTTCGTAAGTAATCACTGGAAACAATCAATGAGTGAATTAAATATAAAGCCAATATATACCACAGTTAGAAATCCTAGACCAAATACAACAGAGCGAGTAAATAAAGAGTTGAGCAGATTATTTAGGACGCTTTGTCATACTAACCACAAAGATTGGGCGTTAAGGCCTTAACAGTGGTTGAAATGCCTAAATCTAGGATACTTAAGTAAAAAAATCTCAATAACTGTTCATTTAATCCACAAAGAAAAAATACAGGGTAACAGAAGAAGATTTGGTAAATGTTTTTAATTTAACAAAATTGTATTTTTGTCAACCCCTTATTAGAAAAAAAATCCCTAAAGAGTACCTATCTTTGTCATATTTTGCAAAATATCTCCAAAACGGCACAAGCTTTTTAAATAGTTTTTACACTAAAAAAAAGGTCGTAAAAATATTAATATTTTTAATTGAGAGTTTTATTTTATTACCCGTTTTATAAGAGAATATATGATTTTTCCCTGAAATTGAATATATTTACGCGAGCGCGCATGCTCCGTCGCCATGTAAGCTCTGTCACAGTCCGTTTTCGGACATCGTCGAGGGTGGACCGCACGTCGGTGTTGGAGCGACTTCGTTCAAATATATATTAGTTTTTTAAAAGTTTATACTCAATTATAAATATTTTTATGACTAGATATACTTAATTTAGTTAATATCTGTACACTGGTAACTGTAAATATTATTTTCAAAATAAATGAATTTTTAAAGTGCCCAAAGAAGAAGAAATTTTTGCGGCGACGTTGATTACTGAAATTGAAAAATGCATTTTTATATAATTTAGATGTGGAACGACGAACATGCTCTCGTTACTTAGATTGCGATAGTTTTTAATACCTATGTAATTTTATTGTTGCATATTTTTATTAATTAGTTGATAATGAATTTTATAATTATGTATTACAATAAAACGCTGTTTTTATAAGTATGACTTTATAAAATATTATTGGGGAGAGAAATAAAGATACAGATACTTACATTTAGGTACACTGTTATCAAATTAAATCAAAAAATTTAAATAAATAAAAGAATGGTGCTTACCTAAGTATAAATAATTATATAAAGACATTCTTGGGTTTATGGTTTTTTTTTGTTAGACAAACTATCATCTAAAAAATGTAAAAATTTTTAATTGGAGAGGGGTTTCTCTACGTGATAAAGTTAGAAATGAAGGTATTTGCATTAGAACCAGAGTAATTGACATAGCTCAACGGAATATTACAGTGAAATGGCAATGGGCTAGCTATATAACTTGGAAAACATATAAAAAATAGGAAGAAAGGTCCTCGAGTGGCAACCTCGTACAGGTAAGCGAATTAGTACTCAACCTTTATTCCTCTTCACGTATTCTCATACGCTTTTCTTCACACATACACATACACACACACACACACGCGCGCGCAAGCACGCACGCACACACACACACACACACACACACACACACACAAATAGGTCGCAAATAATACTTACCTAGTACTATTAGGCAAGAGTGAATAGGTTTTTGTTAAGTCAGTGCAATTCACCATCTTAGACTACATAACCACTTACCGATGGGATTGTAGTTGCTTTACTACTTGCTGGGTAAAAATTGTAAAAAAAAATTTACCCTGTGAAAGTTTGCATTTAGATATAATTTTTCTAACCAACCATAAAAATATGATGAGAATATGTATATAAGTATAAAGGTTGCCTCACACGGAACAGTAATAATATAATATCATATCTTCCATTATCTCTGAAATCCGAGGTATGTTCATATTAAGAGGCTGAATAGAGCCACATTGAAATGCATGGGGATGGTTTTGTAATTTCACGTCATTATCGAAAAAAATTGTACGTATTTCAGGTGGCGGTTTGCAAAACACGATTCCACAAAAATTAACTCAATAGAAAATAATTGCAAAGTTGCTTCTAAATATACTTAAATTTTCAACGTCAATTTTTTTTTACATGGTAGAGCCATGCTACAGCTATATTTATTAGGTAAAGTTGTAGCACGAATGGGTCGGCTCGACCGGGGAAGGGCCACGCTCTCACGGAATAACATATAAAATAGCAGTTTAACCCTGCTGTGTTTCGTATGGTGAGTGTAGAGAACTGGAGGACCTTTTTACTGGAAACGAGGCATTACATCTTAGTCCTCACGGGTGACAACGAATCTACATTTTGATACATTTTGTCTTAAATAAAGTGACTCCTTTTTAATAATATATTTTAGTTATTATATTATATTTTTAAGGTTTATTGTTCGGTTCATTGTTCTAGTATATATTTTATTTTATACATTTTGTTATTAAATGTTTTATGCAATAAAAAGAACATTGTAAAAAAAACTATTATATATGAGGATAGATGTAGATGTGTATGGACCGTAGCAACCACTTACCATCAGGTGGACTGTGTGCACATTTGTCACCCTTATTCTATTTAAAAAAAAACTTTCTGAGATTTGAGTAAAATAATGTTAAGTATTGTAAGCACTCGTACAATTGTCTCATGTTAATAAAGCTATTGGGCTATTTTGATTTGTAATAAAGTGATTTTACTTTATAGGTTAAATAATTTATTTACCTTTCTATATCAAGAACCGTTTTTCTGTTACTCCTATTGAATTTGACAGTTCTTGCTGAAATTTAGCATCTTTAGATGGATCAGAATCGCCCGCTGATCCGGCTGTTAGATATTGCAAAATTAATCGAAAATATTTATTTTTACTTTCATGCCCAAGACTACCTTGTTTTATTTTATTACGGTCAAATAATATTTATAAGGTTATAAAGCAAGTATTTTTGTAAATGTTTTGTATGTAAATGTAAATGTTTTCATTATTTTGTTATTCTATTGTTTACAGTTATTATCACGTCTTAGCTTTACACCAAGAATTACATTAGAAATTCTTGATGGGATGCGATGTAACGCGCATACATTATTTTCATCAAGAACTATAATATTTTTTTTATAATATTTTTTTTACCAGTAGAGTTTCAACAAAATCTTAAAAAAGTTCAATGAATTAAAAAAATGCCAATAATTATATAATTTCAAGTCAGTGTTTTACATTTAAAGATCAGTTATAAAGAACCAAAGTTATTATTTTGAAATGCTAAATGATTGACTTTTATATTATGATAAGGTCATGCTTTTCTATAAAAAGTTGCAAGAAATTTTAATTCCCGGCCCTATTGGTTTGTTTTACTTTTTACTTAATTAGTGAAAAACAAATTGGACTGATCTAAAAGTTTACTTTCTTGTCTAAAAAGTGCTATTTAGAATTTTAAACAAATGATAATTAAAGTTTCTATGTGAATAAGTGTAACATTGTGGGAATTATATTCAATGATAGCGGCCATCCGTATTTGCAAAGCCAGCATCATTTTCTGTACAGAAACCGGCAAAGTGTTGCTCAAGGCACTATAAACAAAGCAGCTGATAAAATGTTACACTCATAACTGTTAACAAAAACTGTTTTCCCAAATGGTCTTATAAATAATAATAACTATTCCGCCGTGTTAGGTGCAGGAGCTATTATTAGAAGGAGAAGAGGTAAAATTTTGTTTTAGAAATGCGCAATCAATATTGTTTTGTCTGCAATTGAGCATAAAATAAAAAATAACTTCAGCCAAAGAGCATAACTGGCATTATACTCAGGCCCATCAATTGGTATGGAAAAAAGTAATTTCACCAGGTTTCAAAATATCAATCAAAATTCAAAAAACATAAATATTAAAATCAAAAAATGTATATATGTATGTCTATACATACATATAATGATTTATGGCCGCTTAGTAACTGACGGTGACTCACTATAACATCCTACAGTCACGCCGAAACTAAGAGGAGAGAATCACTGTAGAAAAGGTAATAATTTATTGCGGAAATTTTGTGATAAAATTAAAAAAAATATAAATTTATCCAAGTTAATCTAACTTAGTCTAATTTATCCTTATGCGTACAAAAAAAACAAATAATAAAATAGTGAGATGGCGTCAGTTTTTAAGAAGATATAACAAAAATAAATAAAAAAATAAATTTCAATAAAGTTCAGTATTTAATTGATTATATACCGCTGACACTTAATTACGCTTTTCGAAACCATGCCAGTTGTAAACAATACTTGTGTGAAAAGACAAAATCTTCTTTTCAAATTTCCGCCGAGTTGTAAGTAGAAGGCCAAATAGGTCACGTGTCAATTTTAATTAAATATATTTTATATGAAGTGATCTTGACTACGTTTCATCAATTAACCATTGGTAAAAATTATATCAGGAATTTAACGATTGTGTTTACAAAAAACATTATTAGTTGAACCTTGCAGCTTGTTCATTATTTTTATTATAAATACCTATAAATGTATATATTATTAATAAATAGTTCCCATAATATATTGGATTATTTTTTATTTTGCCCTATCTGCAATGTTCTGCGCTCTATAGAAAATGTGGCGTATGACATGACTGACAATCTTTCGAACATTTTATCTATCTTTTATAAACATCTATACAAAGATGTTTTCATTTTCGTCGCCTCAACATGATATTTTTGTCAGCATAAGGTACCCTTCTATATCTGAAACGAATATAAATATTGCTACAATGTAAAGTAATAGGCTATACAAGTCCCTCTACTGGGCACAGGACTCTTTTTTATTTCTGAGAGGGTTTTAGGGCAAGGAAATGCCCGCCGTGCTTCCCCAATGCGTGTTGACGAAAATTGCAATTACAAATTTCATTCGTGCCGTCGGGGATCAAACCCGGGAAAATTTACAGCGAACGCTTTGACAACATATTTTTAATACGACACAAATAAATACGATTTAACATATATATTAAAAATTCTTACGTACTTGAAACTTGAACACTTGATAGCTCGTGATGCCTTCCGGACAAAGCTACAGCACCACACCACACGTGCAATGTGATTGAAGATGCGTAACCGCGACATAATTCTCAGTGATGCGCAAGCATAACAGGCAGTATGCCACTTATATAATTGTCATCTCTGCAGTCTATTAATCTTTGCACTTTTATAAGTAATACAGAACATAGTTGCTAGACGGTGTTGACGTCGGCTAAAATCTCTGCGATCGCCGTTTCGTCAAGGTCATTCAGGCTAGTTAAAGCCTTAATATTGCCGAAATTAGAAGAATTGTATAATAATTCTTATCACAATATTACATGCTTCACGCCTTGTGAGATTCTTTATAGTGAGTCTAGTTTTTTGACAGTAGTCTTTTGACAAAGTAATTTCCAAAAGTAAAGACAAACATAATGTCGAACAAATTAGACAACAAGTGCGTAAAAATTTAAAAAAGGCAAGTCGAATAAGAAACACAAAATTTGATAAGCGAAATAGATTAATAAAATATAATATTGGTGACTTAGTAAAAATTTCAAGATCTAGTAGATCAGACGCTGATAATAAAGTTATGAGTAAGTTCAATTTGGCATATGAAGGACCTTATGTAATAGCAGCCGTACCATTTGACAATGTATTTACCTTAGCAAATCCAGAGACAAACGAAATTAAAGGAATTTTCAATGCTATTCACTTATTAAAATATTTTAAATAATAATTTCTTTTTGTATAAATTAGAGTAATTAAATAAATATTGTAACATAAAAGGGTTTTGTGGGTGGCCCATGGAAATAATTTTTTAAGTTAAAGGTCTAAAATTATTAAAGTTATGAGCAAGAGATTTGTTATATGATAGAAGAACGTTATTAATATATAATGAAGAGTTGTAAATATAGATCGTAAGATAATTTTGTAATCATTTTTATTAAATAAATATGGGAGTTGGGTCAGGGCGAATGGCTCAAACACATTTATCCTATGTGGTATCGAACTGACCTCAACAAATATCCAACTGGATTGTATGCACATAAAGTGTGACACTATCGAAATAATGTTTCAAAGATTTAAAGATAAATTAATAAAATAAGAAATCGACAATTGACTGCAAACTTTATTAACAACACGATATACAATAACTTGAATTATGGTGTTATCACAATGTGATAATTGTGGTTGAAGGGGTGTTGGTGGCGGCCATTCTCTGGGGTAGGGGGATTTGATAACATATGCCGTATTGTAACAGATTAAAAGAGGAAAGAACAGATATATAAACAATTAATTGAGTGTAGTGTATATGCTCTAAAAATACTAAAATTTTATATTAACGACTCCACTATGTGGATCATTAACATAAAATTTGGGGGTGGATTGTGACGCCTTATAATTATTATTAATAAATAATAATTAAATTCATTATACAGACATTTAAAAATGTCATAGAAATTATAATTTAAACAATAAAATGCAAATAATAAGCATAGAGTTCAAAAATATCCATTTGGAATATTGAATATTATATATATTAGTAAACGCATAAAATGTCTCTAAAAATCTCTAAATTTATTAAAAACCTGCTTAAAATGTTCAAAATGTATCAAATCATATAAATAAAAGGCGATTATATTGCAATAACAAAGATAAATAACATTTGTAATATAATAGAAAAAATGGATTAAAATTTTCTAAGTTAATGAACGTGTTCTTGTAATGTTCCCTTATATTGGGGCGTTGTCGGGAGACACATACCCAAGGTTGTACATATATATATGTGGTGGTCGGCTGACCGACTGCTAGTACTAAGGTTGCACAATGACTAGTCCTATATTAGGGGCTTAACATAGTAAGGTCTGACTAACCAAAGCATTAATATAGAAGGTCTCTATGATGCATAAGCATTATGATAGCAGAGTTATGACTTGAAGTCCCATATGGATAAAGACATACAGTAGTATGGTCTATGAAATAAAGCAAATTTGTGGAAGGTTGTCGTGAAGCGACAATAATATATCAAAAAGAATCTAACCTAAGAACAACAAAACAACAAAAATACAACAAAAACAGAAATATATTCAAAATTCAAAGATATTTACAATTATATAAAAAAATGAAATGAGGATGATGATGAATGAAGTACAATTAGATTACAAAAAAAATATAAAGGTAGGAGAATAGGGGAATAAAGAGATGTAGTGGGGCCTAAAAGTCGAAGCGACACACGTTGCGATTGTGGAGGTAGGTTTCTTAGCAGCGACGACACGCAGCGCCTGAAGCCAGCACACGCCGGTTGCGCTTGTAGAGGTAAGTTTCTTAGTAGCGACGGCACGCAACGCCTGGAGCCAGCACACGCAGCGTCCGGAGCCGGCGCACGTAGCGCCTGGAGTAGGTGCGCTCAACGCTTAGAGTCAGCAGTTGCAGCGCCCAAAGGTAGCGCCGGCGGTAGGTGCACTCGGCGCCTGGAGTAAGCAGTCGTAGCGCCCGGAGTGGTGTGGCCCCCGCGCTTGAAGTAGACTGCCGACGACTTCCGAGGTAGATGGAGGCTTGTAGGATTCCGGAGTGGTGCGGCTCCGCGCTTGAAGAAGGCTTCGCCGAAGACTTCACGTGTAGGTGGAGGCTTGCAGGATCCCGGGGCAGTGCGGCCCCGGGATAAGGCCTTTAGGAGATACTTCCAATTCGCGAACTGAAGCGAGACTGCTTTTCTTCACCGATTGTTCGGCTTTTATACCTTTCTAGAGAGAACGGAAAAATTATTTAAATTAAACGCAAATTTTTTGTAAATGGTCAAGAGAAAAGAGTATTACTAGACACTAGACATATCATCTTAGTGCCGGTGGTAAGCGGGTTTGTTGTAGCAATACGACTTGCCCGTGGACATCGCACACCCTACCGTTTGTGGGCGGCGTCTTAGCGCATAGCGTTATGATACGTCGGCTATCTTTCGGATTGGGGTGAGTGTGTTTGGTAGTACTTTTAAGTGCAGCAAGCATACTCAACTTCATGTCTTAGTGCAATAGCGCTATGATACGTGGAGTTTTGGCTACTGACGTCTTAGTACCGTACTACTATGATACGTTGGTGGTATTTTTAGTTAACAACATTATCAAATTTTGTTACCAAAGTCGATAGGGATCATGTGGGTGTGTTGTGAGGGGGCGCCATCCGTATGATAGTTGCATTGATGCTTACTGCTACTTGCAGTATTGTGTCTTGTGATGGATCTGCGGGTGTGCTGCACCTGATTCGATGCATCTTGTGGTTCTTGTCGATGGAGGTATGCGGGTGGTGATGTCTGCTGAGACTGTATGGGGGACCTTGGGATGGTGTAAGCCCGACGATAGTCGTATTGATGCTTGTTGCATTCTGTAGCATTGCGTCTCTACGATGGTTGTTTGGCGGGTCGCTATTCTCAATGGCGCTCTCTACGTCTTGGTTTGACTCACAACCTAAGTAGCTTTGCCCAAGTCGGGTCCCTTCATTGCGGGGCTGCAGACTGTCTGCCCTCCATGATGTTTTATATAACAACTTAATAATATATCTCTATAAAGTTCCCACCTTTGAGAGATTGAAGGCAACTTGTTGGTGGGTGAGACAAACATGATCGAAAAATGCATATACTCAACGTCAGTGACACAAACCCTTTCTGATGGCGAATTATTAATATTATCTTATAACTGCCTATTGGCTATATCTGCCATTGTATTGGTTGGTGGAGCATATGTGTTGACCTCATGCGAGTGGTAGCTGGAGGGAGAATCTGAGGAGGCTCTCAAGGCTGCGGCCGAAAGCCGCGCAACGTGGGACCCCATTCCCTTGAGGTGAGCGGTAGACTCATGACACGCTCTGCGGCCAATTGGCCGTGCTGACCGTGCAATTGGTGGTGATGCCTTACACTTACATCACGTCTGCAGAAACGGCGGTCTGGCAGGTGGTGGCGCTCACGGAAGGCTTTTTATGGTCAGTGTGCCGATTGTTGCCTAACCCGTGTGACGTACATTTCACTGTGGCTGGATTTGATCGTGTTCTGTATGGCGTTTACACGCATTGACATGCGCAACTTCGGTCGATGTTTGTGCTTACGCACTATCAAGGAGCCAAGTCCTCTTTTACTGGTTCGCCAGTTATTTTGCTGTGGACTACGGTCCAGTTCCCAACTTTGCGTACCCTCCGGGAGGAGTGCATTAAAATGGTTGGCGCTCACCGTGCGCGGCGTATGTGGGGCCGTGTACCTCCTCCACATTTTTTTTAAATGTGGGAGAGCGAAGCCCTTGTAACTGGTATTTGATATAAATATTGTGAGCCTTTTCCAAGCGGGAAGGGATTAATTAATAAGGAATTGACTGTTGTGAACCAGATACAAGTAGAATAGGGACAATTTATTGTTCTTAACCTTTTTGAGCTCTGTCTTCCTGAACGGGGTTCTTTAGCTTATAAGACTCTACCAACAGCTTTCGATTGCTCTCGTGAATATTCATTCTTCCAAGATACACCTAAAAGAACTAAGTTACTATACAAACACAACGTAAAAAAGGGTCCTAACTAAGACGATCACACCATAAATTTATTAAACGGCCTATATTTAAACCTTTAGAAAGATCCTATCAGAACTTTAACGTTGATCTTACCTATAGATGGCCTAATAACGTGCATAGTTGCTATAATCGCCAAGCTTAGCAGGCGGGTAAGTTTGTATTACGAAGGCGGGGATCCAACCATGGCTGTTCGCGTAGCAGCATTTCATAGAATTTGCGGCGAGTGCTTAACCCTTGAGCCACCATGACTATGAGTACAAGTTAGTGATATGTATTTTAAAATTTGTACTTTAGACGTTATGAGTTTATAAACAAACAAACAATTCTAAAAATAAAATAAATGTATTTAATTACTTATTTTTAGTCTTTCTCAATTGTTTTTGTAACAAAATATACTATGAACATACACCTGCAATTTTCAATTTTATTATAAGTGTCGACGTTTAATACTATGTTAAATATGTCAAAGAATAAATACAATTATTACACCAAGTCTGAATTTGGAAATTAATCTGATTATTCCACATACCGCCACTTTATTAATATTTTTCACAAATGCGGTATGCAGACCCGATTCACTTGCACCGTAATCCTAGAAATGAAGCTACAATGCTACATAGCTGTAAAACTACATTATACAGAAAAGCTATAATTAGTTTTCATACCGCGTTTATTTGCGCATTTTAGATCCAGATAATACATGTGCTTTTACAACATTAACCCAGTACGTGAGCAAAATGAGTTCTGTATATAAGAAAATTACTACGACGATTTTGTAGTTTTGCTAAATGCATTTATGTAATTGTATTATTTTGCATCACGTTTACCTCAAAACTTGAAAGAAGAGTGTACTGGTACAACCAGTGCGTGTTGCTAGTAATGACATATGGATCTGAGACGAGGACCTTGAATAGTTGCCCATCGAGCTATGGAGAGGGTTATTGCAGCTTCTCTGCTTGATTGTATTTTAATAAGGATATCCGAAGTAGAATCAGAGTAACCTGTGTGAGCTGTGTACTTAATGGTTGAGAAATCCGAAGGGGCAATGGGTCGACCATATTACCCGAAGAATTGACAATCGATGGGAAAGAAAGGTTCTTGAGCTACCGTTTTAGTCATTAAGGGTAATAACGTATGTGCATAATTTTGATTTTTAATCGATGACAGATGTAGTGGTCAATGGACCACAGCATATACTTATCATTAGTTGGATTATGCGCTCTTTTGTCTCATTAGTACGAATAGAACCATCAGCAGCCATAACGACTATAAACTCATAAAAAAGGAAAAACATCAGGTTTAGGAAAAATGATGAGAGTAAACTTTTACCATGCGCACCGACACCTAAAAGCGACACCATGAAGTTGTTACGGTGCGCGCTCACATTGACATCTAAAAGCCACACCATAAAGTTGTTACGATATGCGCGCACACATGAAGATACTACGATATGAAGTTGCTTGGTAATTGTCTCTCAAGTTGCGTGTTTGGAGATAAAAAATATATACATGTGTATTTATGTGTTTCAAATTATATATAGTGGTAAATGATAATTTATTGTAAGTATTCGTGAAAAAGTCTTTTTTTATATTTTAAACTTTTTTAAGTGGGTTTATGGATTTGAGGTTAATATAATACGATGGTTTTTTGTTCTGTACCTACACAGACTAATATGATACTTACGCGTTGTACCAAGATGTAACTCTACCAAAAAAATAATCCCCAGGATTACGCATTCCACCACAAAATTTATAACTTGATATCTATCGTTTTTTTTTCTTAATAGTGATTCACAAATATGCTGGCTTTGAATAAAATTTAATGAAAAATTAATTTTATTTAGTATTGAGATTAATCAGCATAAAAAAATAGAGATATATAAGGGCATTTATAACCTCACTTATTAGTAATATACTCCGTTTGGTTTTGATGTCGATTTCATTACCTAGTAAGTTATATTTGTACAATAAATAGTTAACTTTATTGATAATCATCATCATCATCATTACAGCCCTACACAAGTCCACTGCTGAACATGGCCTCCCCCAAAGAATGCCACAAAGCACGGTCCTGAGCCACCTGCATCCATCGACTTCCTGCATATCTTACCAGGTCGTCACTCCATCTAGTGGGGGAC
This sequence comes from Parnassius mnemosyne, assembly GCA_963668995.1. Lineage (NCBI taxonomy): Eukaryota > Metazoa > Arthropoda > Insecta > Lepidoptera > Papilionidae > Parnassius > Parnassius mnemosyne. The sequence goes on along the minus strand of CAVLGL010000104.1, from coordinate 49,279,598 downwards.
GCCCTACACTTCGCCTGCCGGTACGAGGCTGCCACTCGAGAACCTTTCTTCCCAATCGGTTGTCGGTTCTTCAAGCTATATGGCCGGCCCATTGCCACTTCAGCTTACTAATCCGTTGGGCTATGTCGGTTATTCTGGTTCTACTGCGGATATCCTCATTCCTCAGTTTATCACGCAGAGAAACTCCGAGCATAGCCCTCTCCATAGCTCGCTGAGCGACCTTGAGCTTTATCATCCGGCCAGCAGTGAAGGACCACGTCTCCGTTCCGTATGTCATCACTGGCAACACGCACTGGTTGTACAGTCTCGTTTTCAAGTTTTGAGGTATACCTGACGAGAAGATGTGCCGTAATTTCCCGAACGCTGCCCAACCGAGTTGAATCCGTCGATTGACCTCTCGGTCGAAGTTGGATTTACCTAGTCGGACTATTTGTCCCAGGTAAACATACTCGTCAACAACTTCGAGCTTAGTGCTCCCAACAACTACCGGCATAGGTGTGACATGGACATTAAACATGATCTTTGTTTTGTCCATGTTCATCTTAAGACCTATCCGTTGGGAAACACTATTGAGGTCATTGAGCATAGTGCTTAGGTCCTCCAGCGATTCTGCCATAAGGACTACATCGTCGGCAAATCGAAGGTGAGTGATGTACTCGCCATTTATGTTGATACCGTATCATTTCCAGTCCAGAAGCTAGAAAACGTCTTCCAATGCAACGGTGAAGAGTTTCGGGGATATGACGTCTCCCTGTCTTACACCTCTCTGCAATTGGATAGGTTTCGTACTCTGGTTCTGTACTCGGATAGCCATCGTAGCCCTACTGTACAAGCACTTCAACACTTCGATATACCGACAGTCAACTTGGCATCGCTGAAGGGACTGCAGCACCGCCCAAATTTCGACGGAATCAAAGGCTTTCTCATAGTCCACATATGCCAGACATAGTGGCAAATTGTACTCCTCGGACTTCTGTACAATTTGCCGAAGGGTATGTATGTGGTCTATGGTGCTAAAGCCTTTTCGGAAACCAGCTTGTTCGGGAGGCTGGAAGTCGTCAAGTCTGCGCGCGAGACGATTCGTAATGACTCTCGAAAACAGCACGTAGACGCGGCTTAGAAGGGAAATCGGTCTGTAGTTCTTCAAGAGAGCGTTGTAGCCTTTCTTGAAGAACAAGACCACCGCACTTCTGCTCCACGCCACCGGTGTAATGCCACCATGGAAGACGGAATTAAAGAGCTTCTGAAGGACTTCAAGTACCGGTTTTCCACCCGCTTTCAGAAGCTCCGCTGTAATTCCATCCTCGCTTTGGTCCTTGCCGTTTTTAAGGTGCTGGAGAGCCATTCTAATCTCGCTCAGACTGACGTCCGGGATATCATCGGAATAATGTCGGATAAGACTCGCTCTTAGATCGTTACTCACACTTGCGTGCGGCTCCAACGATGACGTGTACAGCTGCCCATAGAACCTCTCAATCTCACTCAAAATTTCAGGTGCCCCGGAAACGATGCTGCCACATTCGGTCTTCAGCTTTGACAGTTGGCTCTTTCTGGCAGACAGATCACTGGCAAAGTATTTGGAGCCTTGGTTTCGCTCGATCGCTTCTTCAATACGAGCTGTATTGAAGTTGCGTAAGTCCCGCCGCATGCATTTGGAGATCTGTCTGTTCAGTTGCCTGTATGCTGTCAAATCTATTGAAGAATGCAGCTTCATCTCCCGTCTAACAGCCATGAGATTAAGAGTGTGATCGGAGAGTTTTTGTGTTCTTCTGCGGCGGATCTTGCAGAACTTAGCTCCGACCGCATGGACAGTTTCCACGAGCTTGTCATTCATATCGTTCACTTCATTGCAGTCTTCTAGGCACTGAAACGGTTTTGTAACTCGAGCTGAAAGGTTTCGGGACTTTGGATTAGAGCACGAGGGGGACGGAGCGTTGACTTCATTAGACGAGACCTCTCTAACTTAACGTTTAGGTTCAGTGTGCCTTTAACCATTCTGTGATCGCTGCCGGTTTTCACCCTCACGATCACTGAGACATCACTGAACAGTTGTCGTCTGGTCTTCATAATAAAGTCAATCTCATTTTTTGTTGAACCGTCGGGGCTCGACCAGGTCCACTTCCTGTGGGGCCGCTTCTGGAAGAAGGAGTTCATCATAAAGAGTCCTCTTTCTCCATGAAGTCGGCCATCTGCTGGCCCCTTGGGTTCCGTTGCCCTATTCCAAATTTTCCCACTTTCAGCTCACCGTTTTCTCTTGTGCCTAGTTTTGCATTGAAGTCTCCCATTAACACCGTATATTGGGTTTGGAGGAATCCATGGCTCTAGAGATATCCTCATACATTTCCTCCACCTCCTGATCGGGGTGTGCCGAGGCTGGTGCGTAAACCTGTATGACCTTCAGCGAATACCGTTTGGTGATTCTGAGTATAAGGTACGCAACCCTCGTCGACACACTCTCAATCTTTACAACGTTGTTAACGAGAGACTTGTGGACGATAAATCCGACACCTCTTTGGGACAGATGGTCGCCCTCCCGCTAATAGAGCAAGTTGCCGGATTCGAGGATTACCGTGTCCTCCCCCTCTCTTCGGACTTCGGATAATCCTATAATATGCCAGCGTAACTTGTCTATCTCTTCTTCCAGCTCCACAATCTTCTCGTCAGTCCTCAGGGTGCGTGCGTTGTATGTTGCCAGGTCGAGTCGTCGTAGGTGGCAACCGAACCTCCACCGGAGATTCTTAGCACCCCTGCCCCGCCGTTACCATGGTCGCCACCGTAGCCAGGAATAGCGGGGCCACCGGGGACTGGGGGCCGTCTCTTCGTAACTTTCATCATGGGGGGTATATTGCCATAGTTGCCACGCTTGGCGAGCGGATTGGCAACCGCAGTTTTTTTATTGTGTTTTTGCCGTTACCAGGAAAATGCTGCTGCCCATCTCCTGCCTGTTTCCCTTTGTCGCCTTTTACGACACCCACGGGAAGATATGGGGTAGTGGATATTCTTAACCGCCACTACACGGCCTATTTACGGCCTATTTATGTGAAGTTTTTGAAAACGTTTGTACATAATTGGCTATTGCAGTGACCACAAACATAAGCTTACATGGTTATGATAATATGTGATTTGTCTATTTACTGAAACCGAACAACATATTATTTGCAGATTCTTAAATACAGAGATTGGATAAAAGTAGTTGCGGATGTTTAATAGATAAAATTGAACTCCATATTCACCTTCTATGATATGTTGTAATCACTTTCATCAACACTGCTTTTCTGTTAAAAAAAGAAGAAAGATGCAAAGTTGTTCCTACCATGTTTTAACGTACCGGCATCGGTAAGACAAAGCAATAACCTTTTTAAATTATTCAAATTACCTATTTGTAACACTTGTCAAATTAAACAATGATAGTAAGAATATGTATTAGTATATATGTATTAGTAGAATGATGTATTCATGTTTATTTTTCAAATTTATAAAAACTAATTTGAAATACTTATTATCTAAGGTAGTATGATAATTCAAATCATCTGACATTTCTCTCTGAAAAATAGTGAAATACTTAATGAATGCTGTAACCTATTGTGCTAAAAATGGGTGTTTCAAAATATATAATTCAAATAATATTTTCTATAACATTTATAACAAGAAAGTGATGTTCTTAATATCTTACTGCATACATTGAGCATTGTGTAGACAAATTAATTGTATAGAAGTTGAAGTGCTCTTCTGCATATTATTGATAAGCTAGACTATTTGTAAGACTGCCCTTGCGTTACATAAGTTATATGAAATAGGTCTGCCTTTTCTATTTCATTTGTTTGAATTCCACGTAGATCATCTACATATCAATACAGAGATATTGGACCTGTACCTAGCTTATTTGCTTATACTACCTCAATCAGTGGTATTGAAGTGACACCAAGAAAGAGGGAAATGTTAAAAACAATATCTAAATTAAACAGAAAAATAATAGACAAATAAAACAATTAAAAAGTACATGCTCAAATGAAATAATATATTTATAAAATACATATACACTGCCACTTCAAAATATATTAATAGCATTAAATGATTTTCTTTCCATGCAGATAAGAAAAAAATTGTTTTGCAGTATATTAAAGGTATAGATACAAACTTAAGTGTGGATTGTATCGCAGTTTCGCATTCTCATCATAATGATGTAAAATAAGGTTAAAAAATCTTAATGAAAACAAATTACAATTTTGTTTAAAAAAACCTTACCTCCACACTAGAATTTTCTCGTGTATCGCGGGGGCAGTTTACATACGTAGATTTCAAAAGGACAAAAATCCGGACCAAGAACGATTATTTGTAGGCCATACAAATACTTGTACCGTGCGGGATTCGAACCCGCGGTCCTTATAGCTGTAATTCTTTACTAAGACACTGCGTCACGGAGCCGTCTATTAATTGTCACCAGGATCATATATTATTTTTTACATAAATTGTCAACTTTAAAAGATCACTGTGTCCCGTCTCCGAATGATCAGGATCAAATTAACAATCAAAAGTATTTATAAGTAAAATTGATCATTGAGAAGTTTATTTTTAACAAAATATTTTAGTATGAATACAAACTGCGAAATGTAAATAAAGACAGCGTTCGCCAATTTTATAATAAAATGATTATTTTTAATGGTACTTGAATAAACAGTTTTTGTAAGCCTGTATTTTATTTAAATTTTTTTCCTGTTGATGTAATTTAATTAAACCGTTATCAATTGCATTTAATGTCTTTTTTTACAAACGAAGAGTAGAGCACACGGGATATAATTTTTAGTTATTTTTGTTTTGTTACGCTAAAGAAGTATAACTTCTTACGTGCCTAACTAGACACTTTTTTTAAATTTCATGGAAATTCGTTCGATAATTTTATGTGTGAATTGTGAACACAATTTTTCTACAGATTTATTATATGTATAGATTAGTGGCTTAGTTTCTCCAAATATTAACGGAACTAAAGTATCAGCACTATAAATGTTAAACGAAACTTAAAAAAAAAAGAACCTATCACTTTGGCGATAATAACAATACACAAAAAGATTAACCAATAATAATTTATGTTTGTGGTTTGTCGGTACGCGTTTTGCCAAAATCATTATATTTTTAATTTCATGTAACATGCATTACTAATATTTCCTTTAATTATAATAAAAAAACTGCGGTTGCCAACTAGAGGTATTGCTGAGGAAAAGACTATGATCAGCAGAGGACTTGTGAAGCTTGAAGGGCAGCAATGATGATGGAGGGGAAAGGGTATCTTAGATTAATTAAGTTTCGTAGTAGTAATAACTTTTTAGTTAACACAACATGATTGATAATAGCCCCTAGGAATGAGGTGATGGCTACCATGCTGTTTCTAATTAATTTCCTGTTTAATTATGCAAAACACATTGCTTTATATTAAAAACCAGATGACCCGACGAACTTCGTACCGCCTAATTGTCGATTCATTAATTTTTTTTAATACTTATTCTGCTATTCGGGACACCGGGTCAGCTAGTAAGACAAAAAAAAAGAAAAAAGAAAGTTGATAAGTCAACAATTACATTATGTCAAAAAATAAAAATTATAGAATACTATTGACAAATATTGACATTAATATTTAGCTGTATGTTACTAACACTTAAACTTTATGGTATGGTATTAAAGTTCAAATTGACTTTTAAGTATTATTATAAATCTTTTGTATGGGAATATAGAAAAGTGTTGTTTTTAGACTTTTTGAGGCAATTTTTTAAATATTTCTCTCCGTAAGAACCATCTTCGTACTTCAAGGAATGTTATAAAAAAAGAATTAGCGAAATCGGTTCACTTGCTCTCGAGATTTGCCCTTAGCAACACATTCAGCGATTCATTTTTATATTATAGATGTCCTACTGCGTTTATTGCTGGTTCTTTTCTGGACAAATGTTTTTTATGAACGCTGGTTCTGGAATACTGGTAAAAGTACAATGACTCTCAATAAGTAGTATTCTAGCTATTTACATTGAATAAGAATTGTTCTGTTCTGTCCGGTTCCATCCCGTCTCGTTCCTTTCCATCTATTCTATTATATTCTATTCCATTCTTCTCCATTTTATTCCATTCAATTCCTTTCTACTCTACTCCATTCCATTCCGATTCACTATATTTTATTATGATCTATTCTATTTCATTATATTCTATTCGTGGTACTGGTACTAGGAAAAGTACGTATAACTAAACCGAATATTATGTAGGTTCGGTTTCTGCTTATATTTCTGCTTATATTTTATCAACTGCCTTTACTTTATTATTAAAACAAATTGCGGTGAGCGGCGTAACACTATCCACATCTTTCTATCATTTCTATGTATGATAACTATAAAGTATATTATACTGTAAGTGGCGGCAAAGGAAAATAAAACAGATGACGGGCTGCTTGATAACAATAATAAATAATTCGAAAAAGAAGTTGCCAATCCCTCTTGCCAATCGTGGCAGATATGACACATATCTCCCCTATACGAAAATCTATGGGGGAGACCTATGATCAGCGATGGACTTTTGATAGTAGGCTGTAATAAAATAATTTAATTCATTGATTACAACCTATGAAATTGTTGAGTTCACGAATACAATCATTTTTAAATTAAAGAATACGATTTCAATATGATTCGAATTATAGTCGTGCTTTGCAATACTGATAACGATGGTACTGACATTTTCTTAGTATCTTTATACACAATATGAGCAGAAGTGATTTGCTGTTAGTGACTTAGTAGAGTTAGGGATTTTCAAACCAATTACAAACAGAAAGTGAGATGGTCGTCAAAAACATATTAGGTACTTAGTTTGTCTTGAGCTAACAAGGTAAAAGCTTCTATTAACCCTATTTGTAATAAATTGAACAAGTAGCGTTATCGTTTCTTTGCACACAATGGACGAGACGACTTATCTGTCACGGACTAAAGGCCTCGCACTTCCCCATAACCTTGACTGATGACCTACGATTTGTTAAGACTCCGACCCGGTCGTTACGGCCTCTTTTCAGTTTTTATTTCCCTTACAATATTTTATTTTATGATCGCTCCTACGTGACGCAATGAAATATGTTTGATGCTCCTAGGAGACTGTTATCTTTGCTTTTCTGGTGTTATACCTACAAGTATATATTAATATTTTAACTTAATCATTTGTAGGTGTGGCGAGTCACATCACATCGAGGTAACCAATTTAGCCGTGAATGATATAGTGAGATCACACGCCGGAGATAGCTTTCAGCTCGGGGCCAACGTTCCCTGTGGTAGTACATCAATAACATGAGTTCATGAATTCATACAGCCTTTCAAAGGCCACTGCTGAACATAGATATTTTCAAAGATTGCCTCATAAAAGGAATTCCAACCATAATTGCCACGCTTGGCAGGCGTTTTGGCAGCAACCATTTTTTAAGACGTTTTGTAGAAAGACGCTGCTGTCCATCTCATGTTTTGTTTCCCTCTGTAGCCTTTTATGACACCCACGGGACGATATGGGGTAGTGGATATTCTTACACTGTCACTACACGGTGGCGATTGTTCTATATTTGTAGGAGGGTGACACCGAAAGTTCTTAGAAACTCAAAAACTGAACAAACTAGCAAGTAATTAGTTTTATTATATCTTTTCAAAATAGTGTCCATTTACATCAATACATCGCTGCATCCGATGGAACCACTGAGTAAAGCACTTTGCTCACTCGTCCTTAGGGGTCTCTTCAACGGTATTTTGAAACGTGGCTAATGCTTTCTCGGCGTCCATAAAACGTTTTCCTCGAAGTTTTTCTTTTATTTTCGGCAATAAATAAAAATTGCAAAGGTGCGAGGTCGGGGCCATAGGGCGCGTGACCCAGTAATTCCACGTCTGACATCGCCAAGTAGTCAATTGTTTGCTTGGCAGTGTGCGACGAGGCGTTATCGTGGTGAAGGAGGATCCTACTGCGAGGTCGTTTCTCTCGAACTTTTTTCAAGACAAGTGGCAAACAACTGTTGCGTAATGACCTGTCCTTCCGAATAACGAGGCCACCATGTTTTTTCCCACGCTTCGCTTCTTTCACTTTAGTCTCTGTCTTCATTTTAGTTGGCAACTCCTCGGAAGGAAACACCTAGACGGCAAACTGTCTCGTAGTTTCAGGATCATAACAATAAATCCAGCTTTCGTCACCCGTATGTATGTCGAATACAGCATATGAGTCACCTTCATTAATTCTTTGAATCATTTCATGACACCAATAAAAACGACGGAGTTTCTGGGCCTCTATCAAATTATGAGGTATCCACCGAGCACAAAGCTTCCTGACCGCTAAACGTTCATAGGGGATTTTGTGCACATGACTCATACCGATGTTTAAGCTTATTCGAATCTGCTGATAAGTCACTCTTTTGTCAGTCTCTATCATACGCCGCACAACACTGATGTTATCTTCAGTTGTCACCGTAGAAGGCCGTCCCTTACGCAGATCATCGGCGAGATTAGTGCGACCACGTTTTAACTCATTAAACCAGTTGCAAACAGTGGCACGAGATGAAGCTTCATCGTGAAAGGCAAATCGAAGTCTATCATAACTTTCTTGTTGACTTAAATGACATCGAAATTCATAAAAAATCATTGTACGACAATTTTCTCGCGTTAAATTCATGCTGACGTGACACAGACAAGTTTTAATTTGCCGCCAAATCGTAAACAAATGACAAATTAATAAAATACATCATTATCATTACAGCCCTTCACAAGTCCACTGCTGAACATAGACCTCCCCCAAGGAATGCCACAAAGCACGGTCCTGAGCCACCTGCATCCATCGACTTCCTGCATATCTTACCAGGTCGTCACTCCATCTAGTGGGGGGACGCCCTATACTTCGTCTGCTGGTACGAGGCTGCCACTCGAGAACCTTTTTTCCCCATCGGTTGTCGATTCTTCGAGCTATATGGCCGGCCCAATGCCACTTCAGCTTACTAATCCGTTGGGCTATGTCGGTCACTCTGGTTCTACTGCGGATATCCTCATTTCTAAGTTTATCACGCAGAGAAACTCCAAGCATAGCCCTCTCTATAGCTCGCCGAGCGACCTTGAGCTTCCTCATCCGACCAGCAGTAAAGGACCATGTCTCAGTTCCATAGGTCATCACTGGCACCACGCACTGGTTGTACAGTCTTGTTTTCAAGTTTTGAGATATACCTGACGAGAAGATGTGCCGAATTTCCCGAACGCTGCCCAACCGAGTTAGATCCGTCGATTGACCTCTCGGTCGAAGTTGGACTTACCTAGACGGTCTATTTGTCCCAGTCAAACATACTCGTCAAAAACTTCGAGCTTAGTGCTCCCAACAACTACCGGTACAAGTGTGACATGGACGTTATACATGATCTTTGTTTTGTCCATGTTCATCTTAAGATCTATCCGTTGGGAGACACTATTGAGGACATTGAGCATAGTGCTTAGGTCCTCCAGCGATTCTGCCATAAGGACTATATCGTCGGAAAATCGAAGGTGAGTGATGTACTCGCCATTGATGTTTATATCGTATCCTTTCCAGTCCAGAAGCTTGAAAACGTCATCCAATGCAGGGGTGAAGTGTTTCGGGGATATAACGTCACCCTGTCTTACACCTCTCTGCAGTCGGATAGGTTTCGTACTCTGGTTCTGTACTCGAATAGCTATCGTAGCCCTACTGTACAAGCACTTCAGCACTTCAGTATACCGACAGTCGCTGAAGGGACTGTAGCACCGCCCAAATTTCGACGGCATCAACGGTTTTCTCATGGTCCACATACGCCAGACATAGTTGCAAATTTTACTCCTCGGACTTCTATACAATTTGCCGGAGGGTATGTATGTGGTCTATGGTGCTAAAGCCTTTTCGGAACCCGGCTTGTTCGGGAGGCTGGAAGTCATCAACTCTGCGCGCGACACGATTCGTAATGTTTCTCGAAAACAGCACGTAGACGCGGCTCAAAAGGGAAATCGGTCTGTAGTTCTTCAAGAGCGCGTTGTCGCCTTTTTTGAAGAACAAGACCACCGCACTTCGAAAGACATAAAATACATACACAATAATATTGGCAAGGAGTTCTATTTTCAAAATTTGAACTTATTTTTTTAATATATCGTTTACAAGTGGCCAGTTCTAAAAATTTTCAGTGTTGCCCTCGTATTATACAGAAAGGAGATGTATGAAATTGGGTTGTTGACATCGTTCGTAACAGTTATACAAAAATATGTAGGTAATATAACGATAAATTATAAGCATAAATAAATGGTTTTTATTTCTGTAGTCCTTGGGAAAATCATAAAAACATTTTTTAAACCGAAATAGGAAGCTAATGCTTTTGCTTTAGCAAAAACGAAACTTGTTTATATATCTTTCTGTTTTCTATATGGCAATAGATAATTAAGGCTATTTTTATAATAAAATAACCTTTCTTACAAAAAACAATCATAATTTTGAAACATTGTCGCGAATCTATAGTTATTAATATTGAATAAAATAATATATTTAGAAAACGATCGAATAGGCTATGTCATTAAATCAAAAAACATTTGAATATTATCCTACACGACTGAATAGGCTGTATGGTTATTGATCATTGCATATTCCGAAGGAGACTTAACTTGGTAACTTCAAGTTTCAGCTTGTCATGCGGCATGCGCATTTGGCAATGTAGCTGTTTTTTTGGATAGATTTCGTGTTATTACTTTCGTGGATTTATTTAACTTGACTCTTGGATTTTCTCTCGGATCACAGGACAGTAGTGTGTTGCGCCCATATAATGAAAATAATGTGATACTTAAGTTTTGAGAGGAATAGAACAGACAATGTACAGCCTCCGGCGGTTTTTTTAGATGACATTTTATTAATAATTGCAGAAAATAGTTAAACAATTTATTTTATTATTCTACTATATATTATTTTATTATATTAGTTTTATTTTACTTTATAAAATAATAACTACAAAACTGCATTCTTTTGTATTTTTTCAATTTATTCAAATAACCTATCACAAAAACGAGTGTTTTATTACATAACCTACAAATCATAAAACAAAATAAAAACAAAAAAACCCCAAGCCCGGCAAAAATATGATTTTTAGATATAAGTATTAAATATTTAAATCTTCAAACTAACACATATTTTAAGTTTGTTCACGCCGGGCCCAAGCTTGTATGCAATCAAGTTCATCTCCTTTAAACAGATACTTCCTTAGAACAGATAGATTGAGAAATTTGAAGGCGTGATTAAGGCTTCCTTTGCTGCCTGTTCTTTTAAGACTATTGTGGCGCGATTATAGCGCCACTACACACAAACACACATACACACACACAAACACCACTTACACACCACACATACACAAACACGCGCACGCATGCACATAAGCGCGGGCACGCGCGCGCTAGCGCGCAATTGCACGCTAGAATGATGTGATTTCGTTTTCAGTATTGTGAAAACCACATATTACTATTCGGTACGATTTTCTAATCTTCCTCTGCCGCCAAATTACAATACGTGCACTGCTGTGTTCCAGTCTGAAGGGAATGACAGTATAATTACAGGCTGTGATTCTACCATATTCCCATGACAACGCGTCTGTAGCTTTCTTTATATAGTTGTCCATGGGCTGCAGTAGACACTTACCATCAGGTAGGCTGTAAGTCGGTTTGTCACTTCAATTATTTAAAAAAAATTGACGAAATCTCTCAAGTTTGTTTTCTTCCATTAAAATATAGAAGTATATAAATTTATATGATTATCTTTGAACACCTGTACTGTTTAAAGCGTATATAAAAAATTACCGACATTTCATGTAACAAGTTACCACGTGAGTTTTTATACGCAATTACATCAAAAAATTAAAACGAAACGTTGGAAGCGCACTATCTGTTGAAACATTGTGTGTTAAAATTTCAGCGCAACGCTGTAATAAATCCATTTTGCTCGTAGAGAAAATTGTGTAATATATCATCGTGTTAACACCGTGAGAGAACGGCCGTTCATCAACTCGAGTCGTCTAATAATATATCTTATGAATGCTATTTTATCACTTTCTCACTTTCGCGAGTTGGTAAAAGCTTTGAGTTTCAGCTGAAAGAAATATACTGAAAATATATCGAATGATATGAATGTCAAATGGATGAAATTAAATTACGTATTTAAAAATTTTCTTTAAGAAGAAATGTGAAGAGTTTTTTATTGTATTTTTATTTTTTTATTTATACTATTATCAAAAAAAGAAGTTAAAAAACCTTTATTCAATGAAATTTATTTACTATTGTGTAATTATTTATGAAAGCTTAATATAAAAGCTTAAGCTTTCATAAATAATTACACAATAGCTTATAATTATAGTTATGTCCGTGTAGTGGTGGCTTAAGAAAATCTAATTCCCATGTCATCCCGTGAGTGTCGTGAGAGGCGAAATATCGGCTCCGGCTGCTGTGAACGAATTATTAAAATATAGTAGATTCATGACAAACGCGGTATCGCATTGCAGTATACTGAGTGGCAGCCGCTCAAGTTGTATGGGAAACGCGCCCCACGCCGCATGTCCTGCTAAACGCTCACCCAGTATAAGTGTTAAGAGTTCAGCTAGCCGTGCGACATGCCAGCTCATGAAACCCTCATGACACTGAAATACAAGAGTACGTGCTTGTCATACACATCAAATACTGCGCCCCGCTTTACGCACCAACAAAGCAGGCATTCGGCTTCTACACGAAATGGTTACTTTACTACTGTTCTGGAAAAATATCTGGTCTGGGAAGAACCAGCAATAAACCCAGCCAAACTTGTTCGCTTCAAAGTAAAATCAAACAATGAAAATACACAAGTTGTACAGTTACAAATCTGAATTAGAAACAGCTTGGAAACGATCTTAGGGTTACTTATTATCAAACATGTATTTATTTATAAGTATTATAATAATTTTATACAATCCTTGCTTTATAAAAAAACATAACTTGGTGATAGAAAAATCTTGTATATGTTCCAGGACTTGTTGTAAAAGCCTCTTAAAGTTATACATTGCCCCTTAAATGAATACTGACTCTATGCAGTCGAAAAACTGGTCATAAGCATATACTAATACGTAACTTTTCGTAGTGGTAGCCACCATTGCAACAGTTATAGCTGCGATAATATATTTTCATTGTGACACAAATAGGGCGGCGTAAAATAGCAGCTTTGTGCTGCTTGTTTTCGTATGGTGAGTGTAGAGAAACGGAGACCCTTTATGAAATGAAACATCCCATCTTAGTGCTCAGGGGTGAGAACGCATCAGCATTTAGATAATTAACTTTAATAGATGTAGATTTTTTGGGTATATATCAAGTGAATTATGTGCTGGTTAGTCATATTCATTCTATAAAAAAATCTGAAAAGCGGTTGAACCTGCAGGTCATCCCTGGAACTGTCCGCTTATTTTCGAGCGCAACGCTAAAAAATCTATTTAATTTTTCCTTTTTTTTCTGTCATTGTTCTTTGAAAATTTTGAAACGACGCGACCGATTGACTTGAAAATCCAATCAGCTATAAGACTCAATAAGCACTCGAACGCTGTGTCGCCAACTCAAACGATTGGATCATTCTAAAATTACGACAAAATTTTATTACACACACAGACGGATGGACGTCCAGGCGGGAATAGTTGGAACGGCTTCACAGGACCACAAAACGTGGAGATCTGATGAAAACTAGCATTTTCAAAATCAAACCAAAATCAAAAAAAAAAAACTAAGACTAAAAATACTTAACTCAGAATCCTAAATAGCAACCGCCTAAAATATGTGCGAAACAAATCGCTGTGCTACAATCCCGCTGAATACTTTCCACTATTAAAATGCCTTGGGTTAGAAAGTGTTACATAATTTTACTTTATAGTACTATTTTATCATTATTAACATTTCACAAGTCCACTGCTGAACATAGGCCTCCCCCAAGGAATGCCACAAAGCACGTCCTGAGCCACCTGCATCCATCGACTTCCTCCATATCTTACCAGGTCGTCACTCCATATAGTGGGGGGACGCCTTACACTTCGTTCGCCGGTACGAGGCCGCCACTCGAGAACCTTTTTTCCCATCGGTTGTCGGTTCTTCTTGCTATATGGCCGGCCCATTGCCACTTCAGCTTACTAATCTGTTGGGCTATGTCGGTCACTCTGGTTCTACTGCGGATGTCCTCATTTCTAAGTTTATCACGCAGAGAAACTCCGAGAATAGCCCTCTCCATAGCACGATGATCGAGTTTGAGCTTCATCATCCGACCAGCAGTGAAGGAACACGTCTCAGTTCCATAACTAATCACTGGCAACATGCACTGGTTGTGCACTCTCGTTTTCAAGTTTGAGATATACCTGACGAGAAGATGTGCCGTAATTTCCCGAACGGTGTCCAGCCCAGTTGAATCCCACGATTGACCTCTCGGTCGAAGTTGGACTTACCTAGTCAGACTATTTGTCCCAGGCAAACATACTCGTCAAAAACTTCGAGCTTAGTGTTCCCAACAACTACCGGTAAAAGTGTGACATGGAAGTTATACATTATTTTTGTTTTGTCCATGTTCATCTTAAGACCTATCGGTTGGGAGGCACAATTGAGGTCATTGAGCATAATGCTTAGGTCCTCCAGCGATTCTGCCTGAAGGACTATATCGTCGGCAAATCGAAGTTGAGTGATGTACTCGCAGTTGATGTAAATACCTTATCCTTCCCAGACCAGAAGCTTGAAAATGTCTTCTAATGCAGCAGTGAAGAGTTTCGGGGATATTACGTCACCTTGTCTTACACTTCTCTGTAGTTGGATAGGTTTCGTTCTCTGGAGAACCAGATGGCTATCCGAGTACAGAAGTACTCGGCTATCCGAGTACAGAAGTACTCGGATAGCCATCGCAGACCTACTGTACATGCACTTCTGTACTTCGATATATTGACAGTCCACTTGGTACCGCTGAAGGGACTGCAGCCCCAATTTCGATGGAATCAAAGGCTTTCTCATAGTCCACATGTACTAGATATAGTGGCAAATTCTACTCCTCGGACTTCTGCACAATTTACCGAAGGGTATGTATGTGGTCTATGGTGCTAAAGTCTTTTCGGAAACCAGCTGATTTGGGATACTGGAAGTCGTCGAGTCTGCACTCGAGACTGTAGCGGACTGTAGAGGTCTGCAGCTCTTCAAGTGAGCGTTGTCGCCTTTCTTGAAGAAGAAGACCACCGCACTTCTGCTCCACGCCTATAGTGTAGTGCCACCATGGAGGACGGAATCGAAGACCTTCTGAAGGACTTCAAGTACCAGTTTTCTACCCGCTTTTACAAGCTCCGCTGTAATTAAGGCGCTGGAGAGCCATTTTAATCTCGCTCAGACTGACGTCCGGAATATCATCGGAATTGTGTCAGATAAGAATAGCTCTTGGATCGTTACTCACACTTGCGTGTGGCTCCAACGAAGATGTGTACAGCTGCCCATAGAACCTCTCAATTTCACTCAAAATCTCAAGTGTCCCCGAAACGACGCTGCCACACTCGGTCTTCAGCTTTGACAGTTGGTTCTTTCTGGCAGACAAATCTCTTGCAAAGATTTTGAAGCCCTGATTTTACTCTATCGCTTCTTTAATACGACAAGTATTAAAGTTGACTAATTTCCACCGCATGCATTTGGAGATCTGTCTGTTCAGATGTCTGTATGCTGTCAAACTGACAAGACTGCAGCTTTATTTCCCGTCTAACAACCATAAGATTAAGAGTGTGATTGGAGAGTTTTTGTGTTCTTCTGTGGCGGGTCTTGCAAAACTTAGCTTCGACCGCATGGACAATTTCTACGAGCTTATCATTCGTATCGTCCACTACATTGCAATCTTCTAGGCACTGAAAACGGTTTTGTACCTCGACCTGAAAGGAGGACTTTGGAGCAGAGGACGAGGGAGACGGAGCGTTGACTTCATTAGACGTTACCTCTCCAACTTAATATCATTTTTCACCCTCGCGATCACTGAGACATCACTGAACAATTGTCGTCTGTTCGTCATTATGAAATCAATCTAATTTTTGTCGAATCGTCGGGACTTGACTAGGTCCACTTCCTGTGGGGCCGCTTCTGGAAGAAAGAGTTCATCATAAAGAGTCCCTCTTTCTCCATGAAGTCGGCCAGCTGCTGGCCCCTTGGGTTCCGTTGCCCTATTCCAAATTTCCCTACCTTCAGCTTACCGTTCTATCTTGTGCCTAGTTTTGTGTTGAAGTCTCCTATTAGTCTCACATAAGTTCTCCCATTAGTATAGTGGGTTTTGGAGGAATGGATGAATGGCTTTAGATATATCCTCATACATTTCCTCTACCTCCTCATCGGGGTGTGCAAAGGTTGGTGCGTCAATCAGTATGACCTTCAACGAATACCGTTTAGTGATTCTGAGTATAAGGTACGCAACTCTCGTCGACAACCTCTCAATCTTTACAACGTTGTTAACGAGCAACTTGTGGACTATAAATCCGACACCTCCTTAGGACAGATGGTCGCCCTCTCGGTGATAGAAGAAGTTCCCGGGTTCAAGGATTACCATGTCCTCCCCCTCTATTCGAACCTCATATAATCCTATAATATTCCAGCGAAACTTGTCTATCCCTTCTTCCAGCTCCAGTATCTTCTATCAGGGTGCGTGCGTTATATGTTTGCAAGTCGAGTCATCTTAGGTGGCAACCATCTTCCACTAGAGATTCTAGTACTATTTTAAGGCATGTTAGATTCTTTGAAACTAACCTGTGTGGGACATGTTGGAATCCAGGGGCCCTTTACAATAAGGTGTGCCTTCGAAACATCATGCCAACTGTCGTTTAGAATTAATGTCCCATGCCAAAACTAGGAAAAAGGAACAATTATAGAATCACCTCTGAGTATAAATAGTCAGAGGAGTAGTTAAATGTCTATAATATTGGCATAGTCAGAAAACCAATAACTCCAAACCAAATGTGGACGTAAGGATCAAAAAATATAAATTCTGAAAAATAAAAATTCGAAAATTGATACTATTATAACATTAAAGCTTTTTTAAAAAGTTACTTCGCAATAATCCGCTCTATAAAATAATGTGTCTTACCCAGTATGAAGAGCACCTCCCGCCCTCCCTCAATTGCGTGCACTATCCCCGTCACCACTTATCCCAGCACCACTACTCCCAACACCACTACACTAGAATAGACACACCACTGACGATAATACGACACGTGTTTTGCCTCTACACGAGACATCCTCAGGACTCTGCGGTGGCTGACCGTTAAGTGAACGGTGAGTTTTTTTGTTATTTTTTGCGTCCATAAGCAAATGGAAAGGGCTACCCCGTTACGCGAGGAGGAGGTAAATGCTTTATGCATACCACGACAGCCGGTCTGTCGTGGTTCTGTGTGACTCACTGTGACTATCCTAACCAATCAAAGCTGGTGTACCTTAGGGCTCAGTACTTGATCCCCTCCTCTATATCCTGTTTACCAACGACATTCTCATCCCGTCGAAAGGTGTTCAGCTCTTCCTTTTCGCAGACGACACTGCTCTCTACTGTAAAGGTACCTCGCTACCTTTCATTCAGAACAAGATCCAAAAGTCAGTTGATGACCTAGGAGCTTGGTTCCAAAAATGGCACATCGATGTGAACCCGGAGAAGAGCTCCACCGTTCGCTTCGATTATAAAAGACGCCGTCTCAAAAACTCTCCACCAATACGTATGCTAGGGACCCCTGTCCCCTAGCATACGTCTGCCAAATATTTAGGCGTCACCCTTGACACAAGGCTCACCTTCGGGCCACATGTCAAAAGAGTAACCCGTCACGCACGTTATTATCTGAGTAGGCTCAACAGTATGTTGGGCCGACACAGTAAAATGTCCCTCAGAAACAAGCGAACCCTTTATAAGATCTGTATACAACCAGTCATGTCTTACGCGGGCCCTATATGAGCGGTGAGCCAAAAGAACTGCCTTTTATACAGACCGCTATCGCAACCGCTCCCTGCTTAAGGAGGGAGCGACCGCGTCATGCGATTAAACATGCGACCAATCACCGCCGGACTTACGTAGCCGTTTGTAAAATTAAAAACAAACCGCCGCGCAACGCCCGCCTATCCTCTATTATTATATATTAAACTCGTTTTTCACAATTATTTTGACAAGGAAAAACTTCATTTCGTTTTTTAATGTGTGGCAAAATGTTAACTGGTGATAATTTATCCATATTTATTAGAGGAAGACAACATCATTCAAAACTAACTAGCCTTACAATACCCCATTCGATCAGTCCAATTTTTCAGTATATTTTCGTATGTTTGGGCTGTATTTCGTTCATGGCAACTTCGATTTCATGTTACAAATCGTCAACCGTCCCTGGATGAATAGCGTAACACCTGTCTTTAAAGACTCCTCACAAAAAAAGTCCGCAAATGGAGTCAAATCGCAGCTTCGAGGTTTCCAATTGACATCAACATTTCGGCTGATTACGCGATTTTTGTAAACAGAGCGCAAAAGATTGATTGTTACGTTGACTGTGTGGTGCCGTCCTGTTGAAACCAGATGTCATCTATGTAACCCTCTTCAATTTTGAGAAACAAAAAATCGCTAAGCATGGCGCGGTAGCGATCACCATTCACTGTGACGGCGTTTCCTTGCTCATTTTCGAAGAAAATGCCCCAATACTCGTAATGAAGCCTAACCGAAATCCACACAAGACAGTCACTCATTGTGGATGCATGGGTTTCTCCACGATGACGTGTGGATTTTATGAGCCCCAGATATGACGATTTTGCTTATTGACGTATCCTCCAAGGTAGAAATGAGCTTCATCTGAAAAGATAATTTTTCGGTAAAAATGCTCATCTTCGATTAAGCGGTCTTCGGCCCATTAAGCAAACCAAAAATGCATTGGATGATCATGCGAATTCAGCTCTTGCAATAGTTGAACTTTGCACGAATTCGTACTGAGTTCTATGCAAAATCCTTCTCAAAGAACTGCGTGAAACGTTCAATTCTTGAGAACGATGACGAGTTGATGTTGATGGTTGCTCACGCAAACTCTGAGCAACAGCAACATTTTTTTCGGTTGAGCGCACTGGACGAGTACGTACACGGGTTGCCTTATCCAACAATGATCCAGTTTCACGAACTTGCTTCACAAATTGATTCACTAACTGCGTTTTTGGCACATCCTTTTTGTCAAGTTTTTTTTTGTTAATTTCTTACAGCTTGAGTAGAAGACTCACCACTTTGGAAATAAGTTTTTAATATTTCACAATTTTGCTCAAGCAAAAAGCGACCCATTTCTTAAATGTCAAACATAAAACTTTATGTCACATCGGAAATATCATCAAACCTTCCAACCTTAAATTAACCTATAGTTACAATTGCAAACGTTCGATGGCCCACCTTGTTTATAATCAAGAGCAACGAAAATGGGTCGGTCACAAAAAAACTGAATATATCCAAAAATATGAATGCTAGCTGCTGAAATGCTAAAATACTCGTATCTATCAGCCTCGTTAAAAGTGATGAAAGTATTACAAATGAAGTTAAATTTATAGAAATATTTTAAGATAAATGTTGTTTGTCTTAACTTTCCCGCAAAATGATAAAGTCAAATAGGTAGTTTTTGTTATAGAAAGCAGATCGCGTAGTGGAATTATTCGTCTAAAAAAAAGTCTATTTTATAAAAGTAAGGATGGTACTGATAGTAAAAGAATACTGTGATCATAGTGGTCGTAAACGCTGTTGCTGGTCAAGTGCGGTTCGAATCCTGAGATGCGCCAATTATAGGCTTTAGTCTGTCATGAAATTTTCAGTGACAGCCCGTGTTCAGGACGTTGGATGTTCACCGCCGAGCTTCAGAAAGCACGTCCTCCGCATGATCCCTGTCCGGTGTGTCGGATTACCAGACACATCCTATCGGCCGGAAACCGTCCTATCAGACTATGATAAGGAGGGAATAAATAATCCACGTGTGCTTGCGCATACACTTGGACACTATAACCCTATCCCGCGCTGATGGCTAGTGTCTGTTGAAACTAACCTCCGTGACCGAAATTCAGTTTGCAAGACAATATTATTATTACAGTCTATCAAAGTCCCCTGTCGAAACCAATACATTACCAAAAAGTATATTATTCCTAAGTCACCTACATCCATCGACTGCCAGCGTGTTAATGGGAACATAGGTCATAGTCACCATGCTTGGTTGGCGGGTTAGTAACCGCAGGTTTTAATTTTTATCAGACAGATGCTGTTGCCAATCTGCTGGGTCAGTTTCCTTGTGTCGCCGCTTACGATACCCACGCGATGACATGGGGTAGTGGATATTCTTCTCTATACCGCTATTACACGGGTCTAGTATGGTCTTGTAAGGTTTTATAAAATATACTTATGCACATTATATACGAGATGATACGAGAAGATCCATCTCCAACACGATCATCCCCATAGATTCTTTTTACGACCGCTGCAGAACAAATACTAATTAATATTCAATATATCGAATATAAGTATACAAAATTCTATAATATTATATGACCGTTTCCACGGTCTGATAAGGTACCTTTTGTACTGCGAAATCCAACGAAATCCCTGTTCAGATTCCTCTTGATTTTGCGAGATGCAAATTGGATTTCGCTCTGAGCGCTATTCCAATGACCGTTTATCTCAATTTCAGAGACACCAAAGTAGAACGAGATACGATATTGATATTGTAAAACGGAACATGTTCTTATGTCGTAAATAGTTCACATACTTGTCATTTGAAAGAAAGCATGATAATGATTTCTTATATTTACTTGAATACCACACATTGAATAAAACTATTTTTAAGGATTTTTTCGCGTTTAAGTAATTTATCTTTACTAATTTCCGACGTTTCGGGTGATTGACGTCCCGATATCAGAGTTAACCCATAGTACCTTAAGCTTTTTTAATTATTCATTTTATTTTTTATTATATATTTTGGTCCGATCTACGCAGAATGAAGACATCGGGACGTCAAACACCTTAGTCCCGTATGACCATGGGTGCTGTAAAGTACCCGAAACGTCGGGAATTAATAATATTTTATTAATTCCCGACGTTAATTAAACGCGAAAAAAATCCGTAAAAGTAGTTTTATTCAAAGGAAGTATGATGTTAATAAATAATAAGCAAATTGCTTACATTATATCGCTAATGACATCAAAATTTGTAATCATCATTTATCATCATTACAGCCCTTCACAATTCCACTGCTGAACATAGGCCTCCCCCAAGGAATGCCACAAAGCACGGTTCTGAGCCACCTGCATCCATCGACTTCCTGCATGTCTTACCAGGTCGTCACTCCATCTTGTAGGGGGTCGCCCTACACTTCGCCTACCGGTACGAAGCTGCCACTCAAGAACCTTTCTTCCCCATCGGTTGTCGGTTCTTCGAGCTATATGGCCGGCCCACTGCCACTTCAGCTTACTACTCCGTTGGGCTATGTCAGTTACTCTGGTTCTACTGCGGATATCCTCATTTCTAAGTTTATCACGCAGAGAAACTCCGAGCATAGCCCTCTCCATAGCTCGCTGAGCGACTTTGAGCTTCCTCATACGGCCAGCAGTGAAGGACCACGTCTCAGATCCGTAAGTCATCACTGGCAACACGTACTGCTTGTACAATTTCGTTTTAAGGTTTCGTACTCTGGTTCTGTACTAGGATAGCCATCGTAGCTCTACTGTACAAACACTTCAGCACTTCGATATACCGACAGTCAACTTGGCACCGCTGAAGGGATTGCAGCACTGCCCAAATTTCGACGGAATTAAAGGCTTTCTCATAGTCTACATACGCCAGACATAGTGGCAAATTGTACTCCTCGGACTTCTGTACAATTTGCCGAAGGGTATGTATGTGGTCTATGGTGCTAAAGCCCTTTCGGAAACCGGCTTGTTCGGGAGGCTGGAAGTCGTCAAGTCTGCGCGCGAGACGATTCGTAATGACTCTCGAAAACAGCACGTAGACGCGGCTGAGAAGGGAAATCGGTCTGTAGTTCTTCAAGAGAGCGTTGTCACCTTTCTTGAAGAACAAGACCACCGCACTTCTGCTCGACGCCTCCGGTGTAATGCCACCATGGAAGACGGAATTAAAGAGCTTCTGAAGGACTTCAAGTACCGGTTTCCACCCGCTTTCAGAAGCTCCGCTGTAATTCCATCCTCGCCTGGGGCCTTGCCGTTTTTAAGGTGCTGGAGAGCCATTCTAATCTCGCTCAGACTGACGTCCGGGATATCATCGGAATAATGTCGGATAAGACTCGCTCTTGGATCGTTACTCACACTTGCGTGCGGCTCCAACGATGACGTGTACAGCTGCCCATAGAACCTCTCAATATCACTCAAAATCTCAGGTGCCCCGGAAACGATGCTGCCACATTCGGTCTTCAGCTTTGACAGTTGGCTCTTTCTGGCAGACAGATCTCTGGCAAAGACTTTGGAGCCTTGGTTCCGCACGATCGCTTCTGAAGAAATTTATATTGAAATACGAGCTGTATTGAAGTTGCGTAAGTCCCGCCGCATGCATTTGGAGATCTGTCTGTTCAGTTGCCTGTATGCTGTCAAATCTGTTGAAGAATGTAGCTTCATCTCCCGTCTAACAGCCATGAGATTAAGAGTGTGATCGGAGAGTTTTTTGTTCTTCTGCGGCGGGTCTTGCAGAACTTAGCTCCGACCGCATGGACAGTTTCCACGAGCTTGTCATTCATATCGCCCACTTCATTGCAGTTTTCTAGGCACTGAAAACGGTTTTGTAGCTCGAGCTGAAAGGTTTCAGGACTTTAGAACAGAGCACGAGGGGGATGTAGCGTTGAGTTCATCAGACGCGACCTCTTCAACTTAACGTTTAGGTTCAGTGTGCCTCTATCCATTCGGTGATCGCTACCAGTTTTCACCCTCGCAATCACGGAGACATCACTGAACAGTTGTCGTCTGGTCGTTATAATGAAGTCAATCTCATTTTTTGTCGAAACGTCGGGGCTCGACCAGATCCACTTCTTGTGGGGCCGCTTCTGGAAGAAAGAGTTCATCATAAAGGGTCCCTCTTTCTCCATAAAGTCGGTCAGCTGCTAGCCCCTTGGGTTCCGTTGCCCTATTCCAAATGTCCCTACTTTCAGCTCAACGTTCTCTCTTGTGCCTAGTTTTGCATTGAAGTCTCCCATTAACACCGTATATTGGGTTTTGGAGGAATGTACGGCTCTAGAGATATTCTCATACATTTCCTCCACCTCCTGATCGGGGTTTACCGAGGTTGGTGCGTAAACCTGTATGACCTTCAGCGAATACCGTTTGGTCATTCTGAGTATAAGGTACGCAACCCTCGTCGACATACTCTCGATCTTTACAACGTTGTTAACGAGAGACTTGTGGACGATAAATCCGACACCTCCTTGGGACAGATGGTCGCCCTCCCGGTGATAAAGCAAGTTGCCGGATTCGAGGATTACCGGATCCACCCCCTCTCTTCGGACTTCAGATAATCCTATAATATGCCAGCGTAACTTGTCTATCTCTTCTTCCAGCTCTACGATCTTCTCGTCAGTGCTCAGGTTGCGTGCGTTGTACGTTGCCAGGTCGAGTCGTCTAAGGTGGCAACCGAACCTCCACCGGAGATTCTTAGTACCCCCTGCCCCGCCGTTACCATGGTCGCCACCATAGCCAGGAATAGCGGGGCCGCCGGGGACTGGGGGCCGTCTCTTTGTTACTCTCTTCATTGGGGGTATTTGCCATAGTTGCCCCGCTTGGCGAGCGAGTTGGCAGCCGCAGTTTTTTTATTGTAATTTTGGCTACTATCAGGAAGATGCTGCTGCCCATCTCCTGCCTGTTTCCCTTTGTCGCCTTTTACGACACCCACGGGAAGGTATGGGGTAGTGGATATTCTTGACCGCCACTACACGGCAATGTTAAGCAATAAATCCTCAAAAGATAAATATTTGACGTAGTTACCACGCTTGTTAATTGAATTGGCAAACGCAGTCAGTATCTTTCTGATAACACAATACAATGGAGTTATTAAAGTTAGTAAGATAAAGTTAGTAAAAATTACTTTGCCTATATCCACTTAGTGAAATAAAAGGATGTGTGTTACCATATTTCAAGAGTACCTCCCGCCCTCCCTCAATTACGTGCACTATCCCCGTAATCACTAATCCCAGAACCACTACTCCCAACACCACTACACTAGAAAAGACACACGGACGTCGATAATACAACACGTGTTTCGCCTCTACACGAGGCATCCTCAGATGAAGTAGACTCTGCAGTGGCTGACCGCTCAGTTGGATGTTTAAATTAATGGAGTTATCAGAAAAATACTAGGTGGTAGAACTTCTTTTCCGCCTTCAAATCCGTCTTACCTATTTCTGCAACTAAATTACAGTGCGTACACTGCTGTGTTCCGTTCTTTAGGGTATAGTGAGCCAGAAAATACAGGCTGTGAGGAATTCTAGAGATTAACTAACTAACTCCTTAGAGATTACAACGTATCTATAGCCTCCTTCATTTGAAATCTTCATCTAGAACCAGCAAATGTCTATGGGAGGCAGTATCCACTTACCATCAGGTGGACTGTTTTGCTTGTCATTTCTATCTTACAAAAAAAATACTGCTCTGCTGCCGCTATCCTATATGTTTTTCCTCTGTGGCCTCTGACTACACTCACGAAATCGATGTAGTTCCAAAAATTGGGTATGCTAAAAGAGTTATGGATAAAATTAAAAAAATATGTACGTTGGTGGTTTCCGACCTAACAAAGATACAAGACATTTTTTCTTAAAATTTATTTTTATTTTTCTACGTATATGTTTTCTACATACCTTGTAACTCCACACACATCTCCCAGCAAAGCTCCCATCTCTCTAACCCGACCAATTTGTACTCGGCATTTTTCTCTGAAAAATAATTGTTCATGAAAGTGATTGGATCATCATTTGACGAAAATCTCTGAACTCCGAGCGCATTTTTTATTTTGCGCTGAGGAAACAAGAAGAAGTCTATGGGCTAGATCTGGTGAATAAGGCGGATGGTCAAGCGGTTCAAACCGTAATTAGTGGATTTTCGCCATGGCAACCGCTGAGGTGTGAGACGGCGCGTTGTGAGGGTTACTCTACTTATCTTGTAGGGGTTAATCGTTATATAGTATTATTCGCTGATGTTACTTTCATTATTTTTTTAATTTAAACTTCAATCATTTAAATGTGACCAAGTGAATAATGCTACATCAAAATTATTGCATTGGTTTAACGTTAATAATCTATATTTAAACGAAAATAAAACCAAATGTATTAAATTTACAACAACGAATGTTAAAAATCTGAATACCAATGTGGTTTTACATGGAGAAGAACTTAGCCCTGTTGAATCCTCTGTTTTTCTTGGCATCACTCTCGACGCAAAGCTTCAGTGGGGCCCTTATATATATCCAAATTAGCAAGCAGACTAAGCTTTGCAGCTTATGCAGTAAAAAACATTAGAGTTCTCACTATTGTTGAGACATTGACACATTTCGGTGATTTCCAATAACTTATAGGATTTTGCTATGGGGAAATGCACCTGATTTAGAAAATATTTTTGTTTTGCAGAAGACGGCCATAAGAGCTATTTACAACCTTAAACCAAGGAAGTCTCTTAGAGAAAAAATTTAAAGAAATTAATATATTAACTTTGACTTCTCAGTATATTTACAAAAAGTTAATGTATGTTCACAAAAGCAAAGGTGGTTTAAGTAAAGAAAAGTGATATATAGGTATACTCGGTAAACACTAGGAAAAAACACAAGCTAGTGCTACCAGTTTCTCGACTCCATAGAGTCAGTAATTCATTCTTGGGGCAATTTATACGCTATTACAACAAAGTTCCAGAAAATATACAAGGTCTCTTTATTACCAAGTTGAAATATTTAACTAAACGAAAACTGTATAAAAAGGATTATTGTAATATAAATGAATACGTGGTTGATAATAACCCCTGGGAATGAGGTGGTCGCTTCCAAGCTGTTTCTAAAATAAATTTTGTAAATAGTTTGTAACTATTTATATTGTAAAATTTATTTAACAAAGTCCCGCTGAGTTTCTTGCTGGTTCTTTCCAGGACAGAAGTTCTTTCCCGAATCACTGGTAATGCAAAAAAAAATAACTTTCGTTATGAATTACTTGTAATCAATATTAAATAAAAATTACTCTATTCTATTCTATTATGTCATGGTAAAACAGGATTTTCTTTTTCTGCCGTTTTTCCGCAGTGCCTGCCTTCAATTTGTCAAGTAATGATGCGTAGTATGCTCCTGTAATGGTTTTTTCAAAAAACAGTTTTTGGTTTGTTTTGGAGCCGGTTCCTCCTTTCCAGTCCACTATTTTGACTGTATTTTTATATTGTGCGTATAATAATGTATTCAAGTTTCATCTACAGTAATTAATTGGTGCCAAAACTCGGATTTATTGCGCCTAAATTGCGCCAACAGAGTGTTGGAAATGTTCATTCGAACACGTTTTTGGTCTAACGTGAGCAAACGTTGCACTCAACGCGCTGACAGCTTTCTCAAGCCGAAATCTTGATTCATTATGTGATTAACCCGTTCTTTGGACATTTTTTTAGTCTTTGCTATCACGCTCATTTTAATCCGACGGTCATCTAGCACCATTTGGTAAACTTTCGCGATGTTATCGACAGTAATTGTAGTTTTTGGACGTCCCGAACGTTTATCGTCTCCCAAGATCTTACGGCCACGTTTATATTAGGCTGCCTAAAATTTCACTATGGTAAATGATGTTGCAGTTTCCATACAGAGTCCAACTCATCCATGATTTGCGTAGGCGTATTGCTTTTCAATAACAAAAATTTAATGACAGCTCGAGACTCATTTGTTTCCATTTTCACAAAAACACTCACATCAACTCACTCAAACGATGACAGTAACAACTACGAGTCCAAAATGGCTAAAATTTTGGTGCCTAACTGTCAAAACATGCACAACTACTTTCACTAGGTACCTTTAATTGACGAGTGCTGCATCATCTTCACGTTGAAGTCGGAAACTTTTTTGGACCACTGTAGTAAATATAATTTTTAGCATCTTTTTATTTCATGTCTCTATTTATGGAGAGAGCACATGTCATTTTTTTACAGTTTATTGTGATGTTTGTTGGTAGGGTCAAAATAGCTGTTTCGCATAGCCAAGAGAAACAAAGAAACACCACTGAGAAAATCATGCTGTCAGCCTGTTCAAAATGCTTGCATTTGATATTATATCCGTGCTAATGATAAGTGAGCTTGATCCGAGTTAGCATAGGACATAAATTGTCTTGGACCTACTGTTTAAGCAGTGAAGCAATGTCAGCCTCCGGCGAACCGTAGTTGATATTTGGTGCAAACTGTAAATGTGCATAGCTATCTTAATTGACAAGTAGATGCATGTACGCAAGTAAATTAAAATATCGTGTCTTAATACAACGACCATAGAATACTATATTACTTATACATTAAACTTCACCATGTAAGAATATCTACTACTCCACATTGTCCTTCCATTAATAGCATACATTACACAATAATGCATAAGAGCAGCATTTTGCCGATAAAAACCACAAAAATATATAAAAGAACAATGAAATCTGCGGTTGTCAACCAGCCTGCCAAACATAGCAACTATGGCAGATTACCCTTTAGTAATAAAATAAAAACGTAAATAAAATAATGAGTTAAAAAGTAAACAACTATAGATTTTATTTAGCCTATCATACTAAACGATATTTTATAGTAACATGTTCTGATTATCTAAAATATTGGTTTAGATATTTTATTTTTTTACTTTAAATTTTACTAGCAATAAATCCTAGAGATTTTCTTATAATGCATCTCTTCCCCAATAGTACCATACAAAATATTTACTATATTTAGAATCATACGTATGAAATCCTGCACATGCAAATTATATTATATTTAATTACTAAAACTTTAAAGCTGTTATACATGCGAGGGAACTACTCGTATGTGTAATTAATTAAATTAGCGCAATAATTTTCTCACCGCAGCTCGTACAAAGTTCTTCTATTCACAGTGTGGGTGTCTTCAAGGCAAGAGTGAATAGGCTTTTGTTAAGTCAGTGCGCTTGACCATCTTAAAGCTACATCACCACTTACCATCAAGTAGGATTGTAGATAAGCGCTGTCTTAGGAGTGAAACTATATCATAAAAGTAAGGTAATGAAATCGTCTCAAATAATATAACTAAACATGCGAATAAGTAGTTTTACTTTAGTTATTAAGATCTAAAAGTACAATTTTTATCACTTACCGACCTACTCAACGAAAACCTAATACATTTCTAGGTTACAGAAACTTAAAATTTCGCAACAAAGTACAATAGATCATTAGAAGAAGAAAAATATAAAAATTAGAAATTCGGTCGGTGTGGAACAAGAAAAAAGTTAGTCCCAATTATCAAAAACTTGAAACTAAAGGCACTAATAAATGTTTCGACATTAGTTTTATATTATACAAACAAAGAAACAGTGGAGAGCGTAAATGCAAAAGATAAGTATAATGTATGTACGTAGACATATTATTTGAATGTTGGAGGTCAAGTATTTATTAATATTAATAAAAGAATAAAACTTTTTTTTTGGAAATATCACATTTTAATTAATGTGATATTTCCAAAAAAATGTGAAAAGGGAACTAAGGCTGCATTTTCGGTGGGAAGCAGCTACCGGAAGTGGAATATAATACGCAGTGGAACGCTAGCTATTTTTTGGGTAGAGAGCGGGAGCACGGACTGAATCCCAAAAACCCAGTGTTTGTCAGTTTACTAAACAAAGACCCATTCTTCTCGCACACTCGCAGTCGACTAAAGGAGTTACGGAGAATTGACGTAAGTTGCGCAACGTATTAAGGCTGCAGAGCCTAATATAATAGGTTTCGCAGATTAAATAGTTCACATATGAACGGGCGCAAAGCTCCATAGCAGTTCCCAGAATGTACGTGTATCCTTTTATTTGAGATTAATTAAATTCTCATTTAAGAAATTAAAGTGATAAACAGAAATTGTAACATTAAAAATAAGTAATTTTTTATAAATACCTAAAATTGAATGGATTATTTTAATAAATACCTTACCATTTAAAAACAGAATATTATCCAGATAACGCTTTGAAGCGAATACGGGATGAATAGTTTCTTTTCGATTAGATACTCCTACTACTGCTGGACAGAAAAGAGCTCACTGCCTACTGAATTTTATATGAAGCAGAAATAAAATTTTCTCTATTAACTTACTTCTAGGTAATTATTATGCAAACCAGGCTTCAATATTACGTAGTAGTGACTTTAATTATCTTGCTGTCTACGCCTCAAGCCTTCGTAATAATCTGTTCGTGTTTAATTTCTCGACCAAAATGAAGTCAACATGACTGTATGTCTGAAATTAATTGTAGCCTGCGTTTGTCAGCACAGCAATAGTATATACTACTGCGGTAGACGCAGCGAAAGAATAACTGGAAGTGTAGAGTATAGAAGAGCTTTTAAATTACACAAATCGATGACTTAAAATTTTTACGTGTTTTTTCAGGAAAATCGAATTTAATAAGGTTTTTATTTATAAAAGCGAAGTGAACAAATGAACTTACAGTCCACCTGGTCATGTCTACTACAGCCAACTTAAAACATAAAACGCTACAGTTGTGTTTTCATCTCTGACTCTGAGAACTAATATGGAATGTCTCACAGTCTGTAATTGTACTCGGTCTCTACACTGTTGTATTCCGGATGGAAGGAACACAACAGTGTATGCACTGCTGCTAGGCGGCAGAAATGAATGGGAAAAGAATTACAAAGAACCAGCCTGTGAAGTAGTGTAGATAATCAATATAAATTACTAAAATATATTTAGAAAATATAACAAAATACATATAAATAACAATACATTATAAAAAAAAACGTGTGTGTGTGTGTACTTACGTACGCACGTAGGAAGTTATACTTCTTTAGCGTAACAAAACAAAAAAATTTGAGAGACAATTACCCACTGAATTTATCGTTTTTAGGTGTCAGTATGCGCGCGCATCGTATAAATTCACTCTCATTTTTCAAAAGAAGTATAACTTCAAAAATATTACAAATTACATCAAATAATACAATATCATAACGTGCGTATTAACGGCTGTAAAGAAATTCCCATTGATCGAAACTTAAAACTTTCAATTCAATCATATCGTTATACAATATATACTGTAAATTAAACGTTACTTTAATGTGCATACGTTAAACACCAATGTTTGGACACATCTCGTAGATTTATGCATATGTTTTCCAATACGGTAGACATGGAAATGCCGCGAGCGGTAAATCTGCGTGCTCCACGTGGCGTTGGAACCACAAAAGTGCTTTTTGATAGACAGCCGCGGTGAGTTGGACGCTTAATGCCCTCTGTCGGGTGCAGTAGAGAATTTTTCATTTAATAGCTGCCAGTATTAATAGCGCTCCGGCTTAATTGCTCCGAATGTTAAACTCGTGGAACTTGTGACAGCAGTTAAAAAATTATGCTATTAAATGTTATCCGATGTTAAAAGTTTGATTAAAACATTTGCATCGATATCAATATTTTTTGTTTCGAAATATTTTTTATAGGATAAGGGTGACAAACGAGCACACAGTCCACCTGATGGTAAGTGGTTGCTGCGGCCCATAGACATCTACATCTATCCTCTATTACAAATCAAAATGCAGATGCGTTGTCACCCGTGAGGACTAAGATGGATTGCCTCATTTACAGTAAAATGGGTCTACGGTTCTCTCCACTCACGATACGAAACACAGCAGCTTTAAGCTGCTATTTTACGCTGGTATTCTGTGAGAGCGTGGTCCTTCCCCGGTTGAGCCGACCCATTCGTGCTACAACTGTACAATTAATATAGCTGCAGCATGGCTCTACCACGTATAAAATATTTTTTATTTAAATATTTTAACTTGAAGCTCAAATAATAAATGTGAAACATAATGTGAGTGGTGGAGGGTAAAACCTATGAAAGTTTCAAATCCAGCAGTCGATTGATGGCGTGAACAACTCCTTCCTTACATCGGGAAATTACTATGCGTATCCACTTCGCCTACTTCATACTCATAGCCTAGAATCTACCCAGAGAAGTCAAGCAAACCGCATATAAAAACATCGGATCTGCGTCTCCGTCAAAAATATTAAGTGTGGCTTGTCGGTCTCGAGGTAAAAGTGGACTGCTTTGAGATGACAGTGCAGAACTCGGATGATTGTGAGATGCACTTTAGTAGAGAGGTAGCTGTAACTGCTGTAAAAATTTACTGTTTTTTCCTAGTGGAGTGGATTGAATGGATCAAGAGAATTGCAGTTTGTGTTTAAAAGCACAAGGACAAGTTATTTAAAATCACAAGTTGACTAACTGTGCTACTTTGAGGAAGGTTTGTGTTAATTATAAGCAAGTAGTATTAAATAATGTGTTCAGTTATATTACATATGTATAAACTCTTGCGCCATTCACACAGATGGGATTTGGCACTTTCCTGATACAACTCTCTCGCTTCTTTCTCATCCATACATCTACGCATACGTGCTCGTCGCTTAAGAGTACTCTTAACAAATTAAATCCCATCCCATCTTCACCAAATCATCACCAATCAATTTGGTCGATGAACTTCCGTCTACGGCGTCCCTTAACGACTCTGCTATTCGTTTAGTCCTCTTTCCTCGTTCATCGTCTACGTATCCAAACCAACGGAGGACGCCTTTCTTTATGGTGGTCACAATATCGTCTTGCAATATCTATCGTATCGTATATCGTCTATCATATTTATATTTATTATTAATATTATTTTCATTTCGTCATTTGCAACTCGGCTAATTTAATGAACTGGTCATTAAAAGAAAGGGATATGAAAGTGAACACAAGTAAGACGAAAGTGATGGTTTTTGAAAGAGAAGAAAGTAAAACGTTATGTGAAATAAGAATAGAAGGGGAGTTGATTGAGCAAGTGGATGAGTTTGTATATTTGGGATGTTTACTTAGCAGGGATGGTAGATATGATAAGGATATAGAACGACGAGTGAAAGCAGGAAATAGACTTAATGGGGCTCTACACGCTATTATGAAGAGTCAGAATGTGTCAAAGAAGGCACGTATGGCAATTCATAATGCTGTGTTAACTTTAATGAATGGTAGTGAAAGTTGCGTATGGCATAAAAAAACCATGAGAGTAGAATAAAGGCTGTAGAAATGCGGTAATTACGGAGTATGCTAGGGCTGAACCTGAATAACAGGGTGAGAAGTAGTGTGATAAGAGAAAAGTGTGGTTGTGTAATCCGGAGAGTGGTGCCACTCACACTAATATCGCGATTGCATTCTGCAGGCTTGCTAAAAAAGGCGACCGCTCAGACCCGTCTAGCTATGATTATCGCCATCAGCATCAATCGCAACCAAAATAATGGAATCTATTATGAGGATCACCAGCTGATTAGTGACCGTTTTCGTCGGGGTCGGTCAGCTGGTTATATTTTGGTCTACCTGACTCATAGATGGGTGGAGGCATAAGAGTCCATTGGGAATGCCTTCTATCGGGTTTGGCAAAAAGCGCTTCTTTCGAAGCTCCATTTCAGCTTTCTTGCAGATTGGAGCATCTATCTCCTCAGTTTCAAGGCACTCCCCTTGTTACCTCAGCCAGTATCGGAATCCTCGGCGTTGAAGAGAAGTCCAAAGTGGCCCCTAAAAAGCTTTGCATTTTTAGAGGCCACTTTAGAGGCCATTGCTTTTGGACATCATTTCATGCCGGCACACCGCCTGCAAATTGAGATGATAGGCCGCCAAAGTGTCTACGCAAGTAGCGTCCCACACTAGGGCTTTATCTCTCTCCCAAGAGACCAACATCATACCGTCGGTCCTCTTGCCATTGTCCCTAAATATTCCACAAGGCTCTAAAACCGAGGGAACATTTATAGAAACAAGAGCCCTTCGGATAACATCGTTCAAATAACCGTGCCGTGAAAACCTGCCAGCACTTTTCTTACACGAAAGTCCGAGGAGCCCAAACTCGTCGACGCTGCTACCACAGGGGCACTGATGGGGTTGACAAATCGCTGTTTTTAATTGGGCTGTAATAATAATATTGTTTTGATAATTATTATTATTACAGCCCTTTAAGAGTCCTCTGCTGAACATAGGCCTCCCCCAAGGAATATACTTAGCACGGTTCCGAGATGCAGGATTATTCATCGACTTTCTACCTTTTACCAGGTCGTCACTTCACCTAGTGGGGGGACGCCCTTTGAAATCTCCCGCCGGGCAAGGTGTTCAACTCGTGGAGTGACCGAGGCTTCATCTAGGTATTATCATATATACCGCAGTAACTTCGGAATTTTGATAGCGCGATTTAGGCTTCGGTATATTTTGCTTGTGGCGTGACGACAGCGCCGCCACAGCCCCACATTACATCTATCAGTACGAGGCTGACATCGGTCATCGGTTCTTTGAGCTAAATTGCCGGCCCATTGCCCTTTTAGCTTTCTAATCCGTTATATCTTTGTGTTAGGCTATATCTTTGTGTTAAGTCTAGCACGCAGAAGCCCGATCATAGCCCTCTCCTCAGTTGCTGACCTGAGTGACCTTGAGCTTCCTCATGCGGCCAGTAGTGACGGAACGAGTTTCAAATCCATAAGTTACCACTGGCAACGCGCTGCACAATCTCGTTTTCAAGTTTTAAGGTATACGCTCAGACCCATCCAACTATAGGCCTATCGCGATCACCTCCTTGTTCTCCAAAATAATGGAATCCATTATTAACTGCCAGCTTTTGCCTTTTGCCTTTTGCCAGCCATTACCAACTGTTTAGTGACCGCCAATACGGTTTTCGTCGGGGTCGATCAGCTGGTGATCTTCTAGTCTACCTGACCCATAGATGGGCGGAGGCAGTACAGTCCAAGGGGTGAGGCGTTGGCCGTTAGTCTGGACATTGCGAAGGCCTTCGATTGGGTTTGGCACAAAGCGCTTCTTTCGAAGCTCCCTTCCTATGGGCTTCCCGAGAAATTGTGCAATTGGATCACCAGCTTCCTTGTAGATCGGAGCATCAAGGTCGTTGTTGACGGTGTATGCTCTGACTACAAGCCTATTAACGCTGGTGTTCCACAAGGCTGTGTGCTATCACCAACGCTGTTTCTTCTGCATATCAATGATATGTTGCTAACTGGTAACATTCATTGCTATGCGGATGACAGCACTGGTGATGCTCTATACACCGGCCGTGCCAATATTTCTCGGGAAAACGTCGTTGAGTACCGGAACAAACTTGTGTCTGAAGTCGAGTCTTTGCTGAACAAAGTCTCGGATTGGGGGCGACTAAATCTAGTCCAATTTAATCCTCAGAAGACACAAGTTTGCGCGTTTACCGCTAAAAAGAACCCCTTTGTCATATCTCCTCAGTTTCAAGGCACTCCCCTTCTTGCCTCAGCCAGTATCGGTATCCTCGGAGTCGACATATCGAGTGACGTGCAGTTTCGTGGTCACTTGGAAGGGAAGGCCAAATTGGCCTCTAAAAAGCTTGGCGTGCTCAGCAGAGCGGGACAGTATTTCATGCCGGCACACCGCCTGCTACTTTACAAGGCGCAAGTTCGGCCTCACATGGAATACTGTTCCCATCTCTGGGCAGGGGCTCCCCAGTGCCAGCTCCTTCCACTTGACCGCATCCAACGCAGAGCGGCTCGAATTGTCGACGACCGAGCCCTTTCCGATCGGCTCGATTCATTGGCACTGCGAAGAGATGTTGCATCCCTTTGCATTTTCTTTCGCATCTACCATGGGGAGTGCTCTGAGGAATTGTTCGGATTAATCCCAGCCGCCAAATTTCACGAACGCACATCGCGGCAGAACTCCCGATACCATCCACACCATCTGGATGATTGGCGGTCCACCACTGTGCGATTTAGAAGATGTTTTCTTCCTCGCACGACCTCCTTGTGGAATCGATTACCATCAGCGATTTTTCCGGACCGATACGACTTAGGGACCTTCAAGAAAAGAGCGTACTCCTTTTTAAAAGGCCGGCAACGCATCTGCGATTCCCCTGGTGTTGCAGTTGTTCATGGGCGGCGGTAGTCACTTACCATTAGGTGAGCCGCATGCTAGTTTGCCCCCTCTCCTATAAAAAAAAAAACGTGATGAAAAGATTTGTTTTAATCTCCCGAAAGCTGCCCAGCCGAGTTGAATGCCAGCCAAATTTAACGTATATAACATATATTCTCTTGTTAATTATTGCAATTATAAAATTCACAATCATTTATGTTTGCCACATCAAATATTCACAAAAACGGTGAACCGACGCAACATCAATAAATTGATTACTGCAGTAAAATGAAATTTCCTTTTACAGCATACTAATAAAAGGTCCTGGCTAAAAACTGCCCGTCAGTCACGTATTGCAACCGCTAATTTTAAAAGAATAAAAATATTTTACAAAATTTATTACAACTTATTATTTTGTAATGTTTAGGGGGAACCTTGGTAGATCAGTGGCTAAGTGTTCGCCCGGTTGCTTGCTCGACCCGGGTTCGGTCCCCGCCGATACCAATGAAACCCACTGTTTGTTCAAATTTGATTTGCATGGCTTGCAAGGAAGTTTTAAATGAACATAGACGTGTTGTGCAGACGTTTGAACTTTATAATGTACATGATACTTAATTACCTATATGTACTACTTAAGTAAAAAACTCTAGTGTGAGAGTCCTCTGTACAGTAAAAAGTAAAGTTACATAAGCCTTCTCTCATTTGTGAGAAGATTTTAGGGCAAGGAAATGTCTGCTGTGATGCTGAATGCTGCCCCAATACGTAGAGGCGGACTTCACATGACTTCGAAATATTTTTTTAATTTCTCATATAAAGGTCACAATGTGTTCCTTCACTACCGAGCACATGATGAATCAGTAATTAAAATTGCAATTAAGAATTTTATTGGTGTCAGCGATGATCGAAACAGGAGTTGATCACTTAGGTTTTTTCTGCCAACTTCCAAAAAGGAGACGGTACTTGTAGCCGGTAGAAGGAAAAGGGGAGATCGGGCAAGGTGTGCTGCTTGGGGAGCGGCCAGCGCTCCGAGTGGTAATGCGGAGCTATTCTATATATACTGCTTTTAATTTAGGAAATTTGTTAGCGCGATTTAGGCTTCGATGTGTTTCGCTTGTGGCGCGACGACAGCGCCGCCACAGTACTCAATTGGACTGTATGTTTTTTTAATGTGTGTTACCTCATAACTTTTTAATGGGTTAACCGATTTCAATGATTCTTTTTTTATTTGAAGGCTGGTAATTCTCGTGTGGTCCCATATCAATTTGATCAAGGTCAGACCAAATGTTTTTGAGTTATTAATAACTTATATTGAAGTCGGCTGTACAAAATTTTTAATTTTTAATTATTTATAGAAGAGACGGAAAACCAGCATGCGGCTCCCCTGATGGCAATATGTACGCTCTTGTCTTACTTAGTACATGTTACTATAAAGCATAATGTGCGTATAAACAAATGTTTACGCAATTTATTTTATTTTCCTGCCACCAAAGCAGCGCCACCTAGGTATGAGATGAGATATTTGACATATTTAATGCCGGGCCTAACCTAAGTTTTGTTAGGAAAATGTAAAGGTTAATGTTTCTTTCTGAAATTTTATTTATGTATTATAATTATTATTTTAATAATAGATAAACATAACAGCTGTATATCATATTTCTAAATGTAAAAGAACTAAAAAATTAAAAATGTGTAAAAAACTAAGGAGCAACCATTGCGAAAATGTTTTGTGTATTAATATACATACATATACCTGAAATCGAAAAAAAAAATAATTAAAACAACTTTTCACATATGGTGACTCTGCAACAAATAACTTCACCTTAGTCTAGGGTTACCAGATGTAAATTTGAAAAGTCCTAACGAATAACCCGATTTCCATATAAAAGTCCTAACATTTTGTTGAAAACGTAAATTATTAACAAAACGTGATAAAAAAAACAATCAATTAGTATTTTTTATTATTATTTTTATATTCATTACACCCATTCACATTTCCAAAATCTAACCGCAATCAACACAAATAAAAACAAATCCCAACATACGGTATCCTTTCCTCAGTCCCAACAAGCGGCATCTAGCGAAAGGAAAATCATTAACCTAAATAAATGGCGTGCGGCTAGGCAAACAAAGGCTCAAAATAGTAATTAAATATTACATTAAAAAATTCTGGGATGGCACCCATCGGCACCAATGAAATTGTAAATTGCAACTTTAAGTGCTGATTTACTACGTACTTGACGGTGTATGAAAACATCATGAAGAAAACTTCATGTCTGAGAAATAAAATAAAAAATATTTCAAAGACATGTGAAGTCCGCCACACTCATTAGGGGCAGCGTGACGGACGTTTCCTTGCTCTATACCCTCTCAGAAAAGAAATCAGCCTTGTGCCCAACTGTGGGATGTATATAAGCTGTAACTTTACTTTACTTTAAAAAATAGTATAAATTTGAGACTTAATAGTTTTTCTTATTTTTCGCCAACTACTTATCTGTACAAAAGATATTATTACTTATAAAAATTGGAACCTATATTGACGTTACAGACGGTACAGTAAATTATTCATCTCCAGAATAAACCTATCTCTTTCATAAGTAAGCAAACAAAAAACCTGCTAATTGTATTCTTTCACCTCATTACCGGATTCCTTCTTTCCGCGTAATGAAAACGCTCATAGGGCTCATGGGGGGTGTCGGTGTTGAAAAAAAGTTATCACGTTTATCTGAGTTAACATAAACTGCAATTACCCGTCGTGAAACGTTCTTGGGAAGGAAGCGAACATTTCTTTGGCCCGGGAACGGGAGAAACGCTCGCGGAGGCAAAGCTAAATAGTTATTTTATCACTTTTATAGCCACTTACACTGAGCTCCGTTTGAATTATAGTGAGCACTGTTACTTTTTGTTAACTGATCATAAAAACCTTCGTTTCATTGAAGTTCCTTCGGTCTCATTTCATACAGACAATTTTTTTTCTTTATTACCTAGGATGTATTATTCGTTACTCCTATTGAAATTTTATGGCTTTAATTTTTTTTATAGCTTTAAATTTAAAATATTGCGAAGACATGTAAAGGTCGCCAACATGGATAGTGGCAGCGCGGCGCACATTTCCTTGCCCCAATACCCTCTCAGAAATGAGGGATCTGTGCCCAGCATTGGGACGTGTATAGCCTGTGACTTTTTTTTACCTTTGAATTTTATTTTGATTTTTTTTAACAAAGCGACACAGATTGAGAAATAACATTACTCAAATTTGTCACGTGGTTGTCACTACTTGTAAATAGAATATAGGAAAGTCAAATTCGAAGAGTGCGCGCAATCGCACAACGCAACGCATCTGGGCGTCTTCAATATAATATTCAATATAATATATCTACGTGTAGTTCCAACGATGATGTGTCCCGCAGGTGTCCCGGAAATGACGCTGCCACATTCGGTCTTCAGCTTCGATAGTTAGCTATTTCTGGCAGACAGATCTCTTGCAAAGACTTTGGAGCTCTGGTTTCGCTCAATCGCTTTTTCAATACGAGCAGTATTAAAGTTGCGTAAGTCCCGCCGCATGCATTTGGAGATCTGTCTGTTCAGTTGCCTGTATGCTATCAAATCTACTGAAGGCTGCAGCTTCATTTCCCGTCTAACAGCCATTAGATTAAGAGTATGATCCGATAGTTCGTGTGTTCTTCTGTGGCGGGTCTTACAAAACTTAGCTCCGACCGCATGGACAGTTTCCACGAGCTTGTCATTCTTATCATCCACTGCATTGCAATCTTCTAGGCACTGAAAACGGTTTTATAACTCGAGCTTAAAAGTTTCGGGACTTTGGATTAGAGCACGAAGAAGACGGAGCATTGACTTCATAAGACGACACCTCTCCAACTTAACTTTTAGATTCAGTGTGCCCTCTGACCATTTAGTAATGGCTACCAGTTTTCACCCTCGCGATCACTGAAACATCACTGAACAGTTGCCGTCTAGTCGTCATAATGAAGTCAATCTCGTTTTTTGTCGAACCGTCGGTGATCAGCCAGGTCTACTTCCTGTGGGGTCGCTTCTAGAAGATAGAGTTCCTCTTTCTCCATAAAATCGGCCAGTTGCTGGCCCCTTGGGTTCTGTTGCCCTATTCCGAATTTCCTTACTTTCAGCTTCTTCTCTATCTTGTGCCTAGTTTTGCGTTGAAGTCTCGCATTAAGACCGTATAGTGGGTTTTGGAGGAATGCTTGGCTCTAGAGATATCCTCATACATTTCCTCCACCTCCTCATCGGGTGTGCCGAGTTTGGTGCGTAAACCTGTATGACCTTCAGCGAATACCGTTTGGTGATTCTGAGTATAAGGTACGCAACCCTCGTCTACACACTCTCAATCTTTACAACGTTGTTAACAAGAGACTTGTAGACGATAAATCCGACCCTCCTTGGGACAGATGGTCGTCCTCCCGGTGATAGAATAAGTTGCCGGATTCGAAGGTTACCGTGTCCTCCCCCTCTCTTCGGACCGTGGATTATCCTATAATATTCCAGCGCAACTTGTCTATCTCTTCTTCCAGCTCCAGGATATTCTTGTCACTCCTCAGGGTGCGTTCGTTATAAGTTGCCAGGTCGAGTCGTCGTAGGTGGCAACCGAACCTCCACCGGAGATTCTTAGCATCCCCTGTGCAGCCGTTACCATGGTCGCGATCTATAATACCTGGATAATAGTTTAAGAGCCAGTGAGCAGACTTACGGTATATCAATAAACTTCACGTTTTTTTACGTTAATTCCCTATACCTAGGTACATGAAATGGGGACTCTTTAGTTTAACCGACGGTCGATATAGATACGCTCAGGTGTTAAAGGTGTAAAAAAATTACCAAAAAATGTTATAGTAATAAGTCTACCACTTTGACATCTTGAAATATTCAATAACAGTTATGGAAAAATAACATTGGCAGACACCTATGGCGGTCCCAAGGTCATGGCAGATAGCTTGACAAGTACAATTTTTTCTTTATAACTTATGTTATTTCAATAAAGCTGCAATTTATATATGTTGTTGATAATATTATTTGACATATATATTTTGCATGGCAGACATATATTGAGGTTCTATCACCCAGGCAGACAACGAAGTTCAGTCCATAAGCGCATACTATCACTTTTTACACCTTTAACACATGAGCGTCTCTATATCGACCGCCGGTCAAACTAAAGTCCCCATTTCATGTACCTCAAGTATAGGGGATTAATTGAAAAAAAAGTGAAGCTTATTGAAATTCCGTAAAGGCGGCTACTCACTTGCCTGCCGCAGGGGAAATCTAGGGTGAACAGCGATCGGGCAATATCTGAACTGTCTCTACACACATGCCTGCCGTTCAGTAAGAGAGTGTACGTCTAGCTAGACGCACGCGTTGGGAATGGCGCCAGTTTTGTCGAAATATCAATGAATCGGCATATATAGCCTTGGCTTTTTTTATATAGAATAAGGGTGACAAATGAGCCCAGTCCACATTATGGTAAGCGGACACTGTGGCCCATAGACATTTATCAATAAAACAACTAAATAATTAATAATTACAACCATAATATAGTAGATCATCGAACATCCCTAATTACAAGTATAAAATTTTGATTAAATCAAAATGCTTGAATGCATCGATAACCTAAAAATATATCATTATGGTGTATCAAATTTAACTGTTAAGTGTCAACTGTAATGTCGCAGTCGTCACTGATTTCATTTTGGTATTGGTGTCGTTGTTGGTGGTCTGTTTCTTTGTCGGTTGTTTTTAAAAAAAATGCGATGGTTGATCTTAAACACGATCCAATGCACGTTTAGAACAATTTTATTGGTTCTACCTATCTAAAATTAAAAAAAAACTTGCGGTGAGATATTTGATCACATTCGCTACATCAACGCCATTTGAGCGGTTATCTACCGACTTCAAAAAGAACCACTAAAATGTTGAATATTTCTTATTGCAAAATAATGTATTATAATAAAAACCAGTTTGTTGGTACTTTATAATACTTTGTATATTTATTTTAATATGACAGACATATGTTTTAATAATATTTTATAATTGAATGTAGAAAGAGGCGTTGAGCCTGCGATTGTGTTGTCAAAAGCCAAGAAAACTGTATGTTGTTTTTTTTTTAATGTGTTACCTCATTACTTTTTTCTGGGTGAACTGATTTCGATGATTATTTTTTTTTTATTTGAAAGCTGGTGCTTCGTCATGTTGCGACCCCATATATATTTGACCCCTATTAAGGATGATTCACGCTACAACGTGTCGCCACCGGGCCGTGCCCGGCCGGGACACGTCCACCGTGCGCTGGCCGGGCCAGTCATTCATGTTACACCGGGCTGTTTGCACGACCGTGGCTTATGCACGACTCTGTGTTATGTGGTTTTTGTCAGCTAGTGATTTCATCTGTCGATAGACTTCACGCTTACATAAATATGCAATTTTCACAATTTGAATTGGCAGCTATTGCAATTGCCATCGATGATGAAGTATTGGAAAAACGAAGCGAAACTACTAAAAGAAGATGGGGTGTACATCCAACCTGGAGAAAGCGAGAAGCAGAAGGAGAATTCGCTTTACTTTACAAAGAATTAATAGATGATGAGAGCAAGTTTTATGGTTATTTTAGAATGTCTAAAGAATGCTTTACTTTTTTACTTGAAAAAGTAAAACCAGACCTAACCAAAAAAATTACAAGATTTCAAAAGCCTATATCTCCCATCGAACGATTAGCAGTCTGCATCAGGTAAATAATAAATTGATATGCACTAAATCACATAGTATTTAAAAATGTAGTATTACAAATTGACCCGTCTCACAACCATCTATCAGAGCTGGTTGTAAGATGGGTCGATTTTTTCTAAATACTTCATTTTCAATTTTTCAATAATCAAAATTGCATTGTGAATGAAAAAAAGTAAAAATTTAAATAATTCGCATAGTATTTATTCATTTCATTAGTCTGCCGTGAACTCCTAAAAATAAAGTAGACAAATTATTAGATTCCAAAGGCGTAAGTTCCGAAGGCGAAGGTTCCGAAGGCGTAGGTTCCGTAGGCGTTGATTCCGGTGTTGGCGTTGGTGTAGTCATCGGAACCGGTGCATACACCGACCTTGAATTAGTAGACGACGCTGACGTTGTTCCACTCATTGGAGATGTGTAAGAAGAAGGCTCTGATGACAATTGCTCCCACTCCAAATCTTGTACTACTGCAAATATTCTTCCTTTTGCAAGATGCTGATAGTAAGGGGAAAAAGATTTTATGGTGGCTGCCAAACCGTTGAAGAAAGCATCAATAAGATGAATGTCTTGTGTGTTGGACTTTTCTTTATTTTTTAGAATGTATTCCATTAATGCGCTTGACGCAGAGGACTGGGATTGTGGCACTATACGACGGCGATTGTGTGCAGTTGCAACGGTTGCATTGCTATTGCGGTTGCCGGAACGAGTGAATTGTGCAGTTGACGGGGGATATGGATTCGGATCAGCAGGTGGCGTAAAATTTGGTTCACTAATAGCTGGTGAGCGATCTTCCTGCTGCTGTTGTTCATCGGTGTTAATTGTTTTGTTGGGCGTAGTAACTGGCGAAGTAACCGTTTCGTTTTGCGTCTCTTCGTTCTCAGACTCGATACTTGTTAATGTATTTCGATCCTGTATATGAGGCAGTAAAAAATTCAAGCTCTCTTCATATTTATATTTTTTTATTGCCACAGCACCCTGTCCACTCTTGGTTTTACGTTTGTTTCTATGTTTATTGAACTGGTCCCGTATGTTTGCCCACCTTTTTTTACATACATCATCTGCAAAAAGATAGTATATAATGAACAAGTTAAGTAATTTTCTTTACAACCTGTATAAATGGTACTGTTAATACGTAATAGCTCACTGTAGTACACAGATACCGCGAAATTATACCATTATTATTTTTTCAGGTTCCTGGCTACTGGGGATTCGTTTAAAACTATTTCATACATTTTTCGATTGGGGCATTCAACTGTGACCGAAATTGTACATAGTACATGTCGATCTATCGTTAAAAGATTTAAGAAAGACGTTATACCAGAACCAACAGAAGAAATGTGGCGTAAAATTGCCGAAGATTTTGAAAAGCTTAGAGGTTTTCCAAATTGTATAGGCGCATTGGATGGAAAACATTTTGTTATTGAAGCCCCAGCCAATAGTGGTTCTATATATTTTAATTATAAACACACATTCTCAATTGTTTTATTGGCGTTAGTGGACGCATGCTACAAATTTATTGCAGTTGATGTTGGCGCTTACGGACGAAACAGTGATGGTGGCATTTTTGCACAATGTAATCTTGGAAAACGTTTAGAAAATGGGACGCTTCATGTACCTATTGGTAAAAATTTACCCGGTTCCTCTACGTTTGCACCATATGTAATAGTTGGTGATGAAGCGTTTCCTTTGAAAACATACCTAATGCGACCGTATCCAGGACACCAAGCTGTTGCTTGGTGACGCTAATAAAACGAATTTCAATCATAGACTGTCTTTGGCCCGGCGACTAGTCGAAAATGCCTTTGGTATTTTGACACAAAGATTTAGAATATTTCAAAGAAGAATGAAACTTGCTCCAGAAAATGTTGATTACATTATTCTATCTACATGCGTACTGCATAATTTTTTATGCGAACAAAAAGATTACACAGGGCTTATCAATCATAGTGCACAAAATGCGCAACCACATTTATTAAATCCATTGAGCGTTCAACCAGGAAGACCGGCTAATGATGCATTTGCGGTAAGAGAAACGTTTAAAGAATATTTAACGTCAACAGCGGGACGTTATTTTATAGGACAACAGTATCAAGAATAAATACATACTTACACTATAATATACTTCTTATAATTTACCTAA
Organism: Parnassius mnemosyne; assembly: GCA_963668995.1. Lineage (NCBI taxonomy): Eukaryota > Metazoa > Arthropoda > Insecta > Lepidoptera > Papilionidae > Parnassius > Parnassius mnemosyne. The sequence goes on along the minus strand of CAVLGL010000104.1, from coordinate 49,235,602 downwards.
CATATTCTAAAATACCTACTAAAAACCGATAATCCCACTCACATGTACTTACATGTTGTCGTAAAGTAATTAGTGACACTTGAATAACTATTATAAATGTAAATTGAAATAAAAGTTACAAACCAGATTGTTTTATTTCGTCCGAAATGGTTTTCCAAATAATATTTTTGTATTTGTTATCTAAATACTTAGGATGGCTCATATCGTAAATCACAGGGTACTTGCGCACACATTCTAATAATTTTTCATCCTCCATTTTGCTGTTGAGCTGCTCACTTCACTAAGATTTGACGTTGACTGCTCTCCGGGCGCCCGGGCGCATATGTTCATGTTACAACGTGTCGGGGCCGGACCGTGCCGGAGCCGGGAAACAATACCCACCGACATTTCAACGCCGTGCCCCGGCCGAGTCCCGGCGGCGTACGGCCGGGGCACGGCCGGGCCACGGTCAGGCATGAATCGCTTCATACAAAAAGTACACCATAATGTTTGACCCGTGCCCCGGCCGGGGCACGGCCCGGCCGCGCCACGTTGTAGCGTGAATCATCCTTATGTCTGACCAATTGTTTTTGAGTTATCCTTAATAATTTATATTGAAGTTAGTTGTACAAAATTTTTATTTTTAAATAGCTCAACTCTTTATCAACACAGAAACAGATTGAAAGGTACTTATTTGTCAAAATCACTATTTCTCTATTTCTTCAATCAATCGGCAAAAATATTGGACTATGTAACAAATGAACTAGATATTTGTGAACTTCTTCCAATTGCTGTTTACACTACATTGTTAATTAATTTATTTTATTTTATTAATTATAAACCATAAACCTATTAAATACATGTCCAAAAACATCGATAATGGCCAACATCGACGATTTGAGTAGGATAAACATCGAACATCGATGTTGAGCTAACGACACAGACGACAGACGAAACCGAAAACGACGAAACTCGCCGCCATCAAAAATTTACTTCAGAGAGTAGCAATTATATAAGTGTATGACTTTTCTTTGCTTTGCAGTCTATACGTTAACTTGTATTATAAAATCATATCGCTTAGTAAAAGACTACTGACGCCATGTATTGACAAAAGTATTCAAGTTAACTTAAACACATTATCGTGAATTCGAAGTCGGTTATCATAAAACTTAAATTTTGCAGGAAAAATAAGTAGCTATTGTAGGCGTAATAATATTTTAATTTTAATAAAAATTACAAATTGTTATGAGATCAAAAAACGGGAGTAATAAACGTAACTAGATTCACTGGTATTTTTACGTCATAATTCGTTATTTTATTCTTATTACACAGCCTATCAAAAGTCTGTGCATATCTGTCTGGGATATGTATTACAGTTAGTGCACGGCAGCCGCAGTTTTTAAATTATTTTGAGTTTTTACCAGGAAGATGCTACCGCTCTCCTGTTTAATTTCTCGCTATCACCTCTTACGGCACCCACAAGATAATAGCATCAGATTACATTGCATTATTAATGGATATTTTTCACCGGTTTAGAATTAACAGTAATTTTATAGATTTATTAGAAGTATTAACAACTTTGTTTTTCATGTTTCATGGAATCGCCCTCATTTTGGTTGTGCCCAGTTTCAAAAACCTGTGCGTAATAAAATCGTAAATCATTGCCATAGACATACAAGGATAATTTATATGTCGGAAGCTTTGCAAACTGGATTGAGAGAGGGAATGGTGTTTACGAATCAGGTTTTCTTCTATGTGTATAATCACAGAGAAGTATTTGACCAAAAACTAAAAAAAAATATGCGCATTTATGGACTACCAGCGGCGGTCTTAGGCGGTGGCGATCAGGGCAATCGCCCGGGGCCTCGCTCTTGCAGGGGCCTCGCACAACAACCCAAGCAAATTTTAAAAAATATAGATTTTTAACTATATTTGTTTTATTTAGAACTTTCGATTTTTGATCCTTAATTACTCTTTAAGTTTATAACATAACGGTAAATTAAAATAAAGTTAGTTAACTAATTCATTCATTCAAAACATAATTGAAAAATTCATTATGTATTACTTGAAAGACGCGCCACGAAACTCTTTAAGATCGGTTTTTTAATCGCATAGCAGGCTGGTCAGCTCGGGAGTCGGGACATTATGTTCTGCTACTCTATCGCTCGGGGAATCCCCGTGTTTCATTTCGTTCGTCCGCTCCTGTCACCTTGGAAATATTTTGCTTGCAGTATACAAGCAAAATACTAACAATATCTTTACTGTACTGTACATATCTTTAAATTTTATTGAATATTACATTCCTATAGTAGTTAAAGTATTGAAAAGTGTAAATTGTAGTATTTGAAGTATTGAATAAATTATTTCTGACTGTTTGTGCAAAACAAAACAACATTTACGAAATGAGTTTGCGTGATCGTGATGGGGGTAGAAAATATGAGTCAGGTAGTTCAAAATGGAAACCAGCTGTCAAAAGAAAGCAGTTAAAAGAAAATCTACGTGGATATTTATATAAATATATAAAAAGAGATGATCAAGAAACCTCTACTAAACATTTATTGACTGAAAGTGACTTTATTCCTGATCCAGCTGAAAACATTCCTTCCACATCATCATGGGTGCCGTCGCAGAAATGAAATAAAAACAACGAGGATGATGATGAATTAACTAGATCATTGTCTCTAAGGCCACCGGTGTCGCCGTCAACGCTATACAGCCAAGAACACGAATCTGAGTACGAGACTATGTCTACATCCATGACTGCTGGAAAGGAAAATCTGAATCCTCAAAATGACCACGGTTTGTGGCCTATAACAATTACTGATGTAGACCAAACTGAGACTGTATTAAAAGGTTCAATCCAGATTATAGTAGATTTATTTCCCGTAAGTGATAATGGACGGCAATGCAGCGAATATCATTAAAATAACATATTAGTTAACGTTGAAAAGCTTGACAGGCGCTGGATGACTTATTCACAAACAAAGGATGTCGTTTACTGCTTTTCGTGTCGAATATTCGGGCTACAAAATACAAAGATTAGATCCAGTGAAGGAGTGTGTGATTGGAAAAACTTGGGTGATTTCCTTAAGTCTCACGACTCTAGTCGACAGCACAAAGATTGTACGTTGAAATGGATTAATTTAGAGAATGGTTTAAAAAGCTATTCCGCTATTGAATTCTTGGCCCAATCACAAATTGAACAAGAAAGGCAACGTTGAAGAGATATTTTAGAACGATTGCTCGGAATTGTAATTTTTTAGCATCTCACAATTTGGGTCATGGAAAGAAGTTAACATCTGACTCAGATTCGAGTGAGACAAGCGGCAACTTTATAGATTTAGTAAAGTTAATAGCCCGATTTGATCCAGTGATGAGACTTCACCTAAAACAAGTAAAGGATAAGACGAATAATGACCACTATATCAGAAAAAAAATTCAAAATGAGCTCTTACAATTAATGGCAAGCCACGTGAAGACTCAAATTGTTGAAAAATTAATAAGTAATAAATATTACTCGATTATTCTTGATTGTACTCGCGTCGTTTCTCGTGTTGAGCAAATTTCAATTATTATATAATTTTTTGATACAAATACAGCTGAAATTGAAGAACATTTTATTGGTTTCTTAGCCGTTGAAAAAACCATAGCTAAGAGTTTGACTAATTATATAATCACAGAATTAGAACAGTTAGGTATATCATTACAAAACCGCAGAGGCCAAGGATATGATAACGGTGCTAATATGCGCGGTGAAAAAAGTGGTGTCCAAAAACTTATTCTTGAAATAAATTCACTTGCTTGTTTTTTATCTTGTGGGAGTCATAACTGGAATCTCATCCTAGTAGATGCAGCATCGTCTTGTGTCCAAGCAAAATCTTTTTTTGGTTTGCTACAAAGGTTGTACACTGTTTACCGGCTCAAGTCAGAGGTAGGCTATTTTAAATTCTCATGTAAAATCGTTACGGCTAAAAACACTTTCTGAAGCTAGATGGGAGTGCAGGGTAGCATCGGCGAAGGCCGTTAAATACCAACTAAGCGATATAAGTGATGCTTGAAAGTTAGCAGAAAATACAACAGATTGTTGGTGAATGCCATTCTATAGAAAAGGAAATAACTACCTACGAATTTGTAGTTTCACTTGTCATATGGTATGATATTCTTACAAAGATAAATGTTATAAGTAAAATGTGGCAAAGCGAAAACATGCATTTAGATGTGGCAATACAACACCTAGACGCATTCACAAATTGGCTCGATAATTGTCGAAAAAATTGTTTTCAGTCATCCCTTGTAACAGCGAGAGAAATAGCCGAAGAAAACGATATTGATAGACAGTTCAAAGAAGTCAGAAAACGACGTAAAAGAAAGCATTTTGATTATGAAGGGGAAGATGAAGCTCATTAATTGAATGCGGAAGAAATTTTCAATATAAACTATTTTTATGTCACTGTCGACAATGTGCGCGCAAGCTGCCATCCTAGGTTTGAGGCTCTTGAACATCATAAGAGCATTTTTGGTTTCATGTATAATATAAAAAGTTTAAAGGAAATTAGTGATAGTGAACATTTGAAACAATGCAGCGATTTGCTAATATCTATGACAGTAGGAGACTCGTGTGATATTGATGGACATGAATTGTACGAAGAACTGAATATATTCATCCGTGTGTATGAAGGAAACGATATATACATAATAGAAAAAAAATAATTAAAGTTTACCCCACTATCGAAATAGTCCTGAGAATTATTGCTACCACGCCTGTTACAGTTGCCTCTGGTGAAAGGAGTTTCTCGAAGCTTAAAATTATTAAAACATATTTGAGGAATTCGATGACACAAGATCGGCTTTCAGCCCTTGCTATTCTTTCAATCGAAAACGACGTAGCTCATTCGTTAGATTATCGTGCTTTAAGTAAAGATTTTAGTCTTAGGAAAAGCCGCAAACATCAATTTTTTTATCATCTCTGTATTTGTTATTTTTCGTAAATCTTTCAATGTGAAATATTTTAAAACTTAAATTTTATTTATTTCTATAACTTTAGCATTTCTCCTCAAACATGACAAATACCTAAACCAAACAACCAGACCTACTTCGCATCATATACCTACTTTTCACGAAGAACAAAGGGCCTCGCAAAGACCTTTTCACGTAGTAGAGCCATGCTGCAGCTATATTAATAGTATAGTTGTAGTACATATGGGTCGGCTCGACCGGGGAAGGACCACGCTCTCACAGAAAACCAGCGTAAAATAGCAGCTTAACGCTGCTGTGTTTCGTATGGTGAGTGTAGAGAATCGGAGACCCTTTTTACTGGCAAAGAGACATTCCATCTTAGTCCTCACGGGTGACAACGCATCTGCATCTTGAGTCTTTATTGAGAATAGATGTAGATGTCTATGGGCTACAGCAACCACTTACCATCAGGTGGACTGTGTGCTCGTTTGTCACCCTATCCTATAAAAAAAACCTACCGCCCGGAACCTCGCAATAGGTAAGGCCGGCTCTGCTTACTACTACTATCGTAAGAAAATTATCATCTTAGTGCCCGTGATGTACGTGTTTGCTATAGCAATGTGACTTATCCGTGGAAATCACGCCCTCCTACTATTTCTAGACGGCGGCTTTTATTTATTAACTCTTGCAATTTTACAAGGCTTAAGTTTGCCCTCACGAGGAATACTATTCTTATCGCTTAACTGGGACACCCCAGTACCAGCTTCTACCCCGAATGGTTGACAAAAACGTTCTTTCTGATCAACTCGATTCTTTGGAGTTGCCAATAAAAAAGGTGTTTTAGTGGCTTATGGTGTGGATTTATCATGTCCCCAAGGCTTGTAAACACGATAACTTTTGAAAATATCAATTGTTTAACTCAATCTATTTTTTAATCTCTTCATCTTTCATGTGGGAAGCCACTGAATGTAAATGGCAGTGTAATTTTGTTTTGTTTAGCTATAATTAATATTTTTCGGCTCCAAAATGGCGAAATTTTCGTTGATTTGGTAGCCTTGTATGTAAATTATTACTGTAAATGGAGAGCTACAGCCACAGAGTAGTTTACTCACTCACTCAGTTCGGCGTCAGTCGCCGTCGTGAGTGGACATTGTTTCGGTTGTTTGCAGCGGCTCAAAAAGATCGCTGTACAAATACACAATATTCGAATAACCAAATTTCTTAAATACTTGATTATAATAATAATAAGAGATTTTATATTACAATATTTTAAAAGCACAGAATAAATACTAGTAGTACGTACTAAAAGTAAGTAGTATCAATTTTTTGTCATGGGTGACATTTTCATGGTTTTCGAGGGTGTTGAAACCGATAGGGTTGTCGAAATGTAAATCCAAGATGGCGGCCACAATTGGTATCAATTTTTTCATCATGGGTGTCATTTTCATGGTTTTCGAGGGTGCTGAAGCCGATAGTGCTATCGAAATGTAAATCCAAGGTGGCGGCTGCAATAGGTATCATTTTTTTTCATCATGGGTGTCATTTTCATGGTTTTCGAGGGAGCTGAAGCCGAAAGTGCTGTCGAAATGTAAATCCAAGGTGGCGGCTGCAATAGGTATCATTTTTTTTCAATCATGGGTGTCATTTTCATGGTTTTCGAGGGAGCTGAAGCCGATAGTGCTGTCGAAATGTAAATCCAAGGTGGCGGCTGCAATAGGTATCAATTTTTTCATCGTGGGTTTCATTTTCATGGTTTTCGCGGGTGTTGAAGCCGATAGTGCTGTCGAAATGTAAATCCAAGGTAGCGGCTACAATAGGTATCATTTTTTTCATCATGGGTGTCGTTTTCATGGGTTTCGAGGGTGTTGAAGCCGATAGTGCTGTCGAAATGTAAATCCAAGATGGCGGCTGAAGTACGTACCAATTATTTCATCATGGGTGTCATTTTCATGGTTTTCGAGGGTATTGAAGCCGATAGTGCTGGCGAAATGTATTTAAACTACATTAAAAAATTCCGTATAATCATGTTATACGTAATTTTTTATTGCTTATGGCATGCCCAATTGGATTTACCAATATATTTTATTCTATTTATAACTCAATGGTTCTATTCTATCCTCTTCCGAAGTCACAACATACATTAATTCTTGAGATGGAAGAAGATTAATTATTTTATTTATATTAATACTTTTAGCAATAACTATTACTAGGCAGAACACTTTAATTATTATTTTTCAATTAATTTATTACAAAAGAATTATATTAAACCTATTCATCAATTTTTCGTGGTTTACAAATGCCCAAGGTGTTAATTGAACTCAGGCTCTCTTTAAAAGGAATGTTAGTTGCTTGGCACTCATGACAGTCATCAAACTGAACTTTTTTTTTATAAATTATATGTAATATAATTCAATAAAAGTAAATATAACTGTGTATTTTCGGCTTTTATGTTATTTTCTGTAATTTTATTTAATCACATTTTTTTCTAAACGAAACATAAAGCATAGATAATATTTGAAATACAGGGCAATAATGAAACCGCGTATTTACTGTACTTTTTATCCATTTGTTTAACAAATCGGACCCGTGGCCGTCCTTAAAAATTTGCGTCCGCGTATATTATAGCCGTAAAATTATTATAAGCGTTATTGTATACGAAGAGCATATAAAAACCGTTTTTATTTTAAGCTACTTGTTAGATTAACTTAGGGTTATATAATATAAATCAAGTTTAGGCCGTTCGTATATTGCTAATCCAGTTATTTGTTAAAGTTTTTGCATATACATTTTGCACTGCATAGCGGGTCGCGTGGCAAAATGAAACAGTTTCTTAATATATAAACCAGTAACAAAATGGCCATCCCTTGACTGCAGCATTAATAGGTCAACTCGACCGGAGAAGGACCATATGCTGCCACAGAATATCAGCGTAAAAAATCATAATGCTGCTATGTTTTTTTTAGGATAAGGGTGACAATCGAGCACATAGTCCACCTAATGGTAAGTGGTTGCTGTGTTCCATAGACATCTACATCTATCCTCAACTACGAATTAAAATGCAAATGCGTTATCACCCGTAAGAACTAAGATGGACTGCTTCGTTTCCAGTAAAAAGAGTCTCCGGTTCTTTACACTAACATACGAAACACAGCAGCGTTTAGCTGCTATTTTATGCTGGTATTCTGTGAGAGTGTGGTCCTTCCGCGGTCGAGCGGACCTATTCGTGCTACAACTATACCAGTTTATTTATATATTTGAACTTAAGTTTAAAATTTGGCTACTCTTTCAAAAATAACCCTGTATACTCATATGTGCTATGCTTATTTGCGTAAATTTATATTTAGTATCGCAGAATGTACAATTTTCCAAACAAGATTCGTTTATAAGCACAATTTAAGCAAACAATAGAAAAGGAAACAGCCTTTAGATAGTTTAGTTGGGCGAGAGGACGATGTTTAAAATCAAAACAACAAGTGGCTCTGCTACGTTATACGAGCACACTAGCACATGCTTGTATACGTTGCAGAGCTATCATCATATAATATTATCAAAAAAAATGCAAGTAAGTACAGTAGACATATCATGAAGTTATTTATAATGGATTCCTAACCGGTCCGCATCGATTAGAATAGTGGATTCAAAAAATTTAATAATTTGCATTCTCGTTTTTTACTATACCCACAAGGATATATTATTCAAAAAATTTACTGTCAAATAGGTACGATCGTTTACGGAACCAAAACTTGCAGGAGGTTGGTAATAATGTCCGCTCAATTTGTTTTACTTGTGATATTTGAACTTCGCAAACTAACGACACGTACTTGGTGATTATGGGCCACTACATTAATCCAAGTGATTTTATGATGAAGTTTTATGTTGTTGCAGTGCGTACCGTTGGAAGACTCTCACACGGTGCAGAAATTGTGAATGAAGGTGAAGCAGGTGACTGACAAGTGACAGGTAACGGATAAAGTAGTATTAGCTGTATCCGACAATGGAGCTGGTTATGAAAAAGCCATATTAGATCTCGGTTGATGACATTTTGGGTGCTAAAATCATCTAAAGAAATGAGGTTTTCTTAAAAGGTCTAATCTGCCTTGGGAGAAGTAAAAAATATACCGGATGAACCTCAAGGTTTTTCATAGTTAACATAGTTATTGAAAATAGGGGCAGAGATCAAAAGCGACTAGAAATAAGCCCTCAAAAATTTGTAAGTGGAAGCGTCATAACACCGATTACAAATTAAAAATTTCTATTGTAGTTTTATACTGAATCCCAGACAATACAATATACTATAACGGTAAAGGATCAAACAATCTGTAATACGTTAAGCGACACCTAATTATAATTAACGTTAAGTCTTCAGATTATGTATGGCTTGAGATGGGAAATAACTTAAATTCCCTTTCCAATTCAGGCGTCATGACAATGACATACGAGTACGACAATAATGCAATTACGGACGAAACTCGCCGTCGCCAAAAATTGTTCCCAATCTGAGATTAGGACTGTGATGTCAATAAAAGAATATTGCTAGCAGAATTATCTAGGTCTTACGGTTGTAGTTAATGTACAACCATATCGCTTTATAAAAGACTACTGACGCCATCTATTGATGTAACAATAAAACTTACGTTAAAACAAGTTTTCGTGAATGAGGGCTAATAATTTTCTGTACACCGATGTCGCTAGCTAACACTGAGGTAAAATTTTTCTGTTACACAATGTCATTTAATTGAGAAGTTAGTTTTTAATAAAACTTTATTAGTTTCTAAACAAAGAGTCAGTGGTTTGCGGCTTACATTTTTGCACATTTTTAATGTTTTTTTTAATTTTTCTACATTTATGTACATGTGTTGTTTGGTTTATTTATTTTTATTCTTTTTAATATAAAATATAGGTAATAGTACAGAAAGAAACATCAACCTTTACATTTTCTGAACTAATTAACTTCCCCGCTATGAAATCTGTCCAATATATACCTCACTTTTAAGTGGCGCACTCCTGTATACAGAAAAAGTCGTGGATACTCTCATTAAATTTGGATTGACCTTAAAAGTCAGCAGTTTAATGTTTTTTAATTTCCCTATTGTTCCAAATAATTTCAAATATTAATGACTAGCTCTGAAGATTCTTTCTTTTTTAAATAGGTTTATAATCTATAGACAGCTAAATACAAACTAATGCTGATTTTAACGATAATAGTAATTATATCACTTAAAGGCACCCTTGCCTAATTTCTTATTATATTTTTATTTATACCACAATATTTTAATAAACTTGCACTTATTACCAGAAAAAAATATTGATTAATAAAAGTGAAAGCCGACTTTTCAAAACTAAAAAAAAATGTAAAATTTCACATTCTGCAGGCGGAGCTTTAACTTTTCTATAATTCAGAACACATCAGGGATGGTACCATATAAATATAAAGAAAATTTCACATCTAGGGGTGTCAAAAAAAAGTATGACAATAATAAATAACTCGAAAATTTCATTTCCTTGACTATATGTGCTATTATTACTTTGTATCCAAGATGTAATTTTAATATTTAATTATGAATATATTAGGATTGTAATTAGCTTTTTTTGACAATGTCAAAGGTCGGGGAAAAATATTCTTCGTATTTTATATACAAATTCAAGACATTCTTCAGTGCGCTTCACCATTTTAGGCTACATCACCACTTATCATCAGGTGGGATTATAGTTAAGCGCTGGCTTATAATAATATAAAAAAATATGTGCCATTTAGTTCGATAACTTGTTGCTAACTTGTAGGTAGTGACATAATCCCGTTGCTGTAGAAATCTTGGAATATTTGATCAAAAAATGCGATAAGTAGTATTTACAGTCCTCACTTGATGTTAACCTAATACTAACCAAAGAATTCTGGAGAGATCGAAACAGGTAAAAATCTGAGGGTGCAATGTCAGGACTATATGTTGGATGCATTAACACTTCTCAACCAAGCTCTCTCAATTTTTGCTGAGTGGTCAAATATGTTTGGTCTGCCGTTATCATGATGAAAGTCCACTCTTTTTCTGTTTATTAATTCCGGGTGTTTCTTCTCAATTTCTTGTTGAGTCTCATTAGTTGATGGTAGTAGAGATCCGAATCGATGGTTTTTCTCGGCGGTAAAAGTTTATAATAAACAATGCCCTTCCAAGCCCACCATACTCGCAGCATCACCTTATTGCGTGTTACTCCGCGTAGTTTCACTACAATCTGTGGAACTTGACTATCCATTGACCATGATCTTTTTCGCACGTTCTTGTCGTACATGATTCATTTTTCATTACCAGTGATCAATCGTTTCAAAAATGGTTCAGTTTTTTTCGTTTTTTTATGTTTCGATAGAGAATTCCAAATGAGTACACGATTCATTAGGTTTCTTTCAGTGAGCTCGTGTGGTACTCAAATATCGAGTATTTTGTGTAGCCAGACTTTTTCAAATGGGTCAAAACTGTTTTGTGGTCAATTCTAAACTCTTCAGTTATGTTGTAACTACTAATTTTCCGAACTTGCTCCATTTTTTCAAAAATGGCATCGACTTTATCTGTGTGAGGGCGACAAGAGTGAGCTGCATCTTTGACATCAAAATTCCCGAACTAAAAACACTTGAACCGACTTTGTGCTTCTCTGTAACTGCATTAATTTCATAAACGTCGCAAAGGTTTTTCGCGACTTGAGTCGCATCTTTCCTGTTTGTTTGTAATAAAACTTCATAATGTATCGAATTTATTTGTTAGATTCACTCATTTTGGCGGCCAAAAAACAGATAAAAATGGCGGGAAACTGTTTTTACTTTTTATTTTTCCTTTTCATTAACGTCCTATAAAATGTAATACCAGCCACATACAAACAGTACAACCAAAGAGATTTTTCTTCAATTTTATACAACTAAAATACGAAGAAACTTATTCCCCGACCTTGTAATTATCATGACAACATAATATTTCATAGGCTGATGATTGCGACCTTTCTCTTTTTTAAATATTGTACAATCTAATAATATAAAAAAAAATGTTTGTTTGTTTCTATTTTATGGGCTGTCATACTGTTTTGAAAAACTTTGTCTACTTATTGCTTGCACTTGAGCGAAGGTTATAGGTTACAATTAAATTACAGTAGGTGGAGCGCGTATCGTACCGACACGTTTAAAAGCTGTGTATAAACATAATGATTATATACTCTTTGGCTATGTATATATCATATATCGTCCAATTTGATCATGAGTGTATTCCTAATTAAACATTATAACTCTGTCAAATTAGAAATGGTTTTTCCAGTTTCTTATACAGCAGCAGCGCGCCGGGACCAGCTAGTTATCAATATTTTATTTTTTCAATTGGCTTTATTATTGTTTCAATTTCTTTACATTACAATTAATTTATAATTTATAATTATTAACTTTTAGTTATTAATTTATAAACTATAAAATATAATTTTTTATTGTTATAAATGAATGCATTTTTTTTCGCATGTACATATATTTTTTAACTTGTGTGCATATTAGATTTTCCGTAAGCCACAAATTTTGAATGAAATAAATTAATAAATGTAGTTTTTAAGAAGGACTATGTCCGGTTGGTTCTACTGCGGATATCCTAATTTCTAAGTTTATCACACAGAGAAACCCCGAGCATAGCCCTCTTCATAGCTCCCAGGGCGACCTTGAGTTGCTTTATACGGCCAGCAGTGAAGGACTGCGTTTCAGATCCATAAGTCATCACTGAAAATACGCACTGTTTTTACAATCTTGTTTTCAACTTTTAAGGTATACCTGAAGAGAAGACATGCCGTAATATCCCGGACGCTGCACAGCCGAGATGAATCCGTCGATTGACCTCTCGGTCGAAGTTGGACTTACATAGTCGGACTTTTTGTCCCAGGTAAAGATACTCGTCAACAACATCAAGCTTAGTGGTCCCAACAATTACCGGCATAGGTGTGACATGGACGTTACACGTGATCTTTGTTTTGTCCATGTTTATCTTAAGACCTATCGGTTGGGAGACACTATTGAAGTCATTTAGCATAGTGCTCAGGTTCTCCAGTGATTATGCCATAAGGACTATATTATATCGACGGCAAATCGAAGGTGAGTAATGAACTCGCCATTGTCGTTAATACCGTATCCTTTCCAGTTGAGTGGCTTGAAAATGTCTTCCATGCGACGGTAAAGAGTTTCGGGGATATTACGCCACCCTGTCTTACACCTCTCTGCAGTTGGGTAGGTTTCGTACTCTGGCTCTGTACTCGGATAGCCATCGTATCCCTATTGTACAAACACTTCATTACTTTAATATACCAACAGTCCACTTGGCACCGCTGAAGAGACTTCAGCACCACCCAAATTTCGACTGAACCCAAGGCTTTCTCATACTCCACATACACAAGACAAAGTGGGAAATTGTACACTTCGAACTTCTGTATATTTTACTGTAATTAATGTACAATTTACAACTCTTAGCAAAAATTAATGACTAGGACTCACAGTCCACCTGATGGTAAGTGGTTGCTGTGGCCCATAGACACGTACATCTATCTTCGTTTGCGAATTAAAATATAGATGCGTTGTCAGCCGTGAGGACTAAGATAGAATGCCTCTTTTCCAGTAAAACAGATCTCCGATTCTCTAGACTCACCGTATGAAACACAGCAGCATTAAGCTGCTATTTTACGCTGGTATTCTGTGAGAGCGTGGTCCTTCCCCGGTCGAGCCGACTCATTTGTGCTACAACTATACTACTAATATAGCTGCAGCATGGCTCTACCACCTAAAAAATAAAATACCTATAACGCAATGTTCTTTTAAGTTTATATTTTGACCAAACTTTGCATATTAAATCGGTACGGATTATAGTAATGAGGACTACTGAACATAGGCCTCTCCCAAGGAATGCCACAAATCATATCTCGTGTAGTGGCTTTGTATAGAAAAATGTTACAATTTATTTGTATACGTCCCACTGCTGGGCACAACTCTCCTCTAATTTCTAAGAGGGTATTAGAACAAGGAAATGTCCGCCGCGCTGCCCCAATTCCTGTAAATATTTATTTGTAATAGAAATAACTTTCTTAATTACTTATCTTCACGCACAATCCCTGACGGGGTAGCCAGAGAGAACAGATCGCCAAGTGTCACGATCCTTACATACCTCTTTCGCTTCTTTCAGATTCATTATCTTCTTCATACATGCACGTCTAGGTATCCGAGTACTCTTGACCCTCCCCTCTTCGAGCAAATTGCTCACCTGGTCTTCGAAAGTTAGTCTCGGTCTACCTCGACACCTTTTAATATTTACTTTCGCGATATATATTTTCTTCACCATTTGCTCAACGTGCCCAAACCATCGAAGCACGCCCTTATCAATTTTTGTGATAAGGTCATCTTTCAAACCTGTCATATTGCGAATCTCTTCGTTTCGCTTTCGGTCGGCCATGGTAACGCCGCACATTTTACGAAGAGATCGCATCTCCACTGTATTCAACTTACTTTTATGCTTCTTTTGGCATACCCAAGTTTCGCTGCCATATAACAAAGTCGGTACCAACACTGCGTTATGTATTGCAAGGCGTGCACTCTTCATTACGCCTTGCCTTTTGACTAACGCAGTCAGGGCACTATTGACTTTGTTCCCAGCAGCGACACGCCTGTCCACATCTAAATCACATCTTCCATCCCGGCTAAAAGCACTCCCCAAGTATACAATTTCATTTACCTGTTCTAGACATTCCTGATTTACCCATATTTCACACTTCGTTCTCTCTTCGTCCCTTTCAAATACCAGAACCATAGTTTTATTAGCATTCAAACGGAGACCTTTAATTTCACATTCCTCTTTCATACACGTGACTAATGCCTGCAGTTCTGCCTCTGATGGTGCAATAAGCACTGCATCAGCATACAGCAGACAATTTACTTTTATGTCACCCAATTTTACACCCAAACAGCTATCTTTCAGCTATTGTAAACAGCTGTCGAGATACAGTATGAACAGCCAGGAAGACATGACACAACCCTGTGTTACGCCCATTTGGACGCTAAACATGGGTGACAGATCTTGCCCTACCCGCACACAGGCTTTACAGTCACAGTAAAGTGACTGCACAGCCCTTAGCAATCTACCATCCACACCATACCCCGGCAACAGTTCCCACATTTTCTTCCTTACAACCTTATCAAATGCTTTCTCATGATCCAAAAAAGCACAGAAAAACTTCTGGTTAGCAGCCAGAAGCTTCTCCGTGATCATGCGGTGAGAAAACATTTGATCCGTGAATCCTCTTTCAGGTCTAAATCCGCATTGTGCCTCTCATAGAAATCTTTCCGATTTCTCTTGCATCCTACGTGTCAAAATTTCGAGTAAACTTTACTTGCTAAACTGGTCAAGCTGATCGCCCGATAGCACCCGCAGTCAAAATGTGAACCTTTACCTTTTTATAAAGGCACAATGACTGCGGATCGCCAATCATCCGGGACATCCCCCGTCCGCCAGCACAAATTGCACAGCAGATGAAAGCTGTCCCAGACGCGAGGTCCACCATACTTGACCCATACACCATATTTGTAATGGAAATATCAAAAAAATATTTATTTATCTATAAATAATATATCTAATATAACTTTATCTTCACTTAAAAATTTAAACCAAAGAAATTATTCTTCGGAATCGCTTATTATGATTAGTAATCGCTACCAAGCTATTCCTGATACAATTTGTATTATTTATTGCAATACCTACTTTAAAGAACTCCCGCAGGGAAGTCGTAAATTAATTGTTGAAAATGACTTTCAATAAGTATTACTAATTTTTAAGGCATAAAAAATCTAAAATGAAATCTATATTTCTAATCAATAAAAACTATTATATATTTCTGTTCAATATTTCCACAAAGATCCAAATACGCTCAACATTCTAGGTGTTTCTAGTAAATTTACTAGTATTAACTAATTAAACGCCTTATCATCAAAAAATCTTGGTAGTAGGTTCTCTAAGTCTGTTACTTGTCGCTGACCTGTCGACCTGTATCACATACATGTCACTGCGTAGCGATGTCGAAGAATTATAATTCATGTGAGCATTTGCTAATGAATTACGTTGCGGTTTTGAAAGCGATGTTATGTGATGGGATATTTTATCTATAATATTGGATTTAGAGATTTACGGAATTTTAAGCGTTAATCTACGTACCTTGCTTGACGATGAAGGCAAATCGTTCCTACAGCAGGAGAGGCGCGTGACTCATCAGCTCATTAGCGCAGCGTCAACAACAGTTGATGATTGCTGACTTTTGCGGGCCGATGAAGAATACAACATTTGTATATGTCTGAATGTGTATGTGTATATAATTTTATTCTTGTTTTTAATATAAAACTTAATTATTAATTATATACTAATTACTTTTATTTTAAAGTTGTATATTTTTAGAAGCTAACACGGATATTTTTACTAGTTGTCAGTTTTCAATATTGTAAGCAAGAAACGCGTTACCGCAATCGAATAAAACAGAATCTCATCCAAATGTTTTATTCATGCCACCACAAATGGCAATTACAGTAACAGAGTTCTGAGAATGGAAGGAAACATTGTATAAAAAAGCTTTCGTAGCCGTTAACCGGACGACAGAGCATTGTTAGGCCGCAAAATTATGCTCGCAATGTTAGGCTGTGTCATTTCCCTTTGACCTAATATCTTCTTGTACCGTACTGTTTGGTTTTGTCATTTTTGCTTTGTTGACGTTTTCGTTTTTCTCATTAATTCTCTCAATCAATACGAATGGAATGTCATTTTCAACGCAAGGGATAACGCTTTGTGCTTATTCAAATTTATATATTTTTTATTCTTTTTTTTTTGCAATTTTAATATTTGGGACTGTAGATGTAGACTTATAACAAAAAATAAAGTGCCGATTGAGTACTTTGGCTTTGTACTTTCGTAAACTTTAAAATAATTGCTCCAAGGGAGAGTAGTGCTGCGTGGGACCATTTTGTGGACAAAGGCAATAATATCGCGGAATGTACAATTGTCAAACTAAGACTCGTTTAAAAGAACAGTTTTGAATTTAAGCAAACATTCGAAAAGGAAACATCCTTTAGTTAGTTTAATGGGGCGAGAGGAGGATGTTTCAAATCTCTCAAGCATTGCTTCTTCTTTTCAACGCAAGGGGTAATGCTTTGTGATTATTAAAACTTCTATTTTTTTGTTATTATTTATTTATATTTTTGCCAATTACAATATCTGGAACTGTAGATCCCAGGCTTATGTAGGAGTTATAACAAAAAAGAATGCAGCAACTGCTGTACTTGCCTGAGCTACCCCGCCTTCTGCCGATACAGAATACATCATGAATTACTGTGCAATAACTTAAGAGTGCCGCCATACAAACTCACAGAACTGATGAGGAAGGAATCGAAAATGTACTTAAGAACCTAAAGAACTTTAATAAGATTGTAAATAGCGGTAACAATGATTAAATTAGTAAGTAGGTATAAGAATAATTATTAACTAAAGAATAATATATAAGGTTTAGAATGTCTTTCTGTTCTTTTTCATTACTGTATCTTTTTTGCTATTTATCTGCTATTTTCTATAGTTATATAGACTAAGAAGATGTAATATATTACAAGGTATTTTTGTTTTCGTTATTACTGTTTGTTTTATTATTGTTTTATAATTATAGACTAAGAATATGTATGTGTGCTTTTGTTATCTTTTATAACTGTATCTATTGTTAATCACTGATGTAAAATTTCTATATTATTACTATGTTAATTGTAGTACGCAGTTGCAACTGCTATTAGGATTTTGTATGTGCTTTACGTGCCACTAAAGTTTATAGAAAATAATAGAGAGTGGAAGACAATTACGTATCAAATAGCATAAATTGTTTCTCGACTCTCAATGTGTAATAAATTTATGAAAATTGTGCGACTAATGTAAAATGTCTGTGGAAAATTTGACAATATAATCCCGCTGGGGGGTGTAAACTCCAACGAAAACCGAATAAATAAAAAATATATGTAGTAAATAGCGGTTTGTGATGGTGTATGCAACCGGGTAAGGCAATTTTTCATTTATATTGTTGCGCGCCACTATTAATGTCTTATAGATGGCAACACTAGTTACCACTAGCGCTCTGTAGTATCGAGTAGCAGAACTAGGGGAGTGAAGATCCTTCTAGAAATTTCGGGACCGACATGTACTCGAACATAGGTACTACATTTTTCTACAGTAGAAGGTTCTGGAAACTATCTGAGGTCCTATATAAGGCCGGTATAGACCACGACCGAGTGAGTATTGAATTGGCGATATAAGCGAATACTTCGATGCATACAACTGCGAACTAAAGTGATCTGTAGTACAATTGTTTTGTTATTAGTGTTGTTTTAAGTTGTAATTTTTATTCTATAATTCAAGTGTCAATTTTGGTAATTCAATCAGCAGTTTTTAATTGTCTCAAACCCCAAGCTCGTGACAATTGGTGTCAGAAGTGGAATCAAATATGCCGATTTTACCTAAAGACGACACGGAGGGTATCCATACCCGAAGTCAACGCCAACAGGAGACGGACCAGAGACGATTTGGTGGTGCAAAGTCGCAGACGTCAGCGGGCCAGCTGCCGACCACGGAGGCCAGCTCATCAGCAGTTCCTGCATCTGCAGCACCTGACTTAGATACTCTGATGATCATGCTGCAGGAGCAGGCCCGCCGACAGGAGCAACAGGCCCGTCGGTTGGAAGAGCAGCTGCGCGCGGTATGGAAGAGCAGATGCTCCTCAGAAAGGACCTTCACGTTACCTTCAGAAAAGAGATAAGGGAGGTGAAGGTTACGGTTGCTCAACATGACAACCGCCTGTCCGAAGCTGAAACCCGAATCGACCAAGTGTACGATCGGATTGACAACGTGATGGCTGACGTGAAGAATAAGTTGGACGAGCTCAAACTTGGAGATGGAATTACAGCTCCCGTGGTAGCTGCAACACCTTCGCTACGTGGAGTGAAAGTGCCACCATTTGACGGGACTTCTTCCTGGTCGGCCTACAAAATCCAGTTCGAGAATGTCATGAAGGACAACGACTGGAATAAAAGTCAGACCGTGACTGCTCTTACCCTAGGCCTGCGTGACCAGGCCTGACTGTTCTGGAAGCTCTCGGTAAGGAAGTGACTTACAAACAGCTCCTTGAGGCGTTGGAAGCGAGATATGGCGACGCTCACCTAGAACATGTCTTTCTTGCGCAGCTCAAAGATGGCGTGCAACGCAGCAACAAAAACCTGCAGCAGTGGGCCCTTGAGGTGGAGAAGCTGGTTCGGAAAGCATACCAGTATGTACCTGCGCTCATTGTAGGGAACCTGGTGCAGACATTCATCGATGGCATCCGACCTTGAAGTCAGAGCTGCTGTGAGGCTCGGGCACCAGGAGAAGCTTAAGGACGCTTTGGCCCATGCACTGGAGGTGGAAGCCGTGCGGCAGGATCATCGTTTCCATCGCGTCAGGGAGGTTTAAGCAGCTACAGTTCGCGACCGCAATAAAGGATACAGCCCTAGGTGCTACGGCTGTGGGGAAGGGGCCATATTCGATCGAGCAGCCTTAAGTGAACTGTAGAAAAGAAAGGTGATCGATCACGAGAGGGTAGTGCGGCTAACAGCACCGCCCAGCTGCAGCAGGGAAACGTGTAAGGGCTGGCTGATATTAAAAGAGCCCCAAGGATTTCGATCTCACAAACCCATGATGGGAACAGCCTAATCATCAAGGGCGAGGTCAACGGAACGCCGTGACCGCAAAATGAACAACAAAGGGTTTGACGAAGGTTCACTAGTGTGGTTACACAATCCAGTTCGCAGCAAAGGGAAAGCTCCTAAGCTTCAAGCTAAATGGGACGGACCGTACCGGATTGTGAGAAGGATCAATGACGTAACCTACCCGGATACAGAAAGGTGCCAGAGGTACTCCTAAGATCGTCCATGTGGATCGACTGACGCCTTATTATGGGGGCCAATAATGCTCGGGACGAGCATGTCTTAGGAGGGGGCAGTGTTACGCGCCACTTTTAATGTCTTAAGCATGGCAACACTAGTTACCACTAGCGTCCTCTAGCACAAGTAGCAGAACTAGGAGAGTCAAGATCCTTCTAGAAATTTCAGGACCGATATGTACTCGAACATACTAGATGTTTCTACAGTAGAAGGTTCTGGAAACTATCTGAGGCCCTATATAAGGCCGGTATAGACCACGACCGAGTGAGTATTTAATTGGTGATATAAGCGAATACTTCGATTGATACAACTGCGAACTAAAGTGATCTGTAGTACAATTGTTTTGTTATTAGTGTTGTTTTAAGTTGTAATTATTGTTCTATAATTAAAGTGTCAATTTTGGTAATTCAATCAGCAGTTTTTAACTGTCTCGAACCTCAAGCTCGTAACAATATCAATATTTTTTGCTTAAATTCGGTCTCAGTGGCTCGCTTTTCTTTGGGATTTACCTACCCCCTCGGAGATTTCAGGCGTGACGTATGTTGCTGTATAACAGCAGTTATCTTTTTAAAGAGCTGTCATTGTAATCTCATATTATTATGTATCTAATTTTTATTTGTATGTTTCACCATCTATATAAGTTTTTGTTAGCATTATTAAAGCCACGAAATTATACTTTGAGGTTTTATTCAAGAAAACCGTTAGCTGCTGTTAACTAGCTTTTTCATACATGGCTCATAACAGTTAGCTCACCAATCAATTTAAATAAATAGGTATTGTGCCGATTTAGTGAACTGTGATCGTTGGCACACTTAGAAATTTATCATTGATTGATTTGATGTTTGATTGCGATATGTGTATACTTTCTTAAAATTTGTTGTTGAAGTGAAAACTCCGTTAGAATCGCTGTGATTTGAAACACGATGAAACAAAAAGCGACATTAAAATGAGACAAACATATACCTAGAATACAGTTTACAGTGTTTCCTATTATTTCGGTCTCCTCTTTGTGCGATGTTTTATAAATTGTTAAATAGCTTTTAACAGTTAAAATAAATAGTTAAAAATCGAATAAAATTATTATATCCCATCCAGTCATCTAGAGTCCAGAAGAACTGCCCATTCTCGTTCCATTCAGAGGTACA
Organism: Parnassius mnemosyne; assembly: GCA_963668995.1. NCBI lineage: Eukaryota > Metazoa > Arthropoda > Insecta > Lepidoptera > Papilionidae > Parnassius > Parnassius mnemosyne. Next base: position 49,214,539 of record CAVLGL010000104.1, on the reverse strand, counting down.
AAGGCAAAGTTACCGTACCTCGAAGACAAAGTTGTCTTGTTAGGCGAAAAAACAGTCATACTGCAGGGGAGGAAGGACCACACAAAATTCATCTATATTTGCACCATATAGCTTAATTGGAATTAAACGTGCTTACGGCAAGTGTACCTTGCAAACGCATTTTTTGCAGCAGGCTTGATACTGAACGACAGGCAAACTCGATTTCGAGTAATAAAGCTGTAACAACATAAGTTTCTTTTGCAAAACTCTTAAACAAAACAAAAATAAATAATTAAGTAGAATACTAAACAATCAATAAATCTTATTAAAAAAGTTATTGGTGACAATTGTACATTGGGGTAAAGTAGGCGTCTCGTCATTTAGCGATGCACCAAATGTCATAGGTTCGATCTCCCCTAGGGATAAATTTCTGTGATCCATAAATAATTTTTTTATATTTACAAATCGAAAATGATATTTTTTCATACTAAGTTATCAGTGTACCGAGTGTTGTAGATTCGATTCCCATTCGAGGAACGACTTTCTTTAATCCGCAAATTTTTTTCCGAGTTTCTCTTTAAAATATACAAATATCTATCTCTTTTTTTATATTTACAAGTGAATTTTTTTCTGTGTGAATTATCTTAGTCAATTTTAGGGTGACAGTAGTGCATTGAAAAAGCAGTTATGTGGTCACTTTACAGTGCACTGAGTGTTGTGGGTTCGATGCCCACTCAAGACACAAACTATTTCTTCTTCTATTACTGGTTAATCTTGTAAGTTTTCTGTAAAATTATCTTAACCTCTTACCCCTTTAAAGTTTTAATTGTAGTTTCATCACTGACTTATGTCCATACATAAATTCATTTATTTTATGGGATAAGGGTCTAGAAGCGAGCACAAAGTCCACCTGATGGTAAGTAGTTGCCGTGGCCCATAGACATCTACATCTATCCCCATTTGCTAATCAAAATCCAGATGCGTTGTCAGCCGTGAGGACTAAGATGGAGTGCCTCTTTTCCAGTAAAAAAGGTCTTCAGTTCTCTACACTCACCATACAAAATACAGCAGCATTAAGCTGCTATTTTACGCTGGTATTCTGCGAGAGCGTGGTCCTTCCCCGGTCAAGCCGACCCATTTGTGCTACAACTATACAATTAATATAACTGCAGCACGGCTTTACCACGTATAAAAATGTTGTCCGTTAGTCTCGCCAAAACTTGAAACTATCTCGACCGATTCTGATGAAATTTTTTGTGTCTTTGTGTGGGTCCCTGGATGGTTTAAATTCTTAATTAGATGGGGCTATTTTCGTGATCCAAGAAAAGAAACCACCCGTGCGGAGCTGGGGCTGAATGCTAGTAGTACCTGATAATTACAAAGTATTTAGATCTGATTGACAGCATTTGATAGCACCTTCTTAACTTATGATTGGTGTGAATCATAGATTAATAATAGGTCCTCGCGCGCTCTGACTAGATAACGCCGGCGCTCTTGTAAAATGCGGCAACAAATACTACGCCGAAATCGGCGTACCCGAGCCAGTCGCGTTGCAGGCGATATGTGATGTGGACGTACCGAATATTTTATTAAATTTTGATCATAATCCGAAGTAAAATACCAGTTAGCATAGTGAAACTGTGTAAAAATAATACTTCAATAAATAAGAAAGACACTGGGATCACATACTATCAGTAAGTATCATAAAATTACGAAATTTCAACATAAAATAACACGAGCCATAAATAAGTTACAAAATATGAAACACGCCATTCAGTGTTGCCGCGTATACAAAAATAAAGTTCCCCGTGGCTGAGATTTATTGTTACTATATTTTATAATATAATATATTTAGCATATTATAATATAACCTAATTCTATATTATTTAATGTTTATTTTTGTAGTATTGCTCAAATGACCTAGTATTTATATGTTGTTTTATTAATTGTTATTTTTATTATTAAAACATTATTTCCGTTTATTAGGGTTCCGTGCCCAAAGAGTGTCAACGGGACTTAAGTTTCCACTATTGTTCCGTCTGTCTGCCAGCAGACTGTATTTTATGAACCGTAATATGTAGATACTTGAAATTTTCACAGAATGTGTATTGGCTATTATTGCTATAACAACATATAATAAATATAAAATTTTCGTTACATCATATAATATATAACTATTTTTTTAAATAATTTGTGAATATTAGTCAGAAATTTAAATATAAAAATTAAACTGATAAAAATGAGGCCATTTATATGCCATTTATTCAGAAGAAAACTTATACATAATAAACATAAATATATTGATACTATTTTTAAGTATTTCTGGTCTACATTCATAACTATGAACTTAACTACTAAGCCATAGCATAAAATAATTTTTCCCGTTAATCGGGTAATAGTTAAGCTGCTGGCATATACAATTTTTCACGCACACTAGCATTCTTGCAATTGTCTTATACACACTAGAATATTGAGTTGCCGCACTTACGAAGCTGTTTCTTTCAAGTAGCGCGGTATCTAGTCAGAGCGCGCGATGACCTATCATTAATCTAAGGTGTGAGTCGAATACCGGCCAATACGACCAATTACAAACAATTGACGGAACCTTTTTAACTTGTCATTGGTGTGAATTGTGAATGAGTCGAATACCAACCGGATTCTGTAACGTCCTTGCTATTCAAGGAATACGGGAAGGGTTTATTTAAACACACTGAAACCGTAAACGAACATTTATTCACACAATACAGGGTAGCCGTAGAAACCGTTATTATTTTCTACCGACATAATATGCTACATCCCTCCACACTTAGATTACAACGTAATATACATTATATAAAGAGTTACAACAAATGCTTAAGTAGTATAATTAATGATTAAGAATTACCACATTTTTTTTGGAAAGCAAACAACTATATTTTATGTATAATTGATGGACATGTTGCGCTTACACAATTTAGTATAAAATGAATCAAAACGACTATAGTACAATACATAAATTCTTTTATGTATAATACAAAATTTGACATTAATCATTTGACTTTAACACCTCTCTTCCACGTTTATTATGAATACACAAAAAATAATCATAACAAAACAAATGTTTACATTACATTTGGTAAGTATAAATATTATAAAATTAAGCGCTTAGGTGGTTTTATAGCGCGGCCAGATCGAGTGCGCATGGTCGTGTAGGTTTGAGGCGGTGGGGACACGCCTTCCATATCAGACTCCGCGTGAGTCAGCACCGGTGCCGCCTCACCACCATCAGGTCCTGGTGGTTGTGCGGCTAGCGCATCGCCTGGGCTATTGAGAGGTAATGATGCCAGTGTATCATGAAAAGCGGCACTGGGATCTGCCGTGATCCCAACGTCCATATCCTCAAACGTCCACGCCGCTTTACCACGACTGCTGTTATATGATTTGACTGACATTAACTGATTCACATGACGTCTCCAAATGATATCGGATCTCTGTATAGCCACATCATATAGAACTTTACCTAAACCTGCAACGATCTGGCGAAGGATCCATGTTGGTCTTTTTGTATTGGGTCGATAGTCTCGTACCCAAACTTTCTCCCCAATTGAAAATGCTTTAATTTTTTTTTTAATTTCACTACATGCATACATATTACAAATAATTTTGATGAGATTATTCTGCGACCCAAAAACAAAACTTCTAAATCGCGGGATACGGTGACGGATCAACGCATCCAAACCAACGACACGGGCCTCTGCGAACATCTGAGACGCGCTACAATAACGTGGCTGACGAAACAACACGCGGAACGAATCATTATACTGCACCTTCAGCCTGCGATATTCCTCTTTAGTGTCATTCGTCCACAGCTGAGGAGTGTAAAGTGGCTGACAGTAAGCTGAAAACAACGCCAGCTTTGAGGTATAAGAACACCTTTGAAAGCGTCTAGCTATCATGTTGGCACGCACTGACAAGGAACGACGCTCGCGGTCCATATCGAAACCATCACACAGATCCTGAGTAACAATATGACCCAGGTATTTAAACGTCGTTACCCACTCCAATTGTGAATTACACAAATACAATGGGGGGATATGAGGTTGAACCCTACCACTCTTAAAAAGCAAACAAACAGACTTGTTGGTGTTGTACAATAGGTTATGATCCATTGCATATTTCTCAAATATCTGGAGTAGTGCACGCAGCGCACCAATCGAGGGACTCAGCAGCACCATATCATCAGCATAACTCAAGTTATTAAAGCATTCAGAACCAATGTGGCAACCCAGTCTGGTGCTTCTAAGCTCCTCGATCAGCTGATTAACATACAGATTAAAAAGCATAGGCGATGTTAGCCCTCCCTGCCTCACACCGCATTGTAGGAGAAATTCCTCAGAGTATGTATCACACCACTTTACTACATTAATTTGCCTACTATACCATGCGATCAATATGTTAATACATAATGACGGCTCTCCCGCATCACGTAACTTCCTCCAAAGTATATCATAACTGACTCTGTCAAAAGCCTTACTTAAGTCCAAGAAACATGCATAAATATTTGTTTTCCGCTTATTATAATAACTAACGGTTTGCTTTAAAGTAAAAATCGCCGCATCCGTAGAACTACCTTTTTTAAATCCAAATTGAGCATCGCTAATTTGTATATATTTGGAAATAATGCCTAATAATATGGTGTCAAACAGTTTAGCACAAGTTGTAGCTATGGATATCGGGCTATAATTACCACTGTCGGTCAAACTACTCAATTTACATTTAAGAACAAGACTTATTACCGTTTTTAGCATTTCTACCGGTAAGTAAGCATGCTTTATACAAGCATTGAAAAATACAGATAGGAACGCAATTACCCATGGTCCTCCAAACCGAAGATGTTCCATGCTTATATTGTCATATCCTATCGCCTTTCCTAGTTTCATCTGGCGCAGAACATTAAAGATCATCTCTTCAGATACATGAATGTCCTTGCCATCTGCTACAAGATATTGATTATGAGAAGTACAGTGTCCTGCACTTAACGCAAGAAATTTGTCCCTAAACAAGTTTGCAATCGCCAGTGTGTCCGTCAGACCATCCACAGACTCCGTAATCTTAGACCCGGTCTTAAGTAAATTTCCCGTATCTTTCCAAAATTGACTAAAGTTTCTACTTAAACAAGATGCCGAAATCTTATCTAAGATTATTTTATCAGCGGAATTGTGGCAAAATCTTAACCTACTTTTAAAAATAATTCGCGTTCTTTTCATTTGATCGAACAGCGGACCAGAAGAAGGCGCTCCAGCCGTTAACCACCCAGCTCGAGCTTGCCGTGCCTTCATGTGTGCCTCGAGTACATACTCATTCCACCCCGGAACAGGGGGCCTCTGGAAGACATGCTGAGACGCGCGACGTGTGGCCGCGTGAATTATACAACTAATAAAAGAGTTATACAAGCTATCTAGGTATTTGCGATGTTCAGTACATGTACAACTATAACACTTAGCAGATAAATGCCTTAACCTCTCCCAATCCAAGTTACGTATATACTCAGAACAAAGAGAGGAATAAAATTCAATTTCGAGACCATTTCTTTTACCCCATTTTGACAAGTCGTTACATTTCGGTAAAGGAACGTTATTATGTACCGCCTTAAAGGACAAATTAATGTTGCATTCAACATACAAAGGCTTATGGTCGGACCACATGACGTCTTCCAAAACATAAACGTTGGTTACAGTATCCCATACCTGCCGTGCATACAAGGATCCAACCAACTTTTCGAACCATGAGCATAGCTAATATACGTAAAGATACCACTTTTGGGTCGCAGATATTCATAATCAGCACACACCAAATCATTATCCAACCAACTTTTCGAACCATGAGCATAGCTAATATACGTAAAGATACCACTTTTGGGTCACAGATATTCATAATCAGCACACACCAAATCATTATTTGTACAAAAATTAAATAACTCTAAACCAAATAATGTATTCACATCTGCGTTAAAATCACCTAAAATAAAAGCATAATTAATATCCTTATCTAAGATAATTGATTGAATAATACTTAAAATATTCGTTAAATCAGTTAAATTTTCATAATTATTTTGAGGCATATACACAGATACACATAAATATTTATTACCACACATTTCGAAAATAACTACACATAAACTAGAATTGTTACAATCAACAATCTCTACTTTATTTAACATCGACGATCCCCACAATAACCCAACCCCTCCATAGGGCCTACCCCGTAACATACCTTGTGTGACATCTACAGCTGAAATACCATGACTAGAAAATTTGGTATGTATAGTGTTTAAGTAAGGAATAGCATCGGGTAATAACCAGGTTTCCTGCAATGCTATTATATCAAAGTCATTACATAATTCCCGTACTTGTTCAACACTACGCCTGACTGATTGACAATTAAAGGAACAAAGTTTCATAGTTAAACTATATTAATACTAACTACTATAGTTTGTTACTATTATATATCTATATTACTAATATTACAATTACTAATGTCTACTGAATTTCACTACTTTGAGACCCTTCTACACCTCTTTTTTGTCTCCAGAAATTTACAAAACGCCGAAATGCTATTCCCTCCGGCCAAAAGTCCTTATTTAGACATATGTCTAGTTTATTTCTAGGTACAAATATTTTATATGCATCGTAATCCTTTTTAACCTTCATATTCATTTTTTCAATGGTCACTTCAATGTTAGATTTATTCCTAATGTAGCTTGTTATGTCACATACAGATACATTCTTCGATACGTTATAAATATATAAAGGAATTTTTGTATAATGCGGTGTATTCTGATAGTGAAACAAATAGTTACCTAAGTAGTTAGCGAAATCTTTAAAACCACAGTCCTTGATAGCATTAACAATAAACCGCTTACAAGTCTTTACTGCGTTCTCGGCCAGTCCATTACTCTGTGGCGAGTACGCAGGAGATAAAATGTGAGTTATGCCATTATCAGTACAGTATTTAGAAAATTGAGACGAAACAAAGGTTTTGGCATTGTCTGTGACTATTTTATTGGGATTGCCGAAACGTGATTTTTTTTATTTATTTATTGATAAGCTCTTTTGATAAAAAAGTTGACATTAATTCGCATTCGATCCATTTACTATGCGCATTGACTAGTACAAAAAAAATCTTTCCATGAATTAGGTCGAGATAATATAAATAGATTCTTTCGAAAACAGAGTCAGGCCACCGCCACAGCGCCAGGTGCGCTTTCGCAGGAGACGGTCGCAAGGATATGCAACGACCACAGTTAGAAGCCATGTTTTCTATGTCACTGTCGACACCCGGGTACCAACAGCGTTCTCAGCAATCATTTTCATTATTTAATTACTCCTAAGTGCGCAGCATGCAGTTCTTGTAGCACAGCAGCCCTATAAACAGTAGGCACTACAATTCTGTGACCTCTCATGAGAACTCCGCTATCAACATATAATTCATGCTGGCATCTATTATATGGCAAAAGTTCTGATGTCACTTTCCGTGGCCACGATTTGGTCACATATTGCATGACAAGGGACAGAACTTTATCTTTATGAAAGACTGCCCGCAACTCGTCCAACGAAGCGGGCAGTGGCGCGCCAGCAGCCGCTAGCGCGTTAACATGACTTGTGACGTCATCTACGTCCGCCGTATCCTGCGACGAATCACAATCAATGGGAAGCCGACTCAAATAATCAGCTACATTAGATTCACTAATAATGAACTCAATTTTATAATTATAGGCAGCAAGAAATAAAGCATACCGTTGCAGTCTCGCTTCGGACATAATATGAGGAACTCCTTTATCGGGGGAGAAAATAGAAAGGAGGGACTTGGGGTCTGTTCTCAAAATAAATGTTTGCTGGCGGCTATAAAGTTATTGATGGAATTTTTTGATTACGTAAATAATTGCAGTCGCTTCTTTCATAATTTGACTATAGCCACGCTCACTTTTAGTGAGAGTACGCGAAGCGTAACTGATCGGGCGCCCGGCACCCGCGGGGTAGCGCATGGCGAGCACCGCGCCCAACCCGCCGGGCGCTGCATCCACTATCAGAACTATCTGCTGCCACGGGTCGAAGTGTGCCAGTACGTGACTTGAACATAATTCGTCTTTGATAGCATCAAATGATTTCTGATGTTCCACCGTCCATTACCAGTTCATATTTTTTCGCAGTAAATTATGTAATGGTTCAAGAATGACCGCCGTTTGCGGTATAAAACTACGGTAAAAGTTAACTAAACACAACAATGATTTTAATTGTCGGACGTCTCCTGGCACCTTTGCTTGTGTATTAGCCTTTATTTTATCCGGATTTTTATGAATCCCAAAACAATCAATAACAAAACCCAAATATTCTATTTTAGTTTCTTAGACGACTTAATACCAAATCGACACGTTCCCAATGTAATTTGGCGGTTGGAGCCGCGATTAACAAGTCGTCGAGGAAACACTTCACACCATCTATGCCCTGCAGTAGTTGCACCATAGCAAGCTGGAACAAAGCTGGCGCATTTGACAAACCAAACACTAATCTCGAATAAACAAAAAGACTGTATTTTTGTAACTTATCGTCTGGAAGGAACTGATTATAACTATTTGATAAATCAAGCTTACTCAAGTAACGACAATCGTGTAACGATGCACATAACTCACTTATTTTGGGCAATGGATAAGAGTAAATTATTAAGGCCTTACGCCGCCAATACGTACGTCATTATTTTTCTTTAATACTGCAACAATCGGTGACGCGTACCTAATTAGAATAAGAAACCAGTTTGAGTATGCCAGCGCGCACTAATCGGTCCAATTCTGCACTTACCTTATCTTTGAGCGCAAAAGGCACCGGCCTAGCTTTAAAAAATTTTAGTGTGACACCTTCTTTTAAGTGTAGCGTTAACTTATACTTATTGAACGTGCCCAACCTACCACAAAATAATGTTTGATATTTCGACAAAATAATTTTTTTTTTAATCTACTAAACAATAATTTAATAAGGTAAAAGCAAAATTAAATTTTGTCATAAAATCCCTACCGAGCAGGGAAACCGGGCCATTTTCAACAACATAAAATTTTATATTATGCGTTACATTATTATATGTGACTGGTAAGTAACACATGCCCAATTGTCTTAAAGGAAAATCACTGTATGTATATAAAGTTTTATTGGACTCACCGAGCGACAAGTTTCGCCAGAAATACATATACCATATGCGCGCGTGCAGCGCTGAAACCTCACTACCGGAATCAACCTCCATACTAAGAGTAACACCTCGCAATATAACTTCAAGAGATATCGGTTTTTCTTCCTTACATAAAATAGTATTAATACGTGATTCATTATTTATATCTCTAACATTATTAATTGGTGAAAAATCATTACATTCGTCCCTATCACTACCTTCCAAAATGTAATTATTCTGCATACCATTATGCTGCTTTTTTACAATTTTGTTCTTTTTGGTTGTAATCTCGTTATGTACGTAGTATCTCTTAGAACACATTCTAGCTTAGCTTTCCATTGACGTTCGTCGAGTTGGGGGTTGATATTTTTTTATAGAAAGGATATACTCGTATTATTATAAGCACACAGGCAAAGTTTCATCATGGAAACGCGTACTTTTTGAGAAAAAATTATCGAAAATCAATTATTTTTGCAATATTTATGTCAATTCCTATTGTAAAACTGACGTTATTTTGTATTTTTATTGTCATTGTCAGTAGGAATGTCGATTCTTTCCGAAAAAGTATCGATTTTTGAATCGATTGGAATCGTAAGCTTTCGATTCACAAAATATCGATTTCTAAAACATCTATATTTTTTCATGTTTACATTTATAATGAAAAAACAAGAAAGATACCATAATAAATGATCTCTTATTAAAATTTGTTTTATTTTAATAGTACCTATTAGGGCAGATAACAAATAAAATAGGTTAGGTTCAACTTATGTCAAAGAACCGATTGTCTCCAACTGGTACGAGTCTCTCCTAACCCCAGAGTAGTATTATAGAGCCGGAGACGCGTAGGGGGAGCAGCCTCCACCTGCTCTTCTTCGCAGCATCGGCTTGTTGGTCGCCATCGGCACCAGCCTCAGCCGCTACGGCTCGTCCGATGCCTACGATTTGTTACGCAAAGACGTAGAGGCTGCTCTTGCCGCATCGCTGGGGACATAGCAGTCTCAAAATAGATACAGAAATCCTTCTGAATCAGTCCCCTATTTTTTTATGATGATTTTTTTCTCATAAAATGGATTTATATTTACATTATAAACCAAAAACAAAAAAAAAATCAAACAAAAAATATAGATATTTAGAAATTGATTTTTTGTAAATCGATACATCAGCTTACAATAAGAATCGATTTAAATAATCGAGCTTTTTCGGAAAGAATCGACATCCCTACTGACAACGACAATACAAAATGGCGTCAGTTTTACGGTAGCAATTGACATAAATATTACAAAAATAGTTGATTTTCAATATTTTTTTTTCTCAAAAAGTACCTGTCTTTGAATATTGAAACTTTGCGTGTGTGCTTATAATAATGTAACCTTTCTGTAAAAAATATCAACCCCCAACTGGACGGATTCTTTTTAAATGTCCTTTTGCACCACACAAATCGACCCTTCGATAAGTAATACACTACAACTATCCGACAACGATAATTAACCGATTACGTGATAATAACCATCTACCTACATGACGCGTACCTCTAGAAAAACTCCCGCTTGCGCACTAAACTGGCGCGGCTTTTCAAATCTACCCGCTAACCAAATAAGCAAGGAACAAAGGAAAATAATTTTATTATTACGTACAAAAAAATATTTATACATATTACGGACGGGCGTGATTCTAGACACAAAATTAAACCAATCAAACCAACGCTCCCTGCCACCAGAATTGTTTAATTTTTATCAAACACTATGGTCGGAATCGAACCCGGAACCACGCTCTGCTGCCAAAATGTTACGGCGTGCAGCTGCCTATCCAAGAGTAGGATCTTCCCGGCACATGAAGGAAGAACCTACAAGCAGATGCAGGTCGGGCCTCCTAAGGCCAAAGTGGAAAATCTCTAATAACAATAAACAATCAGGGGGAGCGTCCTATCCTACTGCAATTCAACAGGGAGAATATTAAACCGAGAAGTGATTCGGTCAGGTCGCATGTGGTTGTGTGGTGCAAGGGAAGTAAGGTGCTGTGATGTGTATCTGGGTGTGACTGGTGGTGATTGACCTTATTAGACCGTTGCCGTCGGCAGCAGCCCGAACGTCAGCACCGCTCCAAATTGAGGTAACCTTCCGCGGCGCCATCCACAGTCACTTTCTTCGTTCGTCACGATGGCAGTCCATTAACTCTATCGTACAATTAGCTAACTTAAAGAAGCCACTCTCGTTTGTTATAATAACAAACAAACTCTCGTTTGTTATAAAGCATAACACACAAAACGAACATGGAGTGTCGGTCTATACGAAATCCCGTTATTATAAGCAAAAACGTAACACACCGCCCGAATACGAATGTCCGGATCAAAGTTCATTACAGCTTCGCGTGGCAGCAATTATTTCTAAAATAGTAGTTAACATTGTCGAATGCACTTGTACAGATTCTGAGTCAGACACAATGAGTCCCGGGTGAAGCTCTCAAGCAAGGAATGCGCGTTACAAATCCCAGACAGTATATTTACTAGACGCGCCTTAATTATTCCGAGTTCCCGACAAAAATGACAGCGTGCTGTCCCAAGCACAGCTGGCAGACGACTCCTATTTGCCCTCGCGCGTTCTACGCACGACCGAACGTCAAACCGGTATCACCGAGTCGCGCGCTCTCTGACGTCAAACCCGAAATCAGCGTTCGGGCATAAACAATAGAATAGAATCATTTTTATTCAATATATAATACAATACATAATACTTATTGAAAGTTATTTACTAAATAACAATTTAAATCATTTAAAGATAAAAAAGTTACAGCCTTTATATGTCCCACGGCTAGGCACAGGCCTCCCCTCATTTCTGAGAGGGTTTTACGGCAAGGAAATGTCCGCCGCGCTGCCCCAATTATGGAGTGTAGAATAGAAGGAGAACTATCTCTATATATGAAAAGTGTCCCTAAAAACGTGTCCAATAATGCATGATGTGGCGCTGCAGTAGCATAGGATAAATTTAAAAAAAGCGCCAAAAGTAATTAGAATAAGATGGAGAAATAAACAAGGAACGACCAATCCGCTTGGTTTTGTACTACGTAAATAGTTGAGGTTTTGTATACTGGCATTTTACTAACTACTCTAGTCATGACATTTTTGAAATATTTTATTCAGCTGACTTCACTCCGTTCACAACAGCTATCTTCATGTCGTAGTTTTTCAGACGCCAGCGCTATTGTGGTAGGTTTTGGAACCTCTGTTTTCAGTAAATAGTAGGACACTTTTTCAACTTTGCCCCTTATAAGATGGTTCTCCTTGTACTCTACACTCTATAGCCCCAATGCCTGTTGGCGAACTTCACATGCCTTCGAATTTTTTTATTATTTCTCTGACATGCAGGTTTACTCACGATGTTTGCCTTCACCGCCGAACACGTGGTAAATCAGCACTTAAAATTGCAATTAACAATTTCATTGGTGACGGCTGGGATCGAACCTGGGTTGCTCGCGTACAGTGAAATTTACAGGGAGCGCTAACCATCTGAGTTACCACGGCTAATTAATAATTAAATCACTTATAGACACCAAATTTGCCTAATCTCGGTACTTTTTTTCTCCTTAAGCTTGAAAATACTTATTTGTAAAGAATTTTTAGGAGTGATCTCAAACCCATGCATTTGAATGAAGGCAAAATAACAGAACGCCGTCAATTTTTTAATGTTTTTCAACTGTCACTTTTATAATAAGCCGCAGCTTTTTTCGCGTTTGGAGAGAACATAAAACGGCTCTTTAACCAACATTAGAGTCAATATGTCGACGCTAACTCAATGGACGACGCTAAGGACTCTGGCTCTGGATATTGAGTGACATTCAGTTCCGCGTTCCCTTTGTAAGGTAGACCAAATTTGCCTCTAAAACGCTTGATGTACAGTAGAGTGTGACAGTATTACAAGCCAGCACAACTTCGTTATTCACAAGCTCAGCATCACTATTCTTATTTCTCGGCCGCTTCCAATGAAGACTGGTCTATAAACTAATCAAGCTGTCTCGACACTAGTGAGATCTCTAATCCTTTTTACAGCCTAACCTGCAGAGCTTAGTCTGCTTGTTAGTTTGAATACATGGGGGCCCCACTGAAGCTTAGCGTCGAGAGTGTTACAAAGTCGATTCAACAGGGCTCACTTCTTCCCCATTTAAAAACACATTGGAATTAAGATTTTTAATTTATTTTTATTTAATTTATTATTTTAATTAAATATAAATTTAATACATTTAATTTTATTGTAGTTTAAATTTAGATTACTATCACGAATGTACTAATTTTGATATAGTATTATTCACTACGCTACATTTAAATGATTGACGTCTAAGTTTAAAAATCAAGTAAGTATCATCAGCAAATAATGCTATTTCAGGATTATTTCCGACAAGGGTAGGTAAGTCATTAATATAGATTACAGTACACCTATTAGTAAAGTTAACCCGAAAGAACTATTACCATTGATAATTTTATAATAAATTTCTGCGTTCTATTAATTAGACATGAACTAATAAGTTTAAACGCTGTGTTCTTGACACCACAGTACTGTAGCTTCCTGATTATTGTCTCATGGTGAACACAGTCGAAGGTCACAAAATATACTCATAAAGTATCCTCTGAATTCTCCCATGCACAAAAAATACCTTTAATAAGCTCAACTCCGGCGTCAGTTGTCGGGTGACCCCTTGAAAGACCAAAGGTGTCACGTCAGTCTGAGTGAGATTATAATGGCTCTCCAGCACCTTAAAAACGGCAAGACCCCAGACGAGGATGGAATTACAACGGAGCTTCTGAAAGCGGGTGGAAAACCGGTACTTGAAGTCCTTCAGAAGCTCTTTAATTCCGTCCTCCATGGTGGCATTACACCGGAGGCGTGGAGCAGAAGTGCGGTGGACTTGTTCTTCAAGAAAGGCGACAACGCTCTTTTGAAGAACTACAGACCGATTTCCCTTCTGAGCCGCGTCTACGTGCTGTTTTCGAGAGTCATTACGAATCGTCTGGCGCGCAGACTTGACGACTTCCAGCCTCCCGAACAAGCCGGTTTCCGAAAGGGCTTTAGCACCATAGACCACATACATACCCTTCGGCAAGTTGTACAGAAGTCCGAAGAGTACAATTTGCCACTATGTCTGGCGTATGTGGACTATGAGAAAGCCTTTGATTCCGTCGAAATTTGGGCGGTGCTGCAGTCCCTTCAGCGGTGCCAAGTTGACTGTCGGTATATCGAAGTGTTGAAGTGCTTGTACAGTAGGGCTACGATGGCTATCCGAGTACAGAACCAGAGTACGAAACCTATCCAATTGCAGAGAGGAGTAAGACAGGGTGACATCATATCCCCGAAACTTTTCACCGCTGTATTGGAAGACGTTTTCAAGCTTCTGGACAGGAAAGGATACGGTATCAACATCAATGGCGAGTACATCACTCTCCTTCGAGTTTACAACGATATAGTCCTTATGGCAGAATCGCTGGAGGACCTAAGCACTTAAACATGTTTAATGTCCATGTCACAACTATGCCGGTAGTTGTTGGGAGCACTAAGCTCGAAGTTGTTGACGAATATGTTTACCTGGGACAAATAGTCCGACTAAGTAAGTCCAACTTCGACCGAGAAGTCAATCGACGGATTCAACTCGGTTGGGCAGCGTTCGGGAAATTACGGCACATCTTCTCTTCAGGTATACCTCAAAACTTGAAAACGAGACTGTACAACCAGTGCGTGTTGCCAGTGATGACATATGGAACTGAGACGTGGTCTTTCACTGGCCGGATGAGGAAGATCAAGGTCGCTCAGCGAGCTATAGAGAGGGCTATGCTCGGAGTTTCTCTGCGTGATAAACTTAGAAATAAGGATATCCGCAGTAGAACCAGAGTGGCCGACAGAGCCCAACGGATTATTATTAGTGGCAATGGGCCGGCTATATAGCTCGAACAACCGACAACCGATGGGGAAAAAAGGTTTTCGAGTGGCAGCCTCTTACCGGCAGGTGCAGTGTAGGGCATCCCCCTACTAGATGGAGTGACGTCCTCATTAAATATGCCGGAAGTCGATGGATGCAGGTGGCTCAGGACCGTGCTTGTGCCATTCCTTGGAGGAGGCCTATGTTGTTAACATACAGCAGTGGACTTGTGAAGGGCTGTAATAAATAATAAAATTTATGTTGGGATTGAATATTAAAAGTTTAGTATTTTTTTATATAGGATAGGGTGACAAACGAGCACACAGTCCACCTTATGGTAAGTGGTTGCTGTGGCCCATAGACGTCTACATCTATCCTCGTTTGCGAATCAAAATGCAGATTCTCCACCATGAGGACTAAGATGGAGTGGCTCTTTTCCAGTAAAAAGGGTCTTCGGTTCTCTACACTCACCATAGGAAATACAGCAGTGTGAAGTTGCTATTTTACGCTAGTATTTTGTGAGAGCGTGGTCTTTCCCCGGTCGAGCCGACCCATTAGTGCTACAAGTTTACTACCAATATAGCTGCAGCATGGCTCTACTACGTATAGATATATATTATATATAATCTATACGTGGTATACCACGTATAGATTATAGTATTTAGATATTTCCTTTTTTTATTTAAACTTCCCCTCACCAGTATTTTCTCTTGTATCGTGGGAGCAGCTAACAGACATGAATTTTACAAGGATAAACATCCAGACCCGGAACAATTACTTATTTGTAGGCCATACTCATACTTTTTCCGTGCGAGATTCGAACCTTAGCGCTGCAACTTATTGCTAAGCCACTGCGCCACGGAGCTGTCAAAGCCATTTCTTATATTTGTAAGAAGTTACGCATAAAAGATCCAACTCACAGTCGGGTCAAAAATGAATTATGTGTATTAAATTTTAACAAAAAATTAAAAACTATGATAATAATAAAAAAAAATAAACTAAAACTAGAAACTTAATTATCATATAGTCCTACTCCCCGCGGTATCGTGCCAAGAACGCTGGCTGTGTTTCCCCGCTGAATGGCTATACTTAGCCTTTGAGCGAGGAAAGAACCAGCCCTCTTATCACCAGCAACAACGACCAGCCGCGGATGGAGTTCCTTTAGGAACTTCACCGCACGTGGACCCCACGGACCGATAGTCTCTACAGCAAATGGCACAAATATGTAGTCATCTCTCAGAGACTCATATTTGCGCCACTTACTCAGTTCAGCTGCCTCTGATGCCGCCCCGGCTTTAAACGAGGTACCCCTGAGATGAGAGGCCGCCAGAGTGTCTACGCAAGTAGCATCCCACACTAGGGCTTTACCTCTCTCCCAAGGGACCAATGTCATACCGTCGGGTCTCTTGCCATCGTCTCTAAATATTCCACAAGGCTCTAAAACCGAGGGAACATTTATAGAGGCAAGAGCCCTTCGGATGACATCGTTCAAAGAACTGTGTCGTGAAAACCTACCAGCGCTTTTCTTACATGAAAGTCCGTGGAGCTCAAACTTGTCGACGCTGCTACCACAGGGGCACTGATGGGGTTGACAAATCGCCGCTCCTAGTCGGATTCCTACGGCAATACGCAAGCTTTCCCTATCAAGTAATGTGCCGAGATTACTTGATGGTAAAGCGTGTAACCAGTGACTAGATTCCTTAGTCGAAACAGCTAGAAGGCGTACCTTATCTTGGTCACTATGGAAATTATGAAACAAATCCTTCTGCACGCCCTGTACCTGTAAATAGTGCATTGGTCAATAATTAATAGTATAAAAGGAAGTAGTAGGTTCGTTCAGCATTTAGAAGTACTTTAAAGATGTTGGAAAATCCTTTTAGTAGTTCATTCTTCTTTACACGCATTGTTTTTTTCATAGCCAAACAAGAGTGTTTTTTTTTTCAGATTTTACGATTCCGGTTAGATTTTCATATAAACTTTAGGCCGTTTACTATAACAAATTGGTATCCTTTTTTATGTGCAATAAAACTAAGTTACGTTATAGTTTCTTGTGGGCCCAAAAACGATTGTTCCTTTTCATAAGTTTTTTTTTTAATGGAACTGATTGGCCAATGTGCTTTACTGTTTCACTGAATGAACACCAAGTAAGGAATACTACTACTCATCCTGAAGTGAAATTCCAAGTCGTGGGCTTAACAGACTTCTAAAAATATTTTTTTTTATAGGATAGGGTGACAAACGAGCACACAGTCCACCTGACGGTAAGTGGTTACTGTGACCCATAGACATCTACATCTATCCTCAATAAAGACTCAAGATGCAGATGAGTTGTCACCCGTGAGGACTAAGATGGAATGCCTCTTTGCCAGTAAAAAGGGTCTTCGGTTCTCTACACTCACCATACGAAACACAGCAGCATTAAGCTGCTATTTTACGCTGGTTTTCTGTGAGAGCGTGGTCCTTCCCCGGTTGAGCCGACCCATTCGTGCTACAACCATAATATAGCTGCAGCATGGCTCTACCACGTAGGTAATATAGCTGCAGTATGGCTCTACCGCGTATATTTGAAAATGGAATAGCTTTAATATCATTTATTTTCCTTCTTTAACAAAATGACACGGTTCATACAAACGACTGGCCGACCACGGTATGGTTGACAAATGATAAAATAGCCGACCTGATAAACAACCGCAATCCCGTGTTGTTAATAGAATTAACTTCGTGATTAATTGATCCGCGCCTCAGTAAGGTAGGAATGTAGGTTAAACGAATTTATTTTAACTATTGTTATATTCAATACATTCCCATTCATCTCTATATATAAAAGTCAAATTGTGCTAAAACTCGAAACTAGTTTGACCGATTCTGATGAAATTTTATGTGTGTTTGAGTTTTTGGATGATTTAGATTCACAATTGGGTAGATTTAGCTATTGTCGATATCCAGAAATCACCCGTGTAAAAACGGGGCTAACCGTTAGTATTGAATAATTCTATTAATATTTTTTTTGAATAATTGATATACATCTGTCGGAAAACATAACATTGTCCCAGGGTTTCGTGTAGATGCCTCTCACGATACCCTCAGGATTTAGAGGATTTTTGATACTCTTTTCCCATTAAAAATTTATTATTACTGTTATTTTTATTTTATTCATTAAAGATTCCAAATAAGACATCATTATAAGATACTGTGTAGACTTATTTAATACTTTTACTAAAAATTTATATTTATATATTACATAGAATATCGTTAAAATCATTATTCATCGGCAGACACTGACACGACAAACACAATGCTAGTTCAGTAGATATTCATGTGGGTGATCGTAATTCAGCAAAGTTCGCCAACTGTTATGAAATAATCAAACTATCGTGTAGGCGGTGACAATCTCGAGCTGAGGACGTTCGGTCATCAATAATGTATGAGTTTTAAGCGAACGAAGTATGAAGACAAACACGCCGTTTTGTTGGATGGTTCATTTGCACGTAACAGTAGAATTGCACGTTGCTCACATGTTGAACTCGGATCACGGGTGCAATGTATAAGATGAGCGACTTTACTATTAAAAAAAAATCACAGGCTTTAATGTTGTTATAAAAATCTATACAAAGTTTATAATTTTAGAATAACAGCTTTTTACTAATATATGAAAGTATATACAAATATATGTTTTTACGTGAGCCATGCTGCAGCTATATTAGTAGTATAGATGTAGCACGAATGGGTCGGCTCGACCGGGGACGGACCACGCTCTCACAGAATACCAGCGTAAAATAGCAGTTTAACACTGCTGTGTTTCGTATGGTGAGTGTAGAGAACCGGAGACCCTTTTTACTGGAAGGGAGGCATTCCATCTTGGTCCTCACGGGTGACAACGCATCTGCATTTTGATTCGCGAACGAGGATAAATTTAGGTGTCTATGGGCCACAGCAACCACTTACCAGCACACAGTCCACCTGATGGTAAGTGGATGCCCCATAGACATATAGATCTATCCTCGTTTGCGAATCACAATGCAGATGTGTTGTCACCTCTAAGGAAAAAGATGGATGGCCTCGTTTCCAGTAAAAAGGCTCTCCGCTTCTCTACACTCACTATACGAAATACAGCTTTAAGTTGCTATTTTACGCTTGTATTGTATGAGAGCGTGGCCCTACCCCAGTCGAGCTGACCAATCCTAATACGACTGCAGCGTGGCTCTGCCACGTAAATCAGAAGCCAAATAAAAATTTTAAGTTCGCCAACGCTTATTTAATAGAGGACCTGCACAAAACTTGGTTGCAGAGCAGTCGCGACTGAACGTGCCTTGCATCTCTAATGTCGAAAAGCGGATTGAATGAAAGTATTGTTCAGGAACGGATAAAGTGAAAAAAAAACTAACAGAGGAAAGAGGTGAAGGAAAAGCAAAATGGCTGTCAAGCCCTAGAACAGTTGTCTCTACAAATTCAATAAGTTTCCCGGTGGCGCACTGTTTTTGGTTAGGCCATTCCTTAGAGGATATGGATTTTACAATGGATATAAATTTTAAAATTTATCTTATGTATAAAAATCTGTCGAGCAAAACTAAACAATCTAATTTAATATAATATGTATTACTTGTGAGATACATTGTGATATCATGCGATTGCCAAGTCAATCTATGTATTTAAAACATAAAAGATTTTTAATATTGATATGGTCACTATAAGATGTTGTTAGGTTAGCTAATTACGTTATAACTCGAGACAGAAGGACCCATAAGTAGCGACTGAATAAATTAACCGACTTGGTATTACATGTATCTCACAATTTTTTACGATAGAAGAACTGAGTTGCGAGACTTGGTTTTTTTACAAGTTATGTTTTTGATGGCATTTATATTAATGATTTCTTATATTTACGCGAACACTACATATTGAATAAAACTATTTTTACGGATTTTATCGCGTTTAATTTACTTATTTTATATTCCCGACGTTTCGGTTGGTTTCCAGCAACCGTCGTCACGGGGGACTGAGGTGATTGACGTCCCGATGTCAGTGTTAAACCGGAGTACCTTCAGCTAGGATCCCAAGCAGGTGATAGTACCCAGCCTCCCTCTCTATTGAAATTAGGATGTTTTTTAATTTCAATAGCCAAGAATGATACGTGAGGCTTTTGAAATTAAAAAACATCCTAATTTCAATAGAGAGGGAGGCTGGGTACTAACACCTGCTTGGGATCCTGTAATTCATAAAATTAAAACTAAACCCAGGCATACCACTGCAAAACTTTAAAACACAGTTAGTTCATTCTGCGTAGATCGGACCAAAATTATTAATTAAAAAAGCTGAAGGTACTCCGGTTTAACATTGACATCGGAACGTCAATCACCTCAGTCCCCCGTGACCACGGTTGCCGTAAAGCAACCAAAACATCGGGAATATAAAATAAATTAAATAAACGCGATAAAATCCGTAAAAATGGCATTTATATTTTTCTGTTCGTATTTTATTCGTTACCACACCGTTCATCAGATTGCGGTAAAACTTTATCAACTTATTGCTTGTACTTGTGAGGTTATAGGCATAGTACAATTAACTTACTGTAGGTGGCACACGTCTCGTACCGACATAAATTTGTCGGTACATAAATTGATTTGAGTTTTAAGTTATATATCATCAAATTAGCATTCCCGATTAAACGATATAACTCTTTCAAATTTAAAATGATATTTCCATCATTATTTCTTCTGCGACAGTAACGCGCGCTAGTCTATACAAATAAATAAAATTGAAGTGTCTGTTTGTAATGTCAAAATCATCATCATCATCATCATTACAGCCTTTCATAAGTCCACTGCTGAACATAGACCTCCCCCAAGAAATGCCACAAAGCACGGTCCTGAGCCACCTGCATCCATCGACTTCCTGCATATATCACCAGGTCGTCACTCCATCTAGTGGGGGGTCGCTCTACACTTCGCCTAACGGTACGAAGCTGCCACTCGAGAACCTTTCTTCCCCATCGGTTGTCCGTTCTTCGAGCTATATGGCCGGCCCACTGTCACTTCAGCTTACTAATCCGTTGGGCTATGTCGGTTACTCTGGTTCTACTGCGGATATACTCATTTCTAAGTTTATCACGCAGGGAAACCCCGAGCATAGCCTTCTCCATAGCTCGCTGAGCGACCTTGAGCTTCCTCATACGGCCATCAGTGAAGGACCACGTCTCCGATCCGTAAGTCATCACTGGCAACACGCACTGTTTGTACAATTTCATTTTCAGGTTTTGAGGTATGTCTAACGAGAAGATGTGTCGTAGTTTCCCGAACGCTGCCCAGCTGAGTTGAATCCGCCTATTGACCACTCGGTGGAAGTTGGACTTACCTAATCGGACTATTTGTCCCAGGTAAACATACTCGTCAACAACTTCTAGCTTAGTGCTCCCAACAACTGCCGGCATAGGTGTGACATGGACGTTAAACATGGTCTTTGTTTTGTCCATGTTCATCTTAAGACCTATCCGTTGGGAGACACTATTGAGGTCATTTAGCATAGTGTTTAGGTCCTACAGCGATTATCTATTATTAATGTCAAAATAACAGTTTCATATTAAACTCATATGAAAGTATACACGGTACTTATAACAAAAACAAAATTTTTATATTTTTTGTCTGTCTGTCTGTCTATTTTTTTCCGGCTTAGCTCCGAAATGGCTGGACCGATTTTGACGGGACTTCCACTGGCAGATAGCTGATGTTATAAGGTGTAACTTAGGCTACTTTTGTTTTAGAAAAATAATTAGGGTCCGCTTTCACGCGGACAAAGTCGCGGGAATCAGCTAGTATATAATAAAAGCCAACTTCAAATGACTAAAAAGAATACAATATTTTCACATAATTGCTTCCTAAGTCATGACTTTAACCGATTTTTAAAATTATAATGCTATCAAACTTGTTACAACTCTAAATTTTGGCAATATAATTAATGAATATAGAAATTGGTTAGTATAGGACTTACGTGGTAGAGCCATGCTGCAGCTATATTAGTAGTATAGTTGTAGCACGAATGGGTCGGCTCGACCGGGGAAGGACCACGCTCTCACAGAATACCAGCGTAAAATAGCAGCTTAATGCTGCTGTGTTTCGTATGGTGAGTGTAGAGAACCGGAGACCCTTTTTACTGGCAAAGAGGCATTCCATCTTAGTCCTCAAGGGCAACAACGCATCTGCATCTTGAGTCTTTATTGAGGATAGATGTAGATGTCTATGGGTCACAGTAACCACTTACCATCAGGTGGACTGTGTGCTCGTTTGTCACACTATGGTATAAAAAAATAGGAGAAAAGTTTTTAAATACCTATAAAAGCACATGATTACTGAATAAATAATAATGGACAGATCGGACATTTTTGCTGCCGGAGGATTGAATATTAAATAGCTGTAGCTGTAAAGAAAAAAAACTTATTTAAGAAAAACATATTTACCCATAAAATAAAAGCTTAGATAAAAATGTATTTTTTTTTAATATTACAATTTATTACAGGATATCTAAGAACTAGATAAAGCGTTACAGAACCGACAGTATTAATTGCTAAAAGGGTAAAAGTGAAGCTCGCCGCTAATGAAACCAGTTCACCTGTGACCGGGAAAGTTGCCGTGTTAATTGCAAACATCGCTCTCGGGAGAATAATGAAGGGGAAAGTGCATACCAGTGTACATAATACGTGTAAGCCGAGTTTCGTGGAGGCAACTGCGGTCGTTATTCATTATAGAGCAGCCCCTTTTTATGACTTACAATACAACACCACACTCTAGGTCTTACATTGCTGTCAACGAATGTCTGAATTTGAGCGCTTGTAAATATATCTACAAAGCGTTTAAAATATCAGATACAGACAATTTGACTTCTCAGTTTTTTTTTTATAAAATAAAGTTAACAAACGAGCATACAGTCCAACTGATGGTAAGTGGATACTGTGCCCCTTATGGCCAAACACTCAAACGCTACACAATTTTAAGATGTCGTTAAGAAATGTGGTGTCACAGTCACCTCTACTACTACTACTAGCCTGCAGCATGGCTCTACCACGTGTAAATAGTGACAGAGGGAAACAAACTAGGCGATGGGCAGTAGCATTTATACCTGGTAGAGCCATGCTGCAGCTATATTAGTAGTATAGTTGTAGCACGAATGGGTCAGCTCGACCGAGGAAGGGCCACGCTCTCACATAATACCGGCGTAAAATGGCAGTTTAACACTGCTGTGTTTCGTATGGTGAGTGTAAAGAACCGGAGAGCCATTTTACTGGAAAAGAGACATTCCATCTTAGTCCTTACGGGTGACAACGCATCTGCATTTTGATTCTATATTGAGGATAGATGTGGATGTGTATGGTTCACAGCCACCACTTACCATCAGGTGAACTGTGTGCTCGTTTATCACCCTATCCTATATTTTTTTTTATAATAGCAACTAGAAAATAATAAATGTGGTTTTCAACCCGCCTGCCACATATTACCAAAATCGTGGCACATATTACCCAATTGACAAATATTCCCCTAATTTTGTTGGCCTGATATCGAATAGAATCGGTGATTGCTGTATTGTAAAATATGTTACTATCGCAATTAATATTTCTTTGACATTAGTATGTCAATTTTTTTAAAGAATAAGTATAACAAACGAGCACACAGTCCACCTGATGGTAAGTAGTTGCTGTGGCTAATAGACATCTACATTTATCTTTGATTACGAATCAAAATGCAGATGCGTTGTCAGCCGTGAGGACTAAGATGGCTGCCTCGTTTCCAGTAAAAAGGGTACCCGGTACTCTACACTCACCATACGAAACATAGCAGCATTATGATACTATTAAACGCTGGTATTCTCTGAGAGCGTGGTCTTTCCCCGGTCGAGCTGACTCATTCCTGCTACAACTATACAACTGTCATATTACCAAATTGACAAATATGCCCCTAACTTTGCTGGGCTGAAATCGAATAGAAACGGTGATTGCTGTATTGTAAAATGCATTATTATGCAATTAATATCTCAATATAAGTATGTCAATTATTTATTTAAAACAGCTCACTTAATCGTCATGGTGGCGATGTTAGGGATTTCATTTATGTGTCTTATCTTTCATACACGCTATCTTATGACTGCAACACGAATAGCTCAGCTCGACCGGGGAAGGGCCACATTCTCACAGTATACCAACAAATAACAGCATAATCTTCATAAATAAGATATTTTAGAGTGGCCAGTATTGAGAATCGAAGACCCCTTTTACTGGAAACGAGGCATTCCATCTTAGTCCTTAGGGGTCACAAATCATCTATTTTATGATTTTTATTCGTATATTCAATGTAGGAGTCTATATGCTACAAGATACACTTACCATCAGGTGGGCTGTGTACTCATTTGTCACTCTTGCTTCTGTGTAAAAATATCCTGTGGGAGTCGTAAGAATCGACTACAGGGAAAGAGAAGACACTCTCATGACCTCTTGCAGGGTGGTATCATGCAGTTCAGTGACTTGAATCGGCGTCAAATATTCAAAAGACTTAGTAGTATAATCCCCAATCCGTCTGCTAAGCTAAAGGCAAGTCCTTCCTATTTTCAGTTAACAAAAAGGGAGGGTTACTGGTGAAATTAAAAAAAAGTTTCAAAGGAATTAACAAAACCAATCATGTTAAAATTAAAAATAAAAACATAAAAATACTTTACAGTACAATTGTGCCAAAAACGAACTTAAGAATAATTTAACAAACTACTATACAATTGTAATTCGAAATTTCTTTTGCCATTTCACCGGCGTCGTCAGGGTGTACGGATACGTCAAAACACTATGATATATAAACAGGTCTGGTGGCTTGCTGCCAGACTTGTCGACTTATGTTTGTTACACATGGTCGTAAAGGAATGACAACTTTTTTTTATTAAACAAGCCCTCTTAAATATTATATAAATGTCGGTCAAAATAAATAGGTGCAACTCAAGTAAAACTCAAATAAAATTTGTGGTGGCGGCGACGTTAGAGATCCTAACATTGAACGTTCCGTGGGTGTCATAAGATTTTTTTATAGGAGAGCGGAAACTAGCATACGGCTTACCTGACGGTACGTGACTACTGCCGCCCATAAACAACTGCAACACCAAGGGAATCGCAGGTGCGTTGCCGGCCTTTTAGAAAGGAGTACCTAAGTTCTTTTCTTGAAGGTCCCTAAGTCTTATCGGTCCGGAAAAATCGCCGGTGGCAAGCTATTCCACAGAGAGTTTGTACGCGGGAGAAAACTCATAGTGAAACGTACAGTGGTGGACCGCCAAGCATCCAGATGGTGTGGATGAAATCAGGAAATTTGCCGCGATGGGCGTTCGCCTGGAATTAATCCGAACAATTCCTCAGAGCACTTCCCGTAAGAGCTTATCGAGGGAAATAATGTGAGATGTTGTAGACTCCGTGAGACAGCCATATTCTTCATTACCTTAACAACATATCAAACTCAACTGCTCAATATACGTCTCCTCTCTTTCTCTTTGCAGACTTTACTCTATCATTTATTATTTCATGACCAAAAATAAGTTTAAATTGTTGAACTTATTGTTGAATGTCAAAATTCTTTCAATCTAGGTGAAACACATAATTTTTATTTTTATGCAGATCTTAGTTAATTATTTTTATATAAATAATGGATTTAATAAGGTGCATCGAAAGAAAATGCCATATGGCATGAAGTCCGCCGTTTGTAACTTTAGTACAATAAAGTGTATAAATAAATAAATAATATTCCACAATAATAATAATAATATTCCACAACTATCAAACAATAAAAATCAGAGGAGGCCACTGCTTCACTTCAAAGACTGCGTGCAAAAGGGTTTGTGGAGCTTGCTAATGATCGAAACCGTAAAATTATTAACGTATAAAATTACACGATATATTAAGTCTGACTCCAAAACTGGCGAACAGAAAAAATAAGAGAAATGAAAACAATTATTCCTCATCCGGCAGTTTCTACAAAACCTCCAAGTCATTTCGAAGAAATTAAATGGCGTTTATAGGTAGATTTATTTTAAGTAATCTATATGTCGTGATTGAAATTAATTAAAATAAGTTTATAAAGCTATATGTTCAGTGAATGATAAAACTGTAGGTTTCAAAATATAGATCCAAGCGTAAATCCGTTTGCGAAACGAGAGTAGTGTCCCGAATCGATGCATACAGTTTTGGCGCATATTCGAGCCTTGTAACTCATACTGAAATATGTGGCCGATGATGGTTTCGTAGCAAACAACATACAAATGTTTTCGTTTGTTATTCTTATTACTATTGAAAATATCGCTGTACACAGCGTCGTTGGTGTGGTCGTAAACGTGATCTGACTGATGCTGATAATAAAGTCCTGGTGTCGAATCCCTTGTCGGGGAAAAACCAATTATTGACTTTTCTGTCAAAAAATCATCTCTTTTCTTTCATGCAACCCGGAGTTAGTAAGCTGGCGGTGTTTCAGACCCGTGCCTTGGACTGCACGTAAAGCCGTTGGTCCTGTGCCTGGGCTTTCTCCGGTCGTGTCGGCTTACCATCCCATCGGACTATGAGAGTGAGGGAATGAGGGCTAATAATTTTCTGCTCACTAGATAGTTGACTCACTCTAGTTGACAGTGAGGTAAAGTTTTTTGTTACACAATGTCATTTGATTGAGAAGTTAGTTTAAAACTTTGTCAGTTTCTAGAGTATTATATTGATACTTAAAACAATGCGTCAGTGGTTTCTTCTTTAACTTTTTGCATACTTTTAACATTTTTTTTTAATTTTTCTACTTTTATGAATATCTGTGGTTTGGTTTATTTATTTTTAATCTTATTAATATAAAATATTGCCAATACTTGTAGTAAGAAACAATAAGTAGAAAGAAACAATAACCTTTACATTTTCCGAACAAATTAACTTCCAAGCTGTGAAATCTGTCAAATATTATACCTCACTTTCTAGTGGTGCCGCCCTGTTGGCAGAAAAAGTCGTGGATGCATTCATTGAGTGCGTTTACGTTTACCTTATCATATCTTGCGCAGATGGCTAGTCTTCGTTAAGACGGGCCACCGTGACCAAATTCCATTGTAAAGGACATTATGAAAGCATAGATGTGGAAGACCTCTTATTAGGAATTCCACAATTGCTATAATGTCTAAAGTTACAGCTTATATCCGTCCCATAGACCGGCTCCAGCCTCCGCTCATTTCTGAAAGGGTTTCAAAGCAAGGAAAAGTCCACCACACAGTTCAGCATGGCGGATCCAATGCTTGTTGGGGAACTGTACATGCCTCACGTGGTTTTCCTTAACCGCCGAGTACACGGTAAATCAGCAAAAATTTCAATTATCAATTTCATTGCAGCCGGGGAGGCCGAAACCGGTTGATTGAGTTCTGTAACATTTACGACGAGCGCTTAGTCTCTGAACGAACAGGACTCGCGATCCATTCCAATAGATTTCCAAATTTCTTAGAATATAAACACTCAATTCAGGTCGGGTTTCCAGATCATGTTAACAGCCAAGACGAAATTTCAATTCAGTATTATAATTTGAACTATTTCAATTTGTAAAATATGTACAAGTAACGTGATAAGGCATCTCAACATCAATTGATGTCGGTTTGATGTCACCCAGATTTAAATGATCAACTCCTTTTGTTACCTCTAAAAAAAAGGTATGATATTTCAAATTATATATTGAAATATAAGCAAAGAACAATACTAAATTCGACGAAAATTTCGCGCCTGTTAAAACCGACCTTGTCTCTTTATATGCATCGTGTTCCGGCTGCTAAAGAGACCGGCGCGTCCGGTCGTTTGGAGTATGCTCGTGAGGCTTCCATTACAACCTCAGCATTCCGTTTAAAGTCCAAAACGAACATTCTGAATTTCTCGCATTCAATTTTGGTGATCGGCTAATGTTTTATGCTCCCTCTCCCACAAAATCCCGCATTATCTTTACTGTAGTTGTTGAAATGAGTTGTCTGAAAGAGAAATAATACTCTAATTAATAGAATCAGGCGTTACTTTGCGGAAATGTATTATATTAAAGTTGGAAAAATTTACCTTGCCAATATCCGCTCTAACTAACCTAACTAACCAAAAATTTATTTATGGAGAACGTGTTAGATAGTGTATTTGTCCTAAGTAAAAGTTTAAATCAATATAAGTTCTGTTTTTGTAAATTTTAATGTAATATCTACTGCATAGATAAGACAATCACTATCCCAATTTATGCAGTGGGTGTTGTAAGAAGCGACAGAGGGAAACTAAAACAAGTGACGGACCACAGTATCTTCCTGATAACAATATAATAATAATGAAAAACTGCAGTTGCCAACCCGCCAAATATGTGTGGCAACTATATTAGCAAACATCCCTCCTATAAATAATATATGAGGGAATGATGATGATGAAATTAGTAATAATTAATACTATTTATATTTCATTTCATTTTATTATATACAATATTAAAAACCATAATAAAAAAAAAACTAAAACTAGTAAATTAAATATCAAACAGTTCTACTCCCGGCGGCATCGTGCCAAGAACGCTGGCTGCGTTTCCTCGCTGAATGGCTATACTTAGCCTTTGAGCGAGAAAAGAACCAGCCTTCTTATCACCAGCAGCAACGACCAGCCGCGGATGGAGTTCCTTTACGAACCTCACCGCACGTGTTTTCTACGTGGTAGAGCCATGCTGCAGCTATATTATGGTTGTAGCACGAATGGGTCGGCTCGACCGGGGAAGGACCACGCTCTCACAGAAAACCAGCGTAAAATAGCAGCTTAACGCTGCTGTGTTTCGTATGGTGAGTGTAGAGAACCGGAGACCCTTTTTACTGGCAAAGAGGCATTCCATCTTAGTCCTCACGGGTGACAACGCATCTGCATCTTGAGTCTTTATTGAGGATAGATGTTGATGTCTATGGGTTACAGTAACCACTTACCATCAGGTGGACTGTGTGCTCGTTTGTCACCCGATCCTATAAAAAAAACTAAAACTAGTAAATTAATTATCACACAGTTCTACTCCCCGCGCTATCGTGCTAAGAACGCTGGCTGCGTTTCTGGCTTTGAGCGAGAAAAGAACCAGCCTTCTTATCACCAGCAGCAACGACCAGCCGCGAATGGAGTTCCTTTACGAACCTCACCGTACGTGGATCCCACGGACCGATAGTCTCTACAGCAAATGGCACAAATATGTAGTCATCTCTCAGAGACTCATTATACTGATTAGACTCAGATACTTGCGCCACTTACTCAGTTCAGCTTCCTCTGATGCCGCCCCGGTTCTAAACGAAGTACCCCGGAGATGAGAGGCCGCCATTTCATTTATATTTCATATATTTCATCAGCCCATAAAAGTCTACTGCTGGAATTGAATATCTCCTATTGAAGAGAGGACTTGCCTTAATCTTCACGCTTGGCAGGTGGATTGACTATTGTAGTACCAGACCGCTGTCACTTTTGACGGTGCTGGCTGGTGGCGGGCAGTTTATTTTACGCCTGGCGTTAACGAGACGGTTATATCGCCATCTGTCTGTCTGGTGATACGCCCCATAACACGGCTAAATTATTTTTAAGGTAGGTAAATATATATATGTTCGAGTTTTAAAAAAGTTATTTCTATACGTTTGAATACTGATCCTGATAACGTAGTTAACGGGAACCACAGGGTTGTCGTTACATATTGTATATATACAAATAAATAAAATTGAAATGTCTGTTTGTAATATCAAAATAATTGGTTATTACTGAATGTGTGGGGATGCGAATAATCAACACACCACATATATTAAATAACCGTTTATTTCTACGAAGTTTAAAGTCGTGGATCGGAGCGCGGACGAGCGGCCTCACGGCGTCGGACGGTCACATCGACTGGCGAGGCGGCGAAAAACGAACCGGCTGCTCCAGCGCAGCCGAGGGCTCCCGACGATTGCCGAACGGTCAACAGCTACGGCCGTGCTGCCACATCAGCCCCCCCCGGAGATCTTTACGGTCGGTAGAAGTCCGTAAACTTCACTTTTCGGCCAGATTTTGTGGTGTAGGCCGAGCTGGGTTCTTTATGTAGTTCTTCGGAGGGCTCCGTAGAATCGTTGAGAGTATAGGCTGGTTTCAATCTGTCAACAGACACCGTAATAATTTTACCATTTACGTTAATTTTAAAAGTTTTTTTATCGCGTTCTATGACCTTAAATGGACCGGAATAAGGAGGTTGCAACGCTTTCTTGATAGCATCTTGCCTTAGAAACACGTGCGACGCCTTATGCAAATCTTTATGAATAAATGCATTTGGGGTTCCATGTCGAACGACTATTGAGGGTTTTAACTCTCTTATATGTGAGCGTAACCTGGATACGAAATCTGTGTAGTCAGTGACTTGTTTTAGGCTCGATATAAAGAAATCACTAGGTAAACGTAACGTCTCACCGTACACCAACTCAGCAGCCGATGCTGCTATATCCTCTTTCCAGGCGCAGCGTATTCCTAGAAGAACTAGCGGAAGAACTTCATACCAGTCCTTATTTGCATGGCACATGATGGCACCTTTCAGTTGTCGGTGAAAGCGCTCTACGAGGCCGTTAGCTGCTGGATGATAAGCGGTGGTAGAGATGTGGAGAGAACCTGTGAGTTTAGATAGCTCTTTAAATATGTGCGACTCAAATTGTTTTCCTCTATCCGTGGTTATTTTATGAGGACATCCGAAACGCGAGATCCAGCCACGAGTAAAGGCATTAGCCACAGTTTCGGCTTTTATATCCTCCAAAGGAACTACCTCGGGCCAACGTGTGAACCTGTCTACGCAC
This sequence comes from Parnassius mnemosyne, assembly GCA_963668995.1. Taxonomy (NCBI): domain Eukaryota; kingdom Metazoa; phylum Arthropoda; class Insecta; order Lepidoptera; family Papilionidae; genus Parnassius; species Parnassius mnemosyne. The sequence goes on along the minus strand of CAVLGL010000104.1, from coordinate 49,183,651 downwards.
GTTAAGCAATATTTATAACCGTGCGAAACAGGTAATGGTCCAATTAAATCGATGTGCACGTGCGAAAATCTATTGGACGGTGGCGAGAAAGGTTGTACTGGCGATCTAGTGTGTCGAAAGACTTTAGAGCGCTGACAGTCTATACATGCACGTGCCCATTCTCTACAGTCTTTTTTCATACTGGGCCACACGTATCGTTGTGCTACCAACTTGATTGTAGCTTTCGCTCCTGGGTGGCTTAACCCATGTATCGAATCAAATGCTTCACGACGAAATTCTAACGGCAAATATAAACGAGGAGACGTACCGGATATGTCGCAGTACAGTTTCTTCCCGAAGTCAGAAATGGCAACTTTCTGCAGCTTCAGTGAAGAATTGCCTTCTATAAGTTTAACGAGGTCATTATCCTTTTCTTGTGAAATTTTAAGTTTTTGTAAGTCTATTACGTTTGAGATAGCGTCTATCCGAGAAAGTGTATCCGCAACAATGTTATCGTCACCTTTAATATACCTGATATCTGTAGTAAATTGTGATATGTAATCAAGGTATCGAAATTGTCGTGGTGATAAATTCTGTGAATTTTTATTAAATGCTGATATAAGTGGTTTATGGTCAGTGAATAATGTAAACGATCGAGCTTCTATCATAAATTTAAAATATTTTATTGCCTCATACATAGCTAGCAGCTCTCTATCATATGGGCTATACTTCCTTTGAGCTGTGTTAAGCTTTTTGGAGAAAAATGCTAACGGTATCCAGTCTGAGTCATTCTTCTGTTGTAGAACTGCTCCTACAGCAGTATCTGATGCGTCCGTAACAATCGCCAATTCTGCTGTCGGATCGGGATGAGCTAGTAAACTGGCATTTGCCAAACTTGACTTACTTTCTGCGAAACATTGTTCGAGTTTTGGATTCCAGGTAATGAGCGTAGATGGCTTTACATTTTCTCCTTTTAATAGAAGATGCAGCGGCGTCTGTACTTGAGCAGCGTTTGGTATGAATCGGCGATAAAAATTTAACATACCAAGATATCTTCTGAGCTCTCGTACATTTTTAGGTAATGGAAAATTTAAAATAGCACTGACCTTTTCTTTTGTGGGCCTCGTACCTTCAGCTGAGACCATGAAGCCTAAAAATTCCACCTCTGGTACTCCGAAGATGCTTTTAGCAGTATTTATGACAACACCATGCTCTCGAAGGCGCTCGAAGACTGTACACAAATGACGCTCGTGATTAGCTTCATCTTTTGACGCAATCAGGATGTCATCTAAGTAGGGAAAAGCGAAGTCTATGTCCCTAAGGATTTCGTCCATGAATCGTTGAAAAGTTTGCGCTGAGTTCCTTAACCCGTACCCCATAAAAGGAAACTCAAACAAGCCGAAAGGTGTAGCAATTGCCGTTTTACATACATCTTCTGGTGCGATTGGAATTTGATTATACGCTCGCACCAGGTCGATTTTACTGAACACTTGGCAGCCAAAAAGATTGTGTGTAAAATCACCTATATGGCGAACCGGATATCGGTCGGGGATTGTTCGGGCATTGAGCGCACGGTAATCGCCACATGGACGAAACGTGTTATCTTTTTTTGGTACTAAGTGTAACGGTGAGGACCATGCACTGTCGGAGCGCCGGGCAATACCCATTCTTACCATGTCCTCGAACTCCTGCTTGGCAATGCGGAGCCGATCCGGTGCTAGGCGTCGTGGACGGCAGAAGACAGGTGGTCCAGGCGTAGTGTGGATGAAATGGACGGTGTGGTGCTTCACTTCCCGTACAGCAGGATCTCCAGACGGCCGCGTGATTTCAGGGTACTGTGACAGCAGGCTATGATAGCGTGAAGTACCTGTAAACACTTTAATTTGGCACAAAGCAAATGATGAAGCAGAATAAGCCTTAGCAATAAGAGAGGTGGTATTGTCTACTAAACGATGGTGTCTAGCGTCTACGAGCAAATTAAAAAATGAAAGAAAGTCTATGCCGATAATTGGTTTTGTGACGTCAGCTATCACAAATCTCCAACTAAAAGCGCGGCGTAAGCCTAAATCTAAAGTTAAATTAACCCAACCATACGTAGCGATTGCTGAGCCATTAGCTGCGAAAAGCTCATAGTTTGTTTTATGTAGTCTCTTACTGCGTAATTTACACAACGGAAATACACTTAAGTCTGAACCAGTGTCCACTAAGTATTGTACTTTTGTTTTAATGTCTGTCACGAATAAGCGGCCTGGTGAACGGCAGTCATCGGCCGCCATTATGGACTGCCCTTGTCGTTTCCCTGTGAAAACGAGCAAGGGGAGCGACACTTAGTTGCAGAGCTACCAAACCTCCAATGGTACCAGCACTTCCATGTGCCAGTAGCAGAGCGGCTTCGTGAGCGGCGTTGACCATTGGGATGATGACCACGTGATCGGGAACGAGGGCGAGAACGTGACATTGTCAGAGAGGCCACCTGACGAGATAAGTCATCTAAGCGGCGCTTCAATTCTTCAAATTCGGACGAAGTTGACGGTGTGGCTGAAGTGGCGGTGTGATGTGGCAGTGTGGCTATGTGGTGCACCTGAGGTTGGAGAGTGACTTCGTTGATCTTATCCGCCAATAAAGCTACATTATCCAAGTTTACATCTGTCTGCGTAGCTATGATAGCTTGAATATGACTTGGTAAGCGACTCGTCCATAAAGATCGGATAAATTCGTCTGGGACATCGGTTCCAGCCAAATTGCGCAAATGCCGTAGAAACTGCGAAGGTTTGCGGTCTCCTAATTCCTCGTGTGCCACAAGCTGCCGAACTCTTTGCTCTTGAGAAGCCGATAACCTCGATATAAGCTCCTTTTTTAACTTTTCGTATTTATTCTCAACTGGTGGATTAGTTATAATGTCTTTAACCTCCGATATGTATTTATAGTCCAGATTAGCAATTACATGGTAAAACTTTGTATTGTCCTGCGATATATTTGAAAGCACAAATTGTCCTTCTAACTGTACAAACCAAAGCGCGGGCTCGTCCGGCCAAAATGGAGGTACCTTAATGGCCACTCGACACACTTCTTGTTCGTCACTTGTCGTATTTCCACTCTTTGACATCATTACAACGGTCAATTTATTTAAACCGACAAAAATAAACACACAGTTCACACACACTGCACGACTATACAGTTTTTTTTTTTTTTTTTTTTTGAGAACTCGGGGTCACCAATTATATGTGGGGATGCGAATAATCAACACACCACATATATTAAATAACCGTTTATTTCTACGAAGTTTAAAGTCGTGGATCGGAGCGCGGACGAGCGGCCTCACGGCGTCGGACGGTCACATCGACTGGCGAGGCGGCGAAAAACGAACCGGCTGCTCCAGCGCAGCCGAGGGCTCCCGACGATTGCCGAACGGTCAACAGCTACGGCCGTGCTGCCACAAATGTATATGAATGTATATACGGTTATTATAACAAACAAAAAAAACAATTTTTAAAATTTTTGTCTGTCTGTCTGTTTGTTCCGGCTAATCTCCAAAACGGCTGAACCGATTTCTGCTTTAACTAGCAGATAGCTGTCGTTATAATGAGTAACTTTAATTTTATAAAAGGAAAACCCATGAAATTGTGAACAAATTCCACATCAAATAGGGAAGTATTGTAAAAAATTACTAAAAACTATGCGTAACCTACGAAGTCGCGGGTACAGCTAGTAGTAGATCGAATTCTCCAAATAATAAATCTCCATTCAAATAATAATTATCTCAATAATTCTTGTAGGTAGGAGGTGCAAGGAGGGTTTGACTCTAGAAACCGCTAAAAGTCGGTATAAAATTTCTCAGTTAATTTAAACTTTCCCTCTCCCGCTGAGTCACCTCTCGCAGAGCCAACTTAAATCGATTCGTTTATCGATGTTGCACGAACGATTAACTCTGCATTGCTGTTTTATTGGGCCATATAAAAAAGCGGGCTGCAGAGATCCATGTTTTCCACGTGACAGTTCAAAACTATTCCAGTTTGATTCCATTGGATTTAACTGCAAAATAAACGTATTTTTTTATAAAATAAGAATAATATAATGTGTACATATATAAATCCTATAAAAAAAACTAAACGAGCCCACAATTCACCTGACGGTAAGTGTATGATATGACCATTAAAAATCTACATCCTCGTCGATTAATAACAGAGAATAAATAATACGAGTAGTTAAGAGAATTAAAAATCAAAATTCAGACTCGTTGTCACTCCTGAAAATTATGATGGAATGTCTTGTGTCCAGTAAAACACGTCTCCAGTTATCGCCACTCCCCATACGGAAACGGTGCTTTTCTGTGAGAGCGTGGTCCTACCGTGGTTCACCCCAATAAAATATAGCTACAGCATGGCTCTATCACGTAGTAGAGCCGATAAATGAAATGATTAATATACTTATACTTATACTAAATACAATATTTTATATTGTAATTTAACATTACCTATCAAAGTTCACTTTGCTTTCTTTACAATTCAGAAAATATTAAGTATTTACTTTGAATAATATATAATTATTCAAGTAATTAAAATTTTACTGTGCGACATTGATGTATTTAAATAACAAAATAATACATATTTTCATTAGTTTATTTTAGTGTGCTGGTTTCTGCAGACCTCCTTAAGATACCGCTATGAAAACGGCAGAATTTAATCGATTATGCACTTATTTTAATGCGATTTCTTGCTTGTGTAAAATAGTGCCAGTGCTTTTAAATTAATACCTGGGCATTACTTAGAAGTAATGACTGTACTTAGAACTAGCCACGTTTAGTTGATGAGCCGATATCCTTGCACAGCTACAAGGGGCTTGCTAAAATGACTAAGGTACTCGTTGCTGTGACATCGGCTATGTCACCGTAAAGGCAGACAAATTTAAAAAATACTGACAAATTTAAAAAAAAAATACACTTATTATTTGAATTCTTTTTCTTTGGAAAATTCTTTATTTGTGAGAATCTGGAGGGAATCTGCTCGTTGCAATGGAGCTCTGTCAATAAAAAAGGTTTAAAGCCGCCAAGATTTTAAGACTACTCTCAGTGGGTCTGTTTGTTTACGAGCTACAATTAAAATGAAAAGGCGAGCTATAATTAAAAAGAGAAAGGGAGAAGCTTTCAAGATAAAGTGAAGTCAGATCAGCTGTCAAACGTGACTACTAAATAAAATGTTTTGGATGCATTATTTTCAAGTCATACCATAGCGTAAGCAGCTTCACGGACTGCGCACATACGTATACGTCGACAAGTCAAGGGTCTTAAATACCGGTCGAACCCTATTACTATCTTCTTCGTCATTAGCCTGTAAGCAAAGCGCTGTTGCATACCAGCCTCTACCAGAGAAGGAATAATTTATCGTAATCGCCACGTAATCTTATACGATACTAAAGATAATGTTTGGTTCTACCCGAGTAACATAGCATATAAAAGCTAAGGTGATAATAAGTTGTTCATACAGCCCAAACAATCGACAACCGATAAAGAAAAAAGATTCACCAGTAAGTGGAGGGTAGAACTTCTGCTACATAGTAACGACCTGATTAAACATGCGGTAAGTCGATGAATGCAGGTGGCTCAGGACCATGTGGACTTGCTTGGGTAGACCTGCGTTCGGCAGTTGACTTGTGAGGGGCTGTAATGACGATGACGGCTGAGCACTGCAAGTTAGTTTTCCTACGACCTCATACACTCATTTAAATTACCGTTATCGTATACAGCACATCAAAAGTACACTGGTGAACATAGGCCCTCATATGTATTTTTAATTCTTCGTTGTTCTTAGAAAGACGGTGCTACCCGTCTCCTGGTTTGTTTTATTTTTCTCTGTCACTTTTTACGACACCCACCTAGATAGTGGATATTCCTACACCGCCGCTACACGGTCAATTTAAAATACATTAAGGTGAAATTGAGTGAGCGCGTTTTATTTACGTGTAATTCACCTTACGTATATATCGTTGAAGACATTTATCATGTACAACCAAGCCAAGGACATTATAATTATAGCTTTTAACATATTTACAATCACTACAATGTTAACAAGAGTCAGAGCATAAGCAGTCAGACATAGTTAAAAGTTAAAAGGTACAGCCTATATACGTCCCACTGCTGGGGACAGGCCTCCTCTCACTTCTGAGAGGGTTTTAGGGCAAGGAAATATCCGCCGCGCTGCACCAATGCGTGTTGGCAAACTTCACATGTCTTCGAAATATTTTTCATTTTATATTTCTCAGACATGCAGGTTTCCTCGCGATGTTTTCTTTCACCGCCGAGCACTCGGGTTGCTCGCGTACTGTGAAACTTACAGCGAGCGCTAACCATCTGAGCTACCACGGCTCTAGTCAGACATAGTAATACAATTTAATCCGAAGAAATATAGAATCATAAATTTATATAGTTACTTTGTTAGGACAATAAATTTCTGAAGGTAAAATAAGGCTACGGCAGCTCTCTCAGTAAGAGAAGTGTCGAGTGATGTAATGATGACCTGGTGAAGCATCCAGAAAGTTGATGGATGACTAGCAAGTAGCTTAGGAGCGTGATTTGTTGCAAACTCTGACGTAAGACTGCAACAGCGGACCGCGTGGTGTTTATTACGATTGTATTTCATGAGTTTTAATTTTTTGCGCGTAACCCTAATTCTTTTTGGAAAATAAAAGTAGCCTAAGTTGTAAAATCAGCTATCTGCTAGTGAAAATCCCGTTAAAATGCGTTTAGCCGTTTTGGAGATTACCCGGAACAAACAAACAGATAGACAAAATTTAAAAAATAGTTTTTTTTGATAAAAGTACTGTATGTATTTACATATGCATTTAGTAAAAAGCTGTTATTTTGATATTACAAACAGACACATCAATTTTATTTATTTGTATAGAATGTATTTTTTTTAAACTGGTTTTAAGGCTTTGGGTTTTAGCCCTTCTTAGCCTATATAGAATGTATATAATATAGAATGTATAGATGTATAGATTGTTTACAGCTCTGCACAAGTCTACTGCTGAACATAGGCCTTCTCCAAAGAACGTCACAAAGCACGATCCTGAGTCACCTGCATCCATCGAATTTCTTCATGTCTCACAAGGTCGTCACTCCACATCTGTTAGGCTCTAATGATGGCTAATAATTTTCCAAACACAAACTATGATCGTTGATATAGTCCAAACAACACGGATCATTAACTTCCGCTGTTTACTTTGAACCCTGTTTATATTTTGTTATAACAGACAATCTCCGGACCCTTTCCGTGTTCTTAACGTCTTTATAGCCGCGATTAAGTATGTCGTTGAGCGTTTTGTGAGAATTTTAATGGACCAATGAAGATATCATTCCAACAAAATGCAGTTTTATGGTATTGTTAGAAATATAATACATCTTATATTGTACGTATACCTCTTCTTAAAATTTTGTATTTTCATTCATTTTGTTATTATTATATAATTATATTGCCGCCACCTAAATCTACCACTTGGGGCCATGACCAGCCTGCCTCCCTACTTTGCTACGTCACTATTTTGCTTATAACATTTTCATAATGAGGGGATTAGACCTGTACTAGTTTCTAATAAGTAAAGAAAACATGGTCATACCGCCATTTTATTTCTAATAACGGCATTGTAGTAAGTAATTGGCGAAATATATCTACAGCTGTAGAATATATTCTTTAGGCTGAGGTTTATAGTTGATCAATAACATTATTAGTTTACCGTGTAATGGCGGTGTAAGAATATCCACTATCCCATACCCTCTCATGGGTGTCGTAAGAAGCGACAGAGGGTAACAAATCAGCAGATGGGCAGCAGCGTGTTCCTAATGACGATTGAAAATAAAAAAAACTGCGGCTGCTAACCCGCTTGTAAAGCGTGGCAACTATGGCTAATATCCCCCTTATAAGGCAACCTATGGGGGAGATCTACTGTTCAGCAGTGGACATTAATTGCCTGTATTGGTAACGGTAATAACTATTTACATAAAAACGTTTTGACATTAACTCTTTGGTTTGTTGGACCAACATAAATTTGTTTCAAAATAAATATTTAAAATTATTAATTTATTAACTAAAAAAAAACGATTTCACAACATAATTAGGGTCCAAATCACAAAAATAATGATTAATTTTCACCAAGTGACAACAATAGCAATATATAATGTCTCTGAGGTTTTCCTAATACCAGCAATTGAAAATAAACTCCTCCGGTCATTGAGTTATATGTACTACGTACTAGAGAAGCCATTCTAAACAAAAAATGTGGACTACTCTCTTGTCTTGGCGCATGCGCGGGAGATAGTAGAGTCGCGAATACGCAGTTGCGCCACCACAGACTAACTAGTAGATTGAAACCACACTAAATGACACACTGTACGGATTGCAGCATAGTTCAGTTGAACATAGTGTATGTTCAACTGAACATATATACATATATACGAGTATCGATGCCTCCGGTATATGACTGCTAGACTACTACTGACCAAGAAGGAGCTTAGTGACAAACGAACTTATACTGCAACTGAGGGTAAGCGGCTCCTGCAATTCATGGACATCTGCAGTCAAATTCAAACAAAGAAGGCTACAGAATGCCTCACAGCCTGTCATTTAGGTATTGGCTCTTTGTAACCTTTAGACAGGAACACAGCAGTGCAAGCACAACTATTTGGCGGCAGAAATAGGTAAGAGAGTGTTATCTACCCTGATGGACTTTTTGCAGTATAGAATAACTGCGAGGATTCCGTCTGCTTAAGTCAGTCATGGGACGAAAGAGGGTGATGGTAATTCCATTTATTTACGTTGACGGAAAACACCCAGACAGATAACGAGCAGCAGAAATAAATTTGCTCACGTCTGACACTGTGAGCGACTGCTGCCGACGGTCACGGGGACACTGAGGTGTTTGACGTACATCGTGGTTTGCCAAGATGGCTTCCTACGATCGTTAACTGTACAGAAAACTATAAAACTATAAAAATAAATGGGTTTAATATATCTGAACGTTATGTTACGTGATAGTCATGTGAATTAGCGGTGATATCTTTCATATTTGTCGCGTTATTGATCGTAGAATGTAATCTTGGCTAACCCAGCTGATGTCATAGTCAACAAAGCTAACTCTAACATTTAAATATTAGTTTTTGGTCCGATCTACACAGAACGAGCTTACAATATCTGTAAGTTTTGCATTAGTATGTTTGGGTTAAGATTTAATTTTATTAATCACAAGCAGATGGTAGCACTGATCAATTTACCGAGCTCATCGAGTTATTGCTATGTTCTTTCAATACTTTCTTGATTAATCTCTAAATCTGTTACTCTATTAAAATTGATTGATTTGTTTAACGGCCTTGTGTATCATCCTTGTTAGGGATCGGTGTACTTTTCTCGCAAAAGAACACCGATTCTTCAATTTCTCTATATTCATAAAAATCTAGTTTATATAATCCCATCACGATAAAAAAAATATGTCTTGATTAATTTTTAATGTACTGTTTAATGTTTCAGCTCCGCGAATTTCTACAAAACCATGTTTTAGCTAGATAGTAAAATATTTAAAATGTAAATGTTCAAAACACAACAGACATTTATTAAAACAGCAGGATAAGAATACAGCTATGGCAAGTATTAAGTAAAAAGTAAAAGGTTGTACACAATAAGCATTTCAATGATACCATCATTTTACCAAGATTGAAAAATATTCAAGAATGAGAACGCGGAACACAATGCAAGCAACACACTAGTTGAAGAAATTTAATCTCAAACCTACTTTAGGAAGCGCTCAGAAGTTTTCACAATGGTGTCGCATACTACGAGTATGTATGTACCTACTCGTGAGACTCAACGTACAAAAGCATTTTACGTTTCATATTGTTTGTTTTAATGAGTTTGATTCTGATAAATTAACGCCATCTAGTGACGGTGTAAGAGAATCTACTGATGCGATAGAGGTAAACTGAAACAGGAAATGGGCAGCAGCATCTTATTGATAATAACTCAATGCAATATAAACTGCGGTTGAGAACCCGCTTGTCAAGTGTGGCATCTTTGGCAAATTGAGACTATGAGGACTATGAGGTATAGGGGAAGCTTAAGTTTAACAATGGACTTTTTTTGGAAAAATTAAGGGATAAAGTGCCCGGAAAATGTCAATGATTACAATTATTTTTAACAGAAAAATATTTAACAACATTTTATATTTTTTTGAACTCTGAAACATACTAAAAATAATATTACAGATTTTTCAAAAGTACATTTAGTAAACTGTTTCGTTTAATTTGTGAAAAACATTTTTTTCGCCACGAACTTATTTCTTTTTCTAAACATCGTTTTAACCCTCACAATCTTTCCCCACTTGAATTATGTAAGTCTGGGGAAGTAAGAAAATTTTAATAATGCAAGCGTACAATGTAAACGCAAAGCACATAAAGCGGTGTTATTGCACCACTGTTTGTTTTAATGCGAAGAGAGCCGAGATGTTATCGTTCTATGTAATTGAATTCTGTCCGTTGTAACGCCAGATGTCTTGAAGACAGTGCAGTGTCGCACTAGAGTACGTTTGCTATGAAATATTTTATAGGCGCTCTACATCTGATATGAACTTGTATGGAGAAAAATAAGCTCGTATCTCTTTTGTGTTTTTTGTAATCGAATTGTGTTAGATTCTTTCTCACTCTCTTACTTTAAGGTTTCAATAAACCCGTGGTCAACGGGGGGATTGTTAGACACAGTTGTTTTGATATCACTTTAAAATATAATCTTTATTTGCCGTGCCAAATTATACTTTCATGCAATTCCCTAAAACCTGTCCTAACCTATGGTCTAAGATTTAATCTCCCATAATTTTTTTTTTCTGTTGCGACGAGTATTGCGCAAGATTATTGTCATTTATTTACTCCTAAACTTACCACGGTAAGTCAATCGTTTCAAATAACATTCACGACCAAAAAGACGACAGAGTGCGGAAATGTTGACGATAGCGCGGTTTCCTTACCGCAATTACAGAGCGACAAAATTTTGGGAAAGTGATTTCATTTGTTCTAGCATATTCTCTGGGTTTTAAATATTTGTTTCAGTTAATTTATATGATAAATAACCGGGTTTAGTGCTTTACAAGTCGGTGTTAGTATTTAAAATGTTAAGCCACCTAAGTCGAGGTAAAGTCTGTGTGACATATCAACGCAATTCGCATATTTGTACAAGTTAAGAATTTAAAATTTCTGCATATTTTTATGTTCAATATATTTTACATTACATTTTAACAACAAAATTAAAGTGAAATTAAAATGTCCATAAAAGACATGGCTAAAGTCTGTTAACGTAATAATTAATATAACTAAAACTAAAATTCTCCAATTTAGAAATTATAAGACCAATCCAATCCATTTCAAAATATCATTGGATGGCTCATTAGCAGAGGAAGTAGATAATACAAGCTTTCTTGGAGTTAAAATTGACTCTCACCTCAAGTACTGGAAATTACACAGAAAAGATTAACAAGAATATATCGAGTTATTGCTACGTTCTTTCAATACTTTCTTGGTCAACCTCTGAATCTGTTACTGGAATAGTATATTGTTTATATATTTATCCACTGTTATTGTATGGTATAATTTTTTGGGGTAATGCAACTAACATAAATGAAATGTTTATTCTACAGAAACAATGTTTGCGTATCATATACCGTAAGACAAATAGGGAAAGCCTAAGGGTGCGTACAGATCAAGTAACATGTTATATAACTTGTTGTATAACATGCCCACATTATGTAACATTATTTTTCAACATTGCAACATATAACAGTACTGTACACATTAGAATAACAATGCAATATAACAATGTTATATGACATTGTCGTTTGGCTTTCTGCCGTTCGAGTTATATAACTTTTGTGTCATGTTATATAACAACGTTTTATGTTATATAATGTGTACGCACCGTAAGGAAAACGTATTTTAACCTCAACTGGAATAATATATATCTTAGAGTTGTGCCTATTTATCAGAAATAACTGCGATTTATTCAAACAGAATCTTTCACGCGGCAATATTTACGCTCTCGTCTTTTTTTCTTTCTCTACTTAATATTAAAAATAAATTGCTTTACAAAAGTGCATACATAACAGCAATTAAATTATTCAATCACTTACCCGTTTATACGTGGTAGAGCCATGCTGCAACTACATGTTAGTAGTATAGTTTTAGTACGAATGGGTCAGCTCGACCGGGGAAGGGCCACCCTCTCACAGAATACCAGCGTAAAATAGCAGCTTAACACTGCTGTGTTTCGTATGGTGAGTGTAGAGAACCGGATACCCATTTTACTTGAAAAGAGGCATTCCATCTTAGTTCTCACGGGTGACAACGCATCTGCATTTTGAGTCTTTCATATTGAGGATAAATGTAGATGTCTATGGGTCACAGCAACCACTTACCATCAGGTGGACTGTGTGCTCGTTTGTCACCCTTATCCTATAAAAAAAAACCAATAGTTTAATACTATTGGTTTTTTTTTAGGACCCAAATTCTAACATAAACTAAAAAATCTAGTTGGTGGAACAAACATTTTATACGTTAAATGAATTTTATAATTTTAAAAGTTAATACCGTGTTCTTCATTCTTCTAAGCATTTTTTAAACATTTTATCTTATACGTTAATATTGTAAATCTATTGCACACCTGATGAGGCAACTGTTGATACCTTTTATATGTTACCTTTACTATTGTACACAGTAATGCAGTAAATAAATTATTATTATTATAACAAATAATGAAAGCATGGAAACATTTTTTTTAATGAAAATGATGTGACAAACAAAGTAACAGTCCACATGATGGCAAGTAGGTACTGCAGTCCATGGACACCTTCGACCAACTTCAAACATAACGGCTACAGATGCGTTGTCACTTCTGAGGACCAAGATTGAATGCCTCACACCCTCACAGCTCTATTATACTGGCTCTCTTTACTCTTTTGACCGGAATACAACATTAAAATATATAGTGAATTATATGGAAATATTAGGCGGCAGAAATAAGGAAGAGTGTGGTACCCTCCCAGACGAATTCCTAGACAGAAATTGAGTCCCACCCCCTAGCAAATAATGTAGATTGTAAGCTGTGTAAAAAAATACGAACATGTTTTTAGGTATTTTATTTTCACGGGTGGAATGTATAAGGGTGATTCTGTGAGAGCGTGGTCCTTCCCCGATCGAGCCGACCCATTCGCGTTACAACTATACCAGAAATATACCTGCAGCATGGCTCTACCACATATACTCTCAAGGTCAAACGAAAACTTACCGTAAAGTATATACATTGACCTGCTACTAGTAGGTCAATGGTAAATTAAGCCATTCGAGTAAAATGCCCTAAAGTTGGCACTTAAGCATACCTTTTTTAACTGGAAACGGGGCATTCCATCTCAATCCTCAGTGGTGGCAACGCATCTGCATTTTGATTGTTAATCGAGGACAGATATAGATGTCTACGGGCCACAGCATCCACTTACCATCGTTTGTCTGTCTTGGATAGTGTGTTCGTTTAATATAAAAACTAACTTGGGTCTATAATGTGAACCGTTTTAGCCAAAACAAGCTAGAATAATTTTAGTTTTTACGATAAGGTTTAAATCCAAATTTGCCTAATCCCGGCAGGTTTAGCCCTAATCCAGATATGGTTTTGCTTCTAAAGCCAGCCCTAAAGCTATTTATTTGTAAAGAACTTATACGAGATGATTTCAAATCTATTTCAATACATGTTAAAGTAAAACAAAACAACCAAAAGTAGATAAGTGAATATTGATGCAACTAACATTTTAATAATAAGCCCCAGTGCTTTTTCACTGTTGGATAATCTTCAACATGTCCCGGGTTCATCATAACCTTTCATAAGTCCACTGTTAAACAAGCATTTTTTGACGAATAATATACTACAAAATACCTGTATCCATTGACTTTCTGCATCTCTTACCAGAGTAAGCGTAGTGTAAGGCGGTCCCCCACTAGATGGAGAGACGATCTGGTAAGAGATGCAGAAAGTCAATGGATGCGGGTGTCTCGGGACCGTGTGTTATTGCATTTCTTGGTAGCGGACCATGTTTAACAATAGACTCATGATGGCCTGTAATGCCACTTGAAAGCCTTTCTTTCCGATTGGTTATCGGTTCTTCGAGCTATATGGCCAGCCCATTGCCTCTTCAGCTTACTGGTCCGTTTAGTATATTAGACAAAAAAATGTGTCTCATTTTTTATTTCTTTTCTCTTATTAAAGTTAACCCCCACTACGATTTTCTTATGTAGTGCAAGGATTTTAGGTACACAAATTTCACATGAACAAGCATCCAGACCTGGAATAATTTCTTGGAAGTCATATATAATAACTAATTCCGCGCAGGATTCGAACCCTAAGCCCACAGTGCCGCAGCCATTGCTAAGTATGCATACCTACTTATTTTATTTACGTATACTTTCTATATTGTGATATAAATTTGTCAATCTGTTACCCTAACTCCGTTAGTTTAAAGCCCCTTAGTTGACTCATGCGTAGACAAAACGGTGAACTTTCTTCTCATTAAATCCATATTCAGTGTGTTTCAATGTTAACATGCTTCTATGTGTGTTGAGTGTTGACAGTTGACACATTACTATTCACAGGGTTGCTATCTTTGTTATAACTTTAATGATAATAATTACTTAAAATGGAAATAATTAAATATGAATTTATTTTAAATAATAACAATAATCACAATTAATGAAGATAAATGTTAGTTGTAAAAAAATTCTATTATAATTTTATAAATAGTTTTTGAGCTTATATATACAACGTGTAACAAAATCCCCGTTAAGTACGTTATCAGTGTCAGTATTCAAACGTAAATAAATAACTTTTTTTAAACTCGACCATTTTTTTATTTTATTAATTTTTTTTTAAATTTTGTGAGGTTTTATTACCTCTTGCTAAAGCTAAGTAAAGCGGAGTCTTTGACAATCCTCTTACTCCCCAGACAATGCAGAGGTAATAAAACCACATACAATTTGCTTACAATTTTTTTTAAATAAAATTAAAAAAGTTGTTCGAGTTTTTTAAAAAAGTTATTTCTATAGGTTTGAATAATGATCCTGATAACGTACTTAATGGGAACCACGGGGTTTTTGTTACATATTGTATATACGACTTAATAATTGATAGTAAATAAAAAATACTTGCAATTAGTAGTGTGCAATAATCTGTATGCCTGTATGCCGTGTAGTGGCGGTTAAGAATATCTACTACCCCATATCTTCCCGTGGGTGTCGTAAAAGGCGACAAAGGGAAACAGGCAAGAGATGGGCAGCAGCATCTTCCTGATAAGAGCAAAATTAGAATAAAAAACTGCGGTTGCCAACACGCTCGCCAAGCGTGGCAACTATGGCAAATACCCCACTATGATGAGAGCAACAAAGAGACGGCCCCCAGTCCCCGGCGACCCCGCTATTCCTGGCTACGGTGGCGATCACGGTAACGGCGGGGCAGGGGGTGCTAAGAATCTCCGGTGGAGGTTCGGTTGCCACCTAAGACGACACGACCTGGCAACATACAACGCACGCACCCTGATGACTGATGAGAAGATCGTGGAGCTGGAAGAAGAGATAGACTAGTAACGCTGGCATATTATACGCGGGACCTTACGATCAGCAATCGTGTTTACGAACACTAGACTAACGAGCCAGCCCATTATAATATATACATACCTAGTTGCCAACTAAATTCAACATCATCATTTATTTATTACAGCCTTAAAGTCCACTGCTTAACACAGGCGCTTGACAGTAGGGTTGCAACCGCATACTTTTATTATCTTGAATTGTTATCAGGAGCCTGCTGTTACATCATCTTATGCTGCCGGTACACGGCGCTCTAGTTAAATAAATGTGTAATATAAAACCTTGACTGCCTTATCTAAAATGAAATAATAAGTGTACCGCAACCATACCGCAACATGTTAAGGCAACCCTACATTACGCCCTACCTACTTTAAAATATTTCGTATCGGTGAAATGTGTAAGCGCCCGCTGAGGGCGTCTTAAAAGCGTGTATGGAGATTGGCATATATTATTATGTATAAATTTACATGCCGAAAGCAGGAAAATCTCGCTTAACTCTGTATAAACTTCAGTCAAATATAAGTCAAATACGCTCTCCTTGATATGTTTACATCAGAAGCTCTTAAAAGTTTGATTTTAATTTATTGAAAACTTAAATTCTTAGTAATAATAATTATAATTTGGCGTTACATTAATTGGCGTAGGGAAGTGACGACTCCACCGCTCGCTGACGTAAAAGTTAAGTGACAAAACTGCTACGTAAGTGCAGTCAGTCAGCGCCTTGCCAACAGGTGTGATCGCCGTGCCTCCTCAGAATTGAGGGTGCAAAGGTCCGTCTGTGCTTTTCGCCGCACGATGAAACGGTGCCGGACCTAGGCGTCTCCCGTTAATTGACGCCCATTCAATAGATGATAAACAAAAACAGATTGCCCAAAGAGCCGCTGCCTGGAAGTCGCCAAGACGCGTCTGGAGCTGGCGTTGAATGCAACAGCATGTTGGTGGCCAGCCAAGCGCAAAAGGCTGCAAGACCACCTAGTAGCTGCCCGCATCCATCATCCCCACCAAAGGGCTTGGTGTCGACTGGTTCTTCTCGGACTCAGCAAGCGGCACCCAACACTGGTGGAACACATCGCATGCAATGATGAACGAAAACGCATTGCGAGCGTATTTTAGAGCAAAAAGAGAAGAAACTGGAATGTTATCGTATCGGGCTCGGATGCAGCGCTTTTTCGCAGAGCTGGAGCCATCTGTTTATGTAACGGAGCAAAACCTGGCATTCCGAGTTTGGTACATCCTGCGTTTCAACATATTTGGTGACGCCGAACTCGAATGACTACGACGTAAGGCTGTTCGCTCATCGGATGAAAATGCTACTGCTGGTAATGTGGTGCCACTAATTGCAGAGCAACCTGCACACGTGGATGCTGCCGTGGATATTCCAGTTGTGATTGATTCAGACGATGATGAAATAATCTCCCACAAATTAGAGCAAATGGGGAGCATATTGGAAGCGGATATTTTGAAAACGCGGAGACGGACTCAATTCTTTTCGCCGCCGCACTGGCACAGACAGGACCGTATCGCGAAGACAAAAGCCTTCATCGGCAGACTGATAAGCTTCAGGTCGGGCAATAAATAATAGGCCGAGAATTATGCGCACCGTCAGGATGGCGTTTGCTGGGACAAACTTATGTTAGCGGTATATTACGAAAAAACTGACGGTGCGCATCGACGACCTGAAGCAGAGAATCACTGCTTGGGGAACGTGGATTCGGCGATATACCGAGAGGTCGACACGGTTCATCCAGAATTGTCTCTTCCAGAGTGATCAGAAGAGGTTCTATAAATCATTGGAGCAACCAATGGTACGTGGCACGGGTCAATCACCGGCCAGGCACCGGTCAGGCTGACACTGTCGCATCGCATTGACACATCGCGGCCTGTGATCAGAGTCCTTCAACCACAGCGAGGGTCCTTGAACGGAATATATGGCGTGTCAGTATGCGAATGTTACGCCCATGGACCCCGTCATCATAACGCCGTACGATGTAGCTGAGGCGGTCCAAAGGCCCCGAACTGGAAAAGTCCGGGGCACGACAAGGTGCATCACTACTGGCTGAAAGGGTTCGTGGTGTGTCACTCTGTGCTCGCCCGACAGTTTCAAGAGGCTCTCGACCAGAAGTCGTCTCTGCACTACTGGGATCACTCTTTTGATTTCAAAATACCGGGATACCACAGATCCAAAAAAATACCGGCCCATCACGGGTCTACCTACGATATACAAGACATTAACATCCATTTTGAGCGCGAGAATCACTCGTCACCTGAACTCAAACCAGGTGATGTCGCGCGTTCCAAATGAATGTTGGGGCGGTGGTCATGGAACCAAGGAACCACTCCCCATTGACGCGGTCATTGGCAAGGTGGTTAAACGCAACCGTCGGAACCTTTCCACCGCCTGGATAGACTATAAAAAGGCATTCCACTCGGTGCCTCATACATGGCTGAAGAGAGTCTTCAAGCTGTACAAGGTTGACTGTACAGTTAGAGACTTCCTCGGCCAGTGTATAGGGAAGTGGAGTACGATCCTTTGACATCTAGGCCAGCGAATGCGGCTGCGGAGAACCACATAAGGATAAGAAGGGGTAGGTATCTTCCAGGGCGATGGTCTGAGTCGAATCTGGTTCTACCTCTCTCAAAACCCTCTCAGTACCTTACCGGTGGGTTCCGAGAGAGGATTTCAGTTTCAGAAAGGAGGTACAAAATTGACCCACCTTTTCTAGATGGCTGATCTCAAGTTATTCGCCTCCAGTCGCTCACATCTTGTGGAATTGCTAAATATCACTTGTGATTTTAGAAATTCTATTTAGAATGGAGCTGGGGACGGATAAGTGTGCGGTCCTGTATGTCGAAAGGGGTAGGGTTGCTAATTCTGAGGCCACAGACTTATCTATGCCCACCGACATAAGGACCCTATCCGAGTCTGAAACATACCAATACCTGGGTATGTCACAGAAAATAGGTATCGATGAGGCGGATATGAAACAGTCAGTTTGCGATGTGTTTTATGCACGCTTCACAAAAGTGCTCAACAGTCTTTTGTACGGCGTAAATAAAACACACGCATATAACGGTTAGGTCATGCCTCATGTCTACCTTCGGCATACTTAGGTGGACTCAGACTGAACTGAACGCTCTGGATAGTAAAGTCTGCACTGTTATGACGTCCCACAGGATGCATCATCCGAGATCGCCAGTAATGAGGCTGCACTTGCCGCGGAAGCATGGTGGGCGCGGCTTTTTGAGCGCTCCCACCATGCATAATCGTGATGTGTGCAGCCTCCGTAATTACTTCCTGGCGAGTTCGGATGATCCATTCTACAGGGACGTTATTTAATCTGATAAGGGCTTACTGCTCTATCCTTAGCCAACGAGCAATGGCAAGACCTAGCAGTACAGCGCATTTCCGACCGGGAAACCTCATGGAAGGCGAAGTAGCTCCACGGGAGGTTCTACAAGGCACTAAATGAGCCTTTCGTAGATACAGTCACCTCCCTCCACTGGCTACGTTTCGGGGACCTGTTTTGAGAAACCGAGGGTTTTGTCAGTGCGATGCAGGATCAGGTTATTAAGACCAACGATTATCGGATACACATTCCAAAGGATGGCACCGTCAACATCTGTCGTGATTGTCGCCATCCCGGTGAGTCACTTAGGCATGTCATATCCGGTTGTTCGGCGCTTGCTAACTCTTGAGTATTTGCACAGAGACAACCTGCCAGCCAGGATTCTATACCAGGAGCTCGCTCTGAAATACGGTCTTGTGAATTTTAAACTGTCATATTATAAGTACTTGCCGGAAGCCGTGCTCGAAAATGACCGTGCCAGGCTCTACTGGGACTGGGCCATCATTACAGACAGGACTATTCTTGCGAATAAACCTCAGATTGTGCTGATAAACCGGACCTTGAACGCACATTCAAGGAACCAAAAATATCCTTGAATGTGCATTCAAGGATATTTTTTGTCGACATTACTATTCCTTATGACGAGAACCTCGTGAAAGCGGAAACAAATATGCGAACAAAATATCTGGACCTGGTTCACGAGGTGATCGACACGTGGGGTGGTCTGCCGACCGAAATTATTCCTGTAGTCGTTTTCGCGAATGGGCTAATCCCAGTCAGCCTTTCAGGTTATTGGAGGCGACTGGGACTCCGTGACGGACCGCTCCGGGCTCAAATGCAGAAGGCGGTGCTCCTCGATACCGCCCGCATCGTCCGCCGGTTACTTTCACTTTCCTCCTAACCCTCCGCCGTTTGCTCTCCCCTGCCGAGGGTTTTCATCTGGTTGGTTGTTTTTTTATGTATTTATTTTATTTTATAGATATTTATGTATATTTAGCATTTTCATTTACAATGATACATTTATACAGGCCAACCAGATGAGAAAACTATATAGATACTCCATAATTATTATACATCTTTATATATAACGTAGCATTCCAACTCTTGTGATAGAATTAGGTACGGTTTAGGTACATTTTGTTTACGTGGCACAGCTATGCTGTAGCAAATTATACTTAGTTGTAGCACGAATACGTCGGAGGAAGGACCACGCTCTCACAGAATACCAGCGTAAAATAGTAGCTTAGTGCTGCTGTGTTTGTATAGTGAGTGTGAGAACCGGAGACTCTTTTAGTGGAAACAGGACATTCCATCTTGGTATTCAGGCATGTACAACGCTCTCTGCATTTTGATTCTTAATCGAAGATAGATAAAGATGTCCATGTGCTCATTTGTCACCCTTATATCTCTCTCTCTCTCTCTCTCTCTCTATATATATATATATATATATATATATATATATATATATATATATACTGTATATATATATAAAATACTGTCCGTTAGTCTCGCTAAAACTTAGAAACAGGTCGAGATACAGAAATCACCCGTGCAAAGCCCGGGACGGATTGCTAGTCCTATAATAAAAACGCGGTGTCAAACAATGGTGTCATGTCTTATGTTACGCTGGACGTAAAACATACACATACACTACGAGTACATATCTTCTAGAATGTACGTCATTGGTAAAGTATGTTTTCTTTTTCTTTGTCATCAATGGCATTAGTGATTAATTTGATGACATCAATATCAAAGCAAGCTAATATCGTCGATTTATCTTGTTAGAAACCATACCGACTTCTTTTTATATTTATGTTCAATAAACTAGTGCATTAGTTTCTTTTGCAAATCTTTTTTAAAACTTTTTCCATTACGGAAAATAGGAATATAATTTGAAAGATCTCGTTTATTTGTGTTGCCTGTAATCTATAGCTTAAAAGAATAATGAATCTATTAGGGTACTTCCGGATACCAAATCCAAATTCCGTACTATCTAAGCTATCAATTGAGCAGGTACACAAGCACACGCGCAAACACAATGAACGCGATTAGTATTTGAAAACAGGACATCTGACGTAGTAGCAAGATTCTCTCTGAAAACCTGTTCATCAATAAAATAAATAACGACTGATGTGTAAGACGCCGACTACTAGTAGTGGTATACCCGTAAGCCAATGACAAAATACTATAAATGACGAAATTGATCAAATTAGGATGGTTTTGTTATAATTTATGAAAACAACCTGAAACCTATACATGACTATGTCCATGTTTGTAGTTTCATTTGCTAATATATTTATAACTAAACTATAAGTTAATACTACTGAACTAAATGTAAACTGGTTGGAGTCGTATATTACGTCCAAAAATTACTATCCATTGACACATGCACGAATGTTACGCCATTAATTTGTCGCCTGCGTATTCACACAGTGAATTTAGCGCTATTCATTAAAACCAGCTGCCTTCGGTAGTAAAAGTTAATATCGACCCATTTAAGGGTAATTATCAAACACCGTTTCAAATCTATTTGTCTATTGGTGCAAACGCCCCGAATGTCCTCGATAACGAGTCGTAGGAAATTACAACACTCGCTTCTGTAACTAACTTTACATTAAACAATTGTTTACATTGCTGTTTCATTATCGTGATACAAAAGTACTGTTAAGCACAGCACGCAATGTATTATTTAGATAGAATTATTTCGGTTGCTGTCAACATGGATTCTAATATGGTTCGTAAATCAACAGACTTGTGCTTAGTAGCCCCTGCCCAAACGCAAGCGCACGAAAAGCTTAGTCAATGAATAAGAGACAGACAAGTAATTTGGTAGAAATCAGAATAAGGTATATTAAATTCTTTTAATAACTATTTTATCTACATGATATTAATATGATTTATGTTTAAGTTTAAATGTAGTAAATATACTCCAATCTATGTAACTATAATATAGTATATTTATTTTATTCAGAAAAAAAAATTATATTAATATGTCGATTTCAATTTCACTTCAGTTTACTGTAACCGCGTCTTAAAGATATTTGCATTCAAAGATAACAATTAGAAAACTCAACTGGTTTCATTTAATTTTGATGAAAAAATTAAAAATAATGACGAAGACAAAAAATCCTGATCCACTTTGATTAATAACTTTTAAACAGTGTTGAGTTCAATAACAAAAATCAATAAGGATACTCCGTAGAATATATGGAACCTTATTTAATACTATATGTATTGTATCTCAGTCTATTGCTTACATTTCTATTAGGCGAGAAAACTCACCGACGCACAGACCAACGGACGCCAGTCCATATGTTTTTTCAATTACATTTTTTTGTTTTGTAATCTAAAGTGAATCAATTAAAAAATAAACTAATCTTAAATTACTATAATTAATTATTAACAATGGACTATGTTATCACCTAATTATATTAATTATGTAATATGATCCTTGTTGGTCGAAATAAACATATTATTATTATAATTCACTGTCTGCAGTTATTGTAACGTTAATAATAATATGGATTTGATGTCTAGCTAAAAGTATAAGAAAGATTTGTTGTAGCGGAATTGAGGTATGGCCACATATCGAGAGTGGGGCACTTCCTCACGTTGTGAGGCGTGCAATAAATAGACGTTTAAAAGGAAAAATTAAGAAGTCGTTATCATCAGGCCATAAAAGTCCACTGTTGTACATGGGTCTCTCCCGTTGTTGCGAAAATTTGTCTGTCCTCTATTCTATAAAAAATATAGCACCAATTTCTTGCATCATTGATGGTTCACGTTTATTGCATATTATGAAGATAAGTCAGTTATAAGAAGAATGCGATTAAAAGTTAATGCGATATGTTGTCTCTATATGATTCTTTGTTTAAAACACAATACATTACAGGTAACAGGAGTAAGATCTCAATAAAAATAATATTAGATTTCTGCTAACTACACCTATTAAAACATGCAATGTTATTAAAATTATGTAATAAATTTAAGTTTATGTTTCGTAGAAAATATTATTTATAATATTATAATCTCATAGAAAATTAATTTATTTACGAAATATTCAGATATCAAAATTTAAGAATCTTTGACGCCATGCTGATTTATTCGACACTATTTATTGTTCGCACGCGCACGTTTAAAATATTTTGTCACACATACTCCTACGGGCCTTATGCTCTCAAATATTTGTTCAAAATTGTTTATTGATATTATGGGCGCCATAAATAAGTACGTACTTAATATTAAACATATTTATTTTAGCATAAAAACTAGCCTGTTTATTAGTCTAGGGCATCCTTGAGTCTGGTACTATTCGGGATAGGATTTTTGATACAAATATCAATAGTTCGAATTACTTAAATAATGTTTATGGTTTATATTGTACGTATAGTTTATAAATATTGTCTAATATCTAAATGATAATAATTTTAAGTAATAATAATTTTTATAGGATAGGGTGACAAACGAGCGCACAGTCCACCTGATAGTAAGTGTTTGCTGTGACCCATAGACATCTACATCTATCCTCAATAAAGAATCAAAATGCAAATGCGTTGTTACCCGTGAGGACTAAGATAGAATGCCCCTTTTCCAGTAAAAATTGTCTCCGGTTCTCTACACTCATCATACGAAATACAACAGTGTTAAGCTGCTATTTTACGCTGATCTTCCCCGACCGAGCCGCCCATTCGTGCTACAACTATACTACTAATATAGCTGCAGCTTGGCTCTACCACGAATAGCGAGACGAAGAATAATATAGTTAATTAATACGTATATACGTTTGCTATAGTGATGTCCTCTAGACAAGACCCTATGTCATATTGTAAAATTTTACTAATAAAATACCGATAAGCGTTTAGCTTATCACAAAAAAGATTACAGAACAGATCACGAAATAGGTTACATAACGTATTTGTTAAGGCATTTTGAAGCTTATGGCTCATCTGCTTGCAGTAAAGATCATAGTAAAAAACATTAACTAAGTACATATAAATAAAATTGAAGTGTCTGTCTGTAATATTAAAATAACTGGCTTCTCATAAGCTCAGGGTTATTTGCATGCTATTTAGATAAAATTAACAATTTTTTTATAAATCTGTCTGTGTCTATCCGGGCTAATCTTCGGAGTGGCTGAGCCAACCGAGTGGGTCGCTAGTAACAAATAAATTAGTATTTTGTGACAAGTGACAGCTTTGTAGCACAGTGCCTAAGCGTTTGCCTGAGGCACTGCAGGCCGAGGGTTCGAATCTAACACCGAACAAATTTACGTTATATGTTTCTATGTGCAGCAGTGTGCTTTTGATAGTATATGGTGGATATAATGATTATATAATAATCATGATAAATTATTCAAAATTCCCTTTTTAAAATATTATAAATAATATAAAATTCTTGTGTTCTGTAAAAACCCATATGAATGCGCATAAATACAAAAAAATATTTGATAGTTCATTCATAGCGGCACTCAAATATGTTTTCAGATTGCGTTGAAACGAACGCAAATAGATCTGTGGGTAAAATATTTATTACCTGGCCTAACGGTATGTCAACGCCATACGCTTAATCCCTTTTATGGGCTGTCTAGTAATAATTTAACCAGTATCATTTAATACTTTTAAATATTATGGCGAGTTGACATTAATATTAATATTATTTACGCTTTACACGTGTATTTATAGTTAACATGAATAGAATATATCATTAGCTTTTATTTAACCATATTTTTACAGATATTAAATTAGATTGTGTTAACAGTTAGACAATATTTAAAGCACACAGGTCTATCATGTATTTACCATGTCTCAGAGATTAGTCAATTGATTTAACTATTTTTAGAAACAAATAATATACGTTTCAACCAGATCAGGTAATATTGTAAGTCGGTTTAAGTTTTTTATAGAATAAGGGTGGCAAATGAGCCCACAGTCTATCTGATGATATGTGGATCCTGTTGCCTATATCCTAATAGTATAAACCAAAATTCAGATGCGTTGCCATCCCTGAGGAGTAAGATGGAATGCCTAGTTACACGTAAAAAGGGTTTCCGATTCTCTACACTCACCATACGCAACACTGCTGTGTTATTCTGTCTCAAGGAGGTATTCTGTAAGAATGTGGTACGAACGTTTTGAGGATCCATTCGTGCAGCAGCCATAATGTACTCGTAGCTGCAGAGTGGCTCTAGCACGTAGAAGTTTATGTTTTGTAAAATTACTTTACCTCCAACATCAGGATTTTCTACTGTATCGTGGAGGCATTTTACATATATAAATTGCATAAGTACAAACATCCATACCAGGAACAAGTATTTGTAAGGCATACTTGTTCCGTAGTACTCGAAGTCAATGTGCCACGGAGCCGTCAATTTACGAGTTGTTGAAAAGGGTCCGTTTATGGAAGTCGAAATTCCGAAAAACGTTTTAGGTACTACCCCATACCATCTATGGGTGTGATAAGAGCCGACAACAAAATAGGCAGCAGCATCTACCTGATACCAATTCAAAATAATAAAAACTGCGGTTGTAAACCCTCCCAAGCGTAACAACTATGGCAACAACTAGCATATAATAGGAAGCCTATGTTTAGCGGACTTTAGATAGGCTGTAATAAATGAAGTTGACAATGATTTATCATTTATATTCCCTTAATATTGACTACATAAATATTTACTTTATTATTTATAACTTTAAAGTGATAAACAAGCTAGTTTAGTAAGCAATACACATGCAACCTAAGTTAAAAATTACATAATTGAGATTGCAATTTACAAATATAATAATAAAGTATGACTTTGTCAAGTAGAATTCGATAATTATTTTAATTTCAAATGCCTAATTAATTTTTTTTATTTATTTTATTTTGGAAGGCTGGCTGTTGTCTGAGAAATAGAAAAAAAAATATTTCGAAGACATGTGATACTCAGAAATGAGAGGAGGCCTGCGCCCAGCAGTGGGACGTATATAGGCTGTTACTTTAACTTTTAACTTTATGGACACTAAACATTATTTAAATTAATACCTAATGCTTAACTTTTTTATTTTCATTTCTAGATCACGAAAATTTGTTGAGTATTTTAGTAAAGTTGGTATTATTACTTGTAATTAATTATTTGTCAACTGTGACGATTCGTTCATATATTTATATTCTGTTTATAGCATATGTGAGAAAGATAGAAATAATTGTGTAAATGCGTTATTAATAACATTAGATGAAGGAGGAATTTCGTCCTTACCGAGACAAATGTTGTATTAATGAATGCGTTGCTTACTGGAAGCATTATAGAGTGATTAAGATTCAGAGTTTGCAAAATAAATAATTTAGATTTTTTATTGTTTTTATTCTTTATAATATAGAATCATTTTTATTCAATATAAATTAAATGTACTCGTACTTAATGCTTATTGAAAGTCATTTTCTACTTTTACCAATGTTTGGAAAAAAATCCTCTGTCCTGAGAAGAACCAGCAAGAAACCCAGCGGGACTTTTTTAAAAACATAATCTTATTATTATAAAATTATATATATATATATATATATATATATATATATATATATATATATACGTGTCACATTGTTTGTCCGCGATGAACTCCTAAACTACTGAACTGATTTCAATGAAATGTTTCATAATGTGTGCAGTTTGGTCATACTTGAGAGATAGGATAGTTTTTATCCCGATAAGTGACCCTCAATTTTTTTTATTGTGAATTTAATGATTTTTTTAGGACACATGGTCGTCGGAAAGGGCAGAACAACGTCTTCCTGGCGAGCTAGTTTACAATATAATATTTTATACAATTGTTATGAAAACATTTAGAAACAGCATGGTAGCGATCACCTCATTCCCAGAAGTTATTATCAATTCTAAACTCTTTAGTTTTATACCCCTTACTAAACAATTTTTGCTTAATAAATATTATAAACCTTTTGATAGATAAGATCTGTATATTTTCTAGAACTATGTTGTAAAAGAGTATACATTGCCAAATGGAGGAATTACTGATTCTTAGTAACTGTAGTAACTGGTATAACTAACTTGTGCTTGTTCCTAGTATTTACAAAATGTACATCACTATTTTTAATAAAATTTATTTTTGATTTTATTGTTGTAAATTTTCGTAAATATATTTATTTCTTTAAACTTTTCTCTAAGGGATCCCTTCGGACCTAGGTTATAAATTGCTCTTATGTCTCTCTTTTGCAAAACAAAGATAGTTTCAATATCAGTCGCATTACCCCATAACTAGACTTCATATGACATTATGCTATGGAAATAACTAAAATAGACTAATCTAGAGAATCTAGCTGTTTCAACACATGTAAGGGCTCTAATCTTTTTTGCAGTATATACTGCAGAACTAAGTTTGCTAGCTAGTTTGGATATATGAGGGCCCATTGAAGATTTTGAAAGTACATACTTATTAAATACTAGTAAGCCAAGTGTAAATTCCAAATTAGTTATGCATAAATTTCCTTGTAATATGACTCCATCCACCACACCTGACTGCAACTGTATTGTGTACTTAGTGACAATGTAAAATAGTTAGGCGTGATTATTGATGACAAGTTAAATTGGTTGCTACACATTACTGCGCTTAGTAACGGAATAAGGAAGCTCATATCTGTGTTTAAAACTTTAAGAGATGTTTTAGGTAATGAAGGTATGTAAAGACCTCGCAGTATGTGTTATTACTTACTGCATTAGTTCATAGGGTGGGGCAGCTAAAACACACCTCATTGAACTTGAACGTGAGCAGGGCGCATTATTAAAAGTCACCACACGCACGCACGCACGCTCGCACGCATGCACGACCGACCACCCGCCCGCGCGCACACACGCACGCACGCACGCCCGCACGCACGCAAGCACGCACGAACGCACGCATGCACGCACGCACGCACGCATGCAAGCACGCACGCATGCACACACGCACATACAGTTTTTATCACGGCAACTATCATGGGCTACAGAGTTTCAACACGATTTGTGTATGTAGAAGTTATGTGAGAGACAATAAATAAATATTAATTCATTATACATTATTAGCAACAGAACTATCTCATGCATTTTACCATACAGGGAAGATCATTTATGATGACAAAGAACAAGAAACGGTCCAGTATCGATCCTTAAGGGACCCACTTTTATCGACAACATAACCCATGATGGGATGAAATAAAACAGAATACAATTTTTGGGATATTTTGTCATACAAATTTCTTCCATTTTCTAATTTGCTATTAGCGGACATGATAAAACTCTAATTGCGTTTAGTGCTTTTAACTGTCACCGATCTAAGTATATAATATGCGTTTAATATAAATTAGAGATGGTTTTAAAAATATTTATAATATTTTCTCAAATCTTTGCTCATGTCTGACGTCATTACCTACGCAGTGATCAGTCATTAAAAGATAATATTTATTATATTATTATAAAACAAATTCAATCTCACAGCAAGAATACAAAACTTTTGGCAAACCCTTTAAATATTATTTTTTATAAATAAATGTCACATTTTTTTAATTATACATATAATTTATAGCATAAGTTTTATTCAAAATTGAAAGAGGTTATAAAAAAAGATGATTTGATTTCACAATAATATCGACAAGCATGACCACAGTCATAAGCAGCCTCTATTTTTCCTTACTCTATATCTACCAGCGTCCAGGGGCCAGCAAGCTTGTGACGTTTAATTTTGTCTGAAAATGATTGATAACTTTGCCTGTTCATTTTCATACTTTTGTGCACAATTCAGTATGGGCCTAGTTGGACGCTCCACGGTTTATTACATACGTCATAACATGATATAGCACTGCGGCATTTCTGAAAACTTGCAAGAAACAATACATGTAAAAATAATGTGAATGTGTAGTGATGAAAGTAATAAAAAAAATATTGTATAATTTTGATTCATTTCATAAGACTTCAATTAAAGTTCATTACGAAATTCTACAAATCAAATATTACGTTCAACTACATATCTTCATAAACGTTAAGTGACACGTTTCATCTAACATACCTAGTAACTTTTTCTAGTAGTTGAAATTCACAATGATGTCTTATAGGCATTGAATAAACTCATTTTACAGATTCTAATTCGTTCAATTAATAGTATGTAGTGTTAATTTCTTGAATTCAATCAAAAATATCAAGTGATCCACAAATCAACAATGTTTTAATCACACATGCCCGAAATCTTCTTTTTTATTATCTTCATTACAGGCTATGTAAAACACACTGCTGAACCTCAGCTTTCTCCTTACATTGTCACAGAGCCCTGAGCTACCTAAATTAATCGATTTTTTTATCGAATCCTGATCAAATTCGTACAATATCTAGACTATTTTTTTTTTGCAGCGTAGTGGTTTTATATTATTAACACGTGTGTTAATCGAGCTTGTTTTGTCTCTTCTCTTTTATACTACTTTACACGGTTACAAAACATTGAAAACATTTTAAGGTCATACAATTATATTCATAATATTGTAATGCATAAATATAAGAGGCTTTGGTCACAAAATAAGGAGGTTTGGTTGCGATAACGGATCATGGGTGAAAGTGGTAGGTCAAAGTGTTTGCATCATGGAATCCTTTAGGAATGTTTTAGTTTCTAATTATTAGAAATTTCATGAAAGTTCTGTTTTATTTAAAACAAATTTGTAACGCCAAAAGTTTTCATCATTCGCTCCTCACTAATATTAATCTAAGAATAGCTTGTTTATTTTCAATAGGTTCTGGAGAATACGAATAAATAAATCAAAATATTTAAGAGTGATCACGCATATATACCAATTGTATGTATGTCATGCGGGCACATGTCAGTTACACTGCCTATAATCGACAACGCTGAAGTGTTTAATACGTCAACGGAGCCAATATTGAGCTAACGAGTGAATATACGGGTTTGTCTGTCCGATGTCCCATTACAATCTGTCACGCTTGTCACAGAGAAGAAATTATATGTATAGAATTTTCATAATAATTAACATCGCAAAGGTTTTTTTGACTTGTTATTAAATTTTGCAGTGTCAATATATATTTACCATTTCTTGTGAGTTCAGATCTTTTTGAAGAGGGTTTGAAAGATTTATACCCTCTCAGAAGTGAGGGTAAGTGCCCCTTAGCGGGACGTACATAGAAGCTTGCTTACTACTTACTTTTACTTTTTTACTTGATAGAGTTTTTGGCCGTGGAAGGAAAAGAGAAGATCTCCCGCAGGGCAAGGTGTTGTGCCCGAGGAGCGGCCAACGCTCCGAGTGGCAGTTCGGAGCTATTCCGCTTTACTTCGAAACTTTGATAGAGCTATTTAGGCTTCGATGTGTTTCGCTTGTGACACGACTGCAGCGCCGCCATTTAGCAACATTACCAATGTAAATACTCTTTTTTAGATTTAGCTTTGCGAAATACTCTTTTCACTATTTTAGCGACGACTGCATATGCATTTGATAAGTGACACTAACTTTAAGTAGGTTTAATTTAAAAAACAGAAATTAATAGTCTTAACCACTCTGAGCCAGCGACTAATACTCATGTTGGTGTTTAAATTGTTTCGCGGTGTAATCGAATGGCAGATTCAAACTCACGACTTTTAACATTGCTGGCCTTTTTTAACCGACTTCAAGTAAGGAGGAGGTACTCAATTCGACTGTATTTTTTATGTGTGTTACCTCAGAACTTTTTTCTAGGTGAAACGATTTTGATGTTTATTTTTTTTATTTGAAATCTGATGCTTCTCATTTAGTCCCATATAAATTTGATCAAGACCTAACTAGTGATTTTTGAGTTATGCTTAATAATGCGTATTTAATTGACTTCGACTACATTGACGATGTTCTTATTTTATTTATATTGAAGTCGATTATAGAAAATTTTTAATTTTACCACTTGTTATGATCACCTTATTGTTGTTTGTTGCCGTTTACAAGTAGTTTATAAAACGTAAAGCTCGTAATAAACGTGTATTGAAAAACTAACGTTATCGGGAGTAGTGAATGCAAGACGTTTATGACGCGTTCGTTGCCATGGAACTGTGAACTATGTAGATGTCAAAACGCGCCACTATAAAGCCATCGTCGATTCTTTAAGTTGCTGCTAACCGTGGGAAAATCAACAATGTTGACGGCGCCTTATTTGAACCTATCTGTAACCAAGGCTTAACATTCATTAAGTAAATACACGTGTTGTCAAAATATGTGAACATTTTCAATTACAGCGTATATGTCCAAATAGGGCTACCCCATACATTTTTAACAGTGGTAGAGCCACGCGGCAGCTTTTGCTGTCGCACGGATGGGCCGGCTCGAAACGGGGTGGTACCACGACCTCACAGAAAACCAGCGTGAAGTAGAGGTTTACCTCTGCGTTTCGCTTGGTGAGTGCAGGTGGCCGGAGGCCCTTTTTACTGGAAATGAGGCATTCCATCTTAGTCCTCACGGGTGACAACGCATCTACATTTTGATTTGTTATAGATAGATGTAGATGTCTATGGGCTGCAGCAACCACTTACCATCAGGTGGACTGTGTGCTCGTTTGCACCCTTATCCTATAAAAAAAAACATTACCTCCTAAGGGATATTTGTCATAGTTGTCACGCTTGGCAGGCGGTTGACAATTACATTTTTTTTATTTTGGATGTTAATACGAAGAACACTGCAGTTCATCTCCTGCTCATTCCCTCTGTCGC
Source organism: Parnassius mnemosyne (assembly GCA_963668995.1). NCBI lineage: Eukaryota > Metazoa > Arthropoda > Insecta > Lepidoptera > Papilionidae > Parnassius > Parnassius mnemosyne. The sequence continues at coordinate 49,151,981 of CAVLGL010000104.1, read as the reverse complement.
CTCTTACGACACCCAAGGGATGATATGGGGCAGCGGATTCAGTTACATACAAGCATAACATTTGAACGTGTAATATCTTATCTCTCTATACACCTATATTAAGAAAAATAAATGGATTATTTTAGTAAAGTGAAAGATTTTAATAAGAACTTTATGCTACATAAATTTGTTATGCTAAGTAATTTGATTTGTTATTAATGTTTTAATGAAAACGAAACAGTCTTAGTTAACATCAAACGAACGCACACTTCAGGGAATTGCGCAGCAGTGAAATACAATTTCAAAACAGCTGCATTTACCCTTTCGTTTTAATAAAAACACTTCAGAAGTAGAAACAAATGTGTCAGCACTTTGAGTATTACAAAAAGTGGCCCGAAGTATTCCGGGCATTAAATAAAAATCTGAAGCAGTAAATTTGTCGTCGTTTAAACAGATTAAAAGAGAATGTAGCGTGAGATTGAATGGCGAATTCATTTGAGCCATCCCTCGCTTTGGGTAATTTATATCGACTTTGACGTTTCTGCCTTCGTGTGAGGTATAAGAAAACTTGATGGAAAGAAAAAGTTGACGAACGAATCATTTTAATTCCCGAAGTCTTTAGTGTTGTCAATCGAATTCACATTATACATAAAAATATTTTAACTATAGGTATTTTAATGAAGAACGGTTCTTTCATTTGGCTTTTATAATAATTTATTGTAAATAGATTATAATTATTGTTATTCAGTACAGATATTACTTATTCAAAGTTATTCTGTGTCGTGTGTCGTGTTCAGTTTCCCTCTGACATCTCTTACGACATCCACGAGGCGAGACAAGGTTAGTGGTTAAGTTTCTCTGCTTAACTCGTGGTTGACTGATAGAGAATGCTTAAGGTATTAAGTACGCCACTCTTCATTTGCAGTAAAAAAAAAACAACATAAATAGCCCGTTTGTAATCAGTGCAAATTAATTTGTCATATATATTGAATGAATTCATATGCCTGATAACAATGTAAGAACACAACAGTATAAAATGAACATGACGCCAAAATATCGTTGCTATCGTGATACATTTGAAACCTGATAATTTTGTGACGAAGTTTATGCCACTTTAACAATGTTTTATGTAAAATCAAGCACATGTCACGTTATTATATTTGTCACCGCGAACGACTTCCAGAAGCTCGTAAACATTTCACAATCGGACGGACGGACATTAACTTGCCGCAACTTTGCAGTATTCAAATGTTTTAGTTTGTTACGAACAATAAAATGTTACACTGGAATAATAAAATAATATGAAACTTCATCTGTTTCACTCAAATTGCAAGAAAATATGATTTCTTTGAATAATATATTTAAATACTTTTAAAACTAAAACCCAATAGAAAAAAATCAGTATTTATTGAGAAAAAGTAGTACCTATATTATGATGCGTTTTGTCCAGAACTAGTGTCGTTAACCGCAAGATTTGTCTCCACATTAGATTGAAAGATTTAACAGCTAGCTTTTAGGCGCAATTTGAAATTGTTTTTGTGCTTCGTATAAATTATATTTCTTTTATTAGAGAAATTACGTTCTATTGTAATTATTATATGTTTTCCTGTAGATTTTTAAATTGAAAGGTAAAGCGAAGGCAAAATGTTATTCATAATCAAAGAGATTTAATTAGCTCGTTAATATTGAAATGTCTTTGTTCATAATGTTTGCTACAAATATTTTGCAGCAAACATTACGTTATGTCATTCTCGGTATAAAAACAATACGCAAAATAACAATTCACAAAGTCTTTTGGAAAAATGTTTACTTGTTACATGTCATTCACACGCTTTTATTAGCTTCACGTATATCTATCTATCTATCCATGTTTCTATGTAACGAAATCTTTTAATGTAATTTTCACCGAATTGTAGCCGGTCGATTGACTTGATAGTTTGCACTCGTATCAAGGATAATAATTTAATCACTTAATCCGAGTATCCTGATCAGGATTCACCAGGTTAAAATAAAATAATTATCAAGATCATCGCAGCATCGCATGGTAAATGCGTGTTACTTAAGTTTTTTAAACTCTTACCTATGTTATTTATATATTTAAATTAACGGCAAACTCACAGTTAACTCTAACTTGAGAAGTAATTATTTGAATACTTGCAATAATAAATATAATAAAACTAAAATGAACAATAATAATACTAAGCTAACAACAATAAAATAATAGTATGCTGGGCTTAGGCCACTTAAAAAAGGAGGTTTACAATGCGACCATATGTTCTTTTTTTATGTGAATGTTACGTGTTATCTTCGTTAATTGTGAACTTCGTTTTTTTGGAACTGTCCCATCATTCTTTCTTTTAGTAAAAATAATGATGTAGGGACAGTTCCATATATATTTGGAGAAAAAACTCCACCCCTCTAAGTGGCAAAATAAGGGATGTAACTCTTAAGACGACATTATAAGTGTAATATTCTTTAGTGCACTAAAAAGGGAATTTTCTTTTGTAATAAAAAATAGAAACCAACTTCTAAGAACTAAAAACAATAAAATAATGTCACATTCTGATGGCATTTTTATTCTTCTATACACGATGTTTTATCATTTTGGCTACTCGTTTTTACAGCCCACTAACTCTAGCCCTTTTTCACTTGTGCTGATAACTATTCATACAAATATAATAACAAAATGTTTTCATAGAATTATGTGACTAATTAAGGTACCTACATATTATTGGAGCTTTGGTAAAGTTAACAAAAATATTTAAGAGAGACGATAATATAATTTAAGATTTTATAATATTACATTTCAACATAATTCCTCTGTTTCCGTGATTTTACTATTTGCAGTATACTCGTGGAAATAATTTATACCTAATAATCATTGCTACATTTCCATGACTAGACTAGTAGAACCCGCAAAGCATAAGTTACAATTACTATAAGTCAACCGCAAATCCATTCATCACACTTAAAATGTATTAACATCGGCTAACAAATCCCATTAGGGCAGAAGCAGATGCGCTATTCTGTAACCGTATTAACGCAATCATGTCAAATTTGATGTATGGACGCGTGACGTCAACAATACAATTTTCTGAGCCCATTGTTGAGGATCGCCCACTCGCTTCTAGGTAATAAGTAATAATAACTTAATGCTTTCTGTTTATTGGAAGACACGTTTCGCAAATAAAAGCAGAGAAGTGCTCCGTTAGCTTTACTCATACGTAACTTGGACAAAATTTGTTTAGAAATATCTATCTAAAGCTTAAAATAGCGTTATCATCTTAATAAATAATTTACCGTTACAGTACAGTCAACAAAAGTCGACAGAACAATTTGACAACAAATTTATAGTTGTACGCTTGGCAGGCAGGTTGGCAAACACAGTATTTTTTTAATTGTTAATAGGAAACGCTAGACGCTACCGCCCATCGCCTTGTTTGTATCCCCCTGTCTCGTCTTATGGCACCTACGGGATAATATCGACTGGTGTATATTCTTACACCGTCACTACTTGATTTAAAAATGCAATAAATACTTTAAAATCATTAAATTAGAAATGTTAGCAAAACAATGTCTTTTTTTATAGTATTATAGCGCGAAACGAGTGCACAGTCCACCTGATGGTGAGTGGATACTGACGTATACGTGGATACGTATCGTTATTTTCGGTAATGAAAATCAGATTTATAGTAGTGGCTTGGATTCACAAACGTTTCATATGTTTTGATTATGCTTAAGATCGTAAAATTTTTACGATCTTAAGTAGGTACGTTACCTTAAGTAGCACAAATACGTCACTTGCTTTAGAAATGAAAGCAAAATTGTTGATTGTTTTATTACTTCTGTGGCATTAATAACGAGAGAGGAAAGTTTTCTCTAAGTATTTGTTTTCTAAATGCCACCTTGCTCGAGGATTTAAAATCATCGCGAAAATTATAAAACAACAGCTTAATGCTGCTGTGTTACGTATAGTGAGTGTAGAGAACCGGAGAATATTTATACTGGTTATAAGTAATATAAATATTATCTTAGTTCTCTGAGGTGACAACGCATCTATATTTTGATTCTTAATCAAGGATAGATGTAGATGTCTATGGACCGAAGCATCCATTTATCATCAAGTGGACTGGGTGCTCGTTTTTCACCTTATTCTATAAGTTAATTTTTTCAGAAACAAGTGTTCCTTATAATTTTTGAGAATCAAAAGTCGCTTGAAGCTAGAATAAGCCTTTGACTGAACTATACGAAAATATTGAATTTGAAGGGCTAATTTATCATATCTATTTTAACTTTTATGTAGAGCTTTTACAATTCCAGATTATTTGCAATTTCTTATCTTTAATCTAAAGTAAAATCTTATACAACTTAGCAATCAAGAGAGCAATTAGTGTTGACATTTTATTGCTAACGTCCTCGAAATAGGAGTGTCTGTTCGAGAATTTAATTCAAACATTTATCTTTAATTGGAGAAATATATATTTCTTATCTAATAGATTACTTGAAGTTATCACTTCACTTAAGTCACGGGTCAATTATCGCGTAGAGCTTATCTCTATATATTTATCAAGCATTCTTGAAACTGCAAGCCTGTATGCAGTTATTTTATGAAAAGAAAGCTTATGTAGTAAATCCTTAAATCGGATTTGGCTTGCAGAATTAGACCGCGCGTAAAGAATAGCTTGACCGAAATACATTATCTCCTTAGTTCAGTCTCGTTCGACGCAAGACTTTATAACTTTGGCCAAGAGATTTATTGCAATGAAATTGTATAGAATTTCCCTGTGCGTGAGCGTAAATAACGTCTATTTATTGTTAATAGTTGTATATTTTTTCCGTTTTGGTTTTTAATGTATGACGCAGTGCAGGTACAAAAATATTTTTATTTAGATATATTTTACAGATAACACGTTTTAAAAAGTTTCACTTTGTTTTTTGTTATGTTTTTTTTTCCTAAAGTTACAGCATACAGATACGTTTCACTGTTGGACAGAGGACTCCTCTCATTTTTGAGAAGCAAAAGCAAGCAAGGAAATGTCCGCCGCGCTGCCCCAATGCGTGTGGGCGAACTTCAGTTCGAAATATTTGTTTGTCTTATTTTTTAGGTTTCCTCACGATATTTTACTTTATCGCCGAATAATCAACACTTAAAAGTGCAATTTAAAACTTCATTGTTGCCGGCGGGGATCGAACCCGGGTTCTCGCGTACTGTGAAATTTACAGCGAGCGCTTGGCCCCTGAGCTACAATGGCTTGTATTTTTTCTTAGAGTGCTTTTATTATAATTTAATACTCTTAATACCTACGTGATATAGGAGGATAATAGAATAGAATAGAATAGAATAGAATAATTTTTATTCAATAAACATTACATGTGTAATTCTTATTGAAAGTCATTTTTTACTTTACCACTGGTTCGAAAAAAAACCCTCTGTCCTGGGAAGAACCAGCAAGAAACCTAGCGGGACTTTTTTTTTATAAATTTTACAATATAAATGATTACGAACTATTTTCAAAAATTATTTTAGAAACTGCTTGGAAGCGACCATCTCATTCCCAGGGGTTATTATCAACCATGTATTCATTTATACTATAATAACCCTTTTTATACAGTTTCAGCTTAATAAAACATTTAAACTTGGTAATAGAGAGAACCTGTACACTTTCCGGGACCTTGTTGTAATAGCGTATACAATGTATATAGCGTATAGCGTGGGGCAATCCCAAGAATGAATTACTGACTCTGTGGAGTCGAGAAACTGGCATCACTAGCTTGTGTTTGTTCCTAGTGTTTACAGAATGTATATCACTTTTTTTACTAAAACTATCTTTGTTTTTGTGAACATACATTAAATTTTCGTAAATATACTGAGAGGCCAAAGTTAATATATTAATTTCTTTAAATTTATCTCTAAGAGACTCTCTCGGTTTTAGATTGTAAATAGCAGCAGCATTTCCCCATAGCAAAATCCCACAAGACATTATGCTATGGAAATAACTGAAATAAACTAATCTACCTAACTCGACACTAGTGAGACCTCTAATCTTTTTTACAGCATACTCGTAGGTTGCAGAACTTAGTCTGGTTAAATATATGGGGGCCCCACTGAAGTTTTGCGTCAAGAGTGATGCCAAGAAAAACAGTGGATACAACAGGGCTCAATTCCTCCCCATTTAAAAATACATTGGTATTCAGATTTTTATCATTCGTTGTTGTAAATTTAACACAATTAGTTTTATTTCCGTTCAAATGAAGATTATTAACGTTAAACCAATGCACTAATTTTGATATAGCATTATTCACTTCGTCACATTTAAATGATTGACGTTTAAGTTTAAAATCAAAGAAGTATCATCAGCAAATAATACTATATCATGACTATCCCCTACAAGGTGAGGTAAGTCATTAATATACACCAGAAACAGGAATGGGCCGAGAATCGAGCCCTGAGGAACACCCATTAGTACAGGTGACCCGGAAGAACTTTTACCATTGATAATAACTTTCTGCTTTCTATTACTTAAATATGAAATAATAAGTTTAAGCGCTGTGTTCTTGACACCATAGTACTGTAGCTGATTAATGTCTCATGGTGAACACAGTCGAAGGCTTTGGAAAGTTCACAAAATATACCCAAAGCGTCCTCTGAATTATCCCATGCAGAAAAAATATGTTTAATAAACTCAACTCCAGCGTCAGTTGTCGAGCGGCCCCTTGTTTAGCAATTTTTCGGAATATGAATTGATTTTTGTTTAGCAATTTATTAATATTAAAGAAACTTAACATATGATCCAAAATAATTTATTCAAAAATTTTACTTAATGTTGGTAGTACAGAAATTGGTCTAAAATTTGCGGGGTCTAATGTACTACCAGATTTAACTATAGGTATGACTTTACTATGTTTCATTAAATCAGGAACACACCAGATTCGACGCTTATATTAAATATAGTGGATAGGTAAGGTGATAATATATCTATTATAGACAAAATAACTTTAACAGAAATCTCCCATAAGTCTGCCGTTTTTTTCACATCAATAGTTTTAAAATATTTAACGATATCTTTTGGCAGTACTCTATGGAATTTAAAAGTATTTGAACATTTTGTTTGAGCAATGATTCGGCGACAGTAGGAGAAGAATTTAATGATTTTGTTGTCAAAAAAGGAACATCAGTAAAATGTTTCTCAAAAACCATAGCAACCTCTTGATCAGATCGCATTAAATTATTGTTAATAAACAATTGAAAATCCGAGTTGCGCGGTTTGACCTTGCTCGTTTCACTATTTATTATTCTCCAGGTCATTTTAATTTTGTCGGATGCAGTTTTAATTTTATTGCTTAAATGTAAAGCCTTAGCAGTGGAGCATACTTTTTTAAATATCTTAGAATATGTTTTTACATAATCTCCAAATATAACACTACTATTATATGATCTTTCATCATAAAGCTCGTATAACCTTCCCCTACATTTATAAATTCCTACTGTCGCCCATTCATTAAATGATTTGCGACTGTTAAAAGAGAACGTTTTAGAAGTAAATATTCTACTAAATTCACAACTTATAATTTTAAATAATGTAGCATACAAATAATAAGCACTATTTTTTAAACGAAAGTGATGGAAGTCTTTTTATTATATTACTTCTAAACCTCTAATAATACCGAATAAAAATTTATACTATGTGACCTATTAAATGCATAGTGGTCACACCGTGAGGAAACGTATATTTATGAGGATTTTTATTCACATGTTTTAATGTGGAAGAGCCGCGCTGCACCTATAGTATAACTGCTGCTCAAATCCATCCATTTTGACCAGGGAGGGACCACGCCCAGAACAGAATACCAAACACCGGAATAATAATGCCGTGTTTCGTGTAGAGAGTGTAGAGAACCAGGTACCGTTTCAACTTGTAACAAGGCATTCTATCTTAGTCCGCAGGAATGACAACGCATCTACATTTTCTTAATTGATCTATCTTCATCATCATCATTACAGCCCTTCACAAGTCCACTGCTGAACATAGGCCTCCCCCAAAGAATGCCACAAAGCACGGTCCTGAGCCACCTGCATCCATCGACTTCCTGCATATATTACCAGGTCGTCACTCCATCTAGTGGGGGGACGCCCTACACTTCGCCTGCCGGTACGAGGCTGCCACTCGAGAACCTTTCTTCCCCATCGGTTGTCGGTTCTTCGAGCTATATGGCCGGCCCATTGCCACTTCAGCTTACTAATCCGTTGGACTATGTCGGTCACTCTGGTTCTACTGCGGATATCCTCATTTCTGAGTTTATCACGCAGAGAAACTCCGAGCATAGCCCTCTCCATAGCTCGCTGAGCGACCTTGAGCTTCCTCATCCGGCCAGCAGTGAAGGACCACGTCTCAGTTCCGTATTTCATCACTGGCAACACGAACTGGGTGTACAGTCTCGTTTTCAAGTTTTGAGGTATACCTGACGAGAAGATGTGCCGTAATTTCCCGAACGCTGCCCAACCGAGTTAAATCCGTCGATTGACCTCTCGGTCGAAGTTGGACTTAGCTAGTCGGACTATTTGTCCCAGGTAAACATACTCGTCAACAACTTCGAGCTTAGTGTTCCCGACAACTACCGGCATAGGTGTGACATGGACATTAAACATTTCACACCTATGCCGGTTGACAAATTGATCTAGCTAGAATTTAAATAGACAAAGTGTAGGTCAGTTTCAATTTATCACCTTTTTCCATTAAAATTTAAACGGTGGTAGAGTCACGTGGCAGATTTTGCTGTTGCACGTATGGGCCGGCTCGAGCCGGGTTGGTACCACGACCTCACAGAATACCGACGTGAAGTCGAATGCCCAATTTCCCCCCCCCCCCCCCATCAACATGGTAGCGGAATTACACGAAAGACTACCCCAGGAGGGTACCAGCACCCCTTTTTTTTTTTTTCTTTTATAGGAGAGGGGGCAAACGAGCATGCGGCTCACCTGATAGTAAGTGACTACCGCCGCCCATGAACAACCGCAACACCAGGGGAATTGCAAATGCGTTGCCGGCCTTTTAAAAAGGAGTAGGCTCTTTTCTTGAAGGTCCCTAAGTTGTATCGGTTCGGAAAAATCGCTGGTGGTAAACTATTCCACAAGGAAGTTGTGCGAGGAAGAAAACATCTTCTAAATCGCACAGTGGTGGACCGCCAATCATCCAGATGGTGTGGATGGTATCGAGAGTTCTGCCGCGATGTGCGTTCGTGAAATTTGGCGGCTGGGATTAATCCGAACAATTCCTCAGAGCACTCCCCATGGTAAATGCGAAAGAAAATGCTAAGAGATGCAACATCTCTTCGCAGTGCCAATGAGTCGAGCCGATCGGAAAGGACTCGGTCGTCGACGATTCGAGCCGCTCTGCGCTGGATGCGGTCAAGTGGAAGAAGCTGGCACTGGGGAGCCCCAGCCCAGAGATGGGAACAGTATTCCATGTGAGGCCGAACCTGCGCCTTGTAAAGTTGCAGGCGTTGAGCCGGCATGAAATACTGTCCCGCTCTGCTGAGCACGCCAAGCTTTTTAGAGGCCAATTTGGCCTTCTCTTCCAAGTGACCACGAAACTGCACGCTACTCGATATGTCGACGCCGAGGATTCCGATACTGGCTGAGGCAACAAGGGGAGTACCTTGAAACTGAGGAGATACGACAAAGGGGTTCTTTTTAGCGGTAAACGCGCAAACTTGTGTCTTCTGAGGATTAAACTGGACTAGATTTAGTCGCCCCCAATCCGAGACTTTGTCCAGCAAAGACTCGACTTCAGGCACAAGTTTGTTCCGGTACTCGGTGACGTTTTCCCGAGAAATATTGGCACGGCCGGTGTATAGAGCATCACCAGTGCTGTCATCCGCATAGCAATGAATGCTACCAGCTTGCAACATATCATTGATATGCAGAAGAAACAGCGTTGGTGATAGCACGCAGCCTTGTGGAACACCAGCGTTAATAGGCTTGTAGTCGGAGCATGCACCGTCTACAACGACCTTGATGCTCCGATCTGCAAGAAAGCTGGTGATCCAATTGCATAATTTCTCGGGAAGCCCATAGGAAGGGAGCTTCGAAAGAAGCGCTTTGTGCCAAACCCGATCGAAGGCCTTCGCAATGTCCAAACTAACGGCCAATGCCTCCCCCTTGGACTCTACTGCCAACGCCCATCTATGAGTTAAGTAGACCAGAAGATCACCAGCTGATCGACCCCGACGAAAACCGTACTGGCGGTCACTAATCAGCTGGTGATCCTCAAGGTACCGCATGAGGTGGCAGTTTACAACGGATTCCATTATTTTGGAGAACAAGGGGGTGATGGCGATAGGCCTGTAGTTGGACGGATCTGAGCGGTCGCCTTTTTTAGGGATCGGGTGGACAAAAGCTGTCTTCCATGATTTCGGGACTACGCCTAGGGAGTAAGAGTACCGGAAAAGACGCGTTAGAACCGGTGCCAACTCCGGAGCACACGTCCTCAGCACAATTGGGGGGATTCCGTCAGGCCCACTCGACTTGTGGATGTCAAGGGAGAGGAGTGCTCTGCGAACCGAGCGCTGTGAGAATCGCACATCCGGCATGGAGCACTCACACCGCGGGATGGTCGGCGGTGTGTTCCCCCCGTCATCAACAGTCGAGTTGGACGCAAAAAGGGAGCCTAAAAGGTCGGCCTTCTCTTTTGCGTCGTGGGCCAGTGAGTCGACCTCCCTGTGCAGAGATGGTAGTGATGGCTTACAGAAATTCCCTTGGACAGCCTTGGCGAGAGACCAGAATGCACGGGTTCCCGAAGGAAGGCGAACTAGTTTCTCGCCAATTCTGCCTATGTGCTCTGACTTTGCCTTGGCAATAACTCTTTTGAAGGACCTGGAGGCGAAGTTATACTTCTTTTTGAGTGTGCTGGTGTTTACATCCCGAGTCACCGAAGCCGCAGCTCAGGCTTGATAACACTCCTGCTTACTGCGTAATGCAGTCTTACAGGAGCGACCAAACCAAGGCTGAGATCTGCCTCCGATAGGTACCACAGATGATGGAATAAATAGTTCCATTCCCTGTAGCACTACATCAGTGACAGAGTCAGCAACAGCGCTGGGATCATCCGGCGAGAAGCAAACCCGCCCCCATGGGTAGGAAGCAAAGAAAGACCGCATTCCGTCCCAATCCGCCGACCTGTAATGCCAAACACGGCGGCAACCTGCAGAACGCAACCGCGAGGGGCGCGTGAGTGGCACCACACTCCGGATCAGACAATGGTCCGAAGAGCCAAGAGGGGCATCGACGGAAACCTGATATCCGTCCGGATGAGAGGTCAGCAGAAGGTCCAACAGGGAAGGTGTATGATCCTCAACATCTGGAATCCGCGTAGGCGATGTAACCAGTTGTGTCAGACCATATGCCAAGGCAAAGTCATAAACAGATCTCCCCGCATGATCGGTTAAACGTGAACCGAGCCATTCGGCGTGGTGGGCGTTAAAATCGCCAAGGATCACGATCTCTGCGGATGGGACCTGTTGTAGCAAGGAATCTGTAGCCATTTGGACGTGGTCGATGAGTCGGTCTGTTTCGGCATTACCGCTATGGGACCTATAGAGGCACACGTAGACGCGCGGATGGTCGTCGCTGTCTACGCGTAGCCAAAGGATGGACAGGTCCGAACCTTCAAGACTGCCGAGCCGTCGAGAACAGATGTCCTCTCTGACATACACGCAAACTCCAGCCCGAGGCACAAAGGAGTGCTCCAATTTGTACCCCGGGTAGGAGAGATACGAAGTATCAGCCGGAGAGGATACCTGCGTCTCGGTCAGAAAGAGCAAGGCCGGCTTCGCCGTCTCAAGATGGTAGTGGACGGCGTTTAGGTTCGAGTGAAGTCCCCTGATGTTGCAGAAATTCACGGATAGCGTGGCAGGGGTCGCCTTGGTCTTGTTGCTCAGTTTGCCCCGAGCAGTTATTGTGTTGAGCGGAATTTTGCCCCCCCCCAGAATACGCGGGGCAGCCTGAGCACCCACGCTCAGGAGTGGAATAGCATGGTCGTGGATGCTCAGCGAGGGATTCTCCAGGGGTACTGGTACCCTCCTGGGGTAGTTTTTGACGTAATTCCGCTACCATGTTGATGGGGGGGGGGGGGGAATGGGCATCCGGTCACCTGCACTCACCAGACGAAACGCGGAAGCAGAGCTTCCACTTCACGCCGGTATTCTGTGAGGTCGTGGTACTAACCCGGCTCGAGTCGGCCCATACGTGCAACAGCAAAAGCTGCTGCAAGGCTCTACCACCGTTAAGCCCCTGGAGAATCCCTTGCTGAGCATCCACTCCTGAGCGTGGGTGCTCAGGCTGCCCCGCGTATTCTGGGGGGGGGGGCAAATTCCGCTCAAAAATATAACTGCTCGGGGCAAACTGAGCAACAATACCAAGGCGACCCCTGCCACGCTATCCGTGAATTTCTGCAACATCAGGGGACTTCACTCGAACTTAAACGCCGTCCACTACCATCTCGAGACGGCGATGACTAAGACGCAGGTGTTCTCTCCGGCTGATACTTCTTATCTCTCCTGCCCGGGGTACAAATTGGAGCACTCCTTTGTGCCTCGGGCTGGAGTTTGCGTGAATGTCAGAGAGGACATCTGTTCTCGACGCCTCGGCAGTCTTGAAGGTTCGGATCTGTCCATCCTTTGGCTACGCGTAGACTGCGACGACCATCCGCGCATCTACGGGTGCCTCTATAGGTCCCATAGCGGTAATGCAGAAACAGACCGACTCATCGACCACGTCCAAATGGCTACAGATTCCTTGCTACAACAGGTGCCATCCGCAGAGATCGTGATCCTTGGCGATTTTAACACCCACCACGCCGAATGGCTCAGTTCACGTTTATCCGATCATGCGGGGAGATCTGTTTATGACTTTGCTTTGGCATATGGTCTGACATAACTGCTTACTACGCCTACGCGGATTCCAGATGTAGAGGATCATACACCTTCCCTGTTGGACCTTCCGCTGACCTCTCATCCGGACGGATGTCAGGTTTCCGTCGATGCCCCTCTTGGCTCTTCGGACCATTGTCTGATCCGGAGTGTGGTGCCACTCACGCTCCCCTCGCGGTTGCGTTCTGCATGTTGCCGCCGTATTTGACATTACAGGTCGGCGGATTAGGACGGAATGCGGTCTTTCTTTGCATCCTACCCATGTGGGTGGGTTTGCTTCTCGCCGGATGATCCCAGCGCTGTTGCTGACTCTGTCATTGATGTGGTGCTACAGGGAATGGAACTATTTATTCCATCATCTGTGGTGCCCATCGGAGGCAGATTCTCACTCAGGCTTGGTTTGGTCGCTCCTGTAAGACTGCATTACGCAGTAAGCAGGAATGTTATGAAGCCTGGGCTGCAGCTTCGGCGACTCGGGATGTAAACAAGAGCACACTTAAAGAGAAGTATAACTTCGCCTCCAGGTCCTTAAAAAGGGTTATTGCCAAGGCAATGTCAGAGTACATAGGCAGAATTGCCGAGAAACTAGTTCGCCTTCCTTCGGGAACCCGTGCATTCTGGTCTCTCGCCAAGGCTGTCCATGGGAATTTCTGTAAGCCATCACTACCATTTCTGCACAGGAAGGACGACTCACTGGCCCATACCGCAAAAGACAAAGCCGACCTTTTAGGCTCCCTTTTTGCGTCCAACTCGACTCTTGATGACGGGGGGAAAACACCGCCGACCATCCCATGGTGTGAGTGCTCCATGCCGGATGTGCTGCTCTCACAGCACTCGGTTCACAAAGCACTCCTCTCCTTGGACATCCAGAAGTCGAGTAGGCTTGACGGAATCCCCCCAATTTTGCTGAGGACGTGTGCTCCGGAGTTGGCACCGGTCCTAACGCGTCTATTCCGATACTCCTACTCCCAAGGCGTAGTCCCGAATTCATGGAAGACAGCTTTTGTCAACCTGATCCCTAAAAAAGGCAACCGCTCAGACCCGTCCAACTATAGGCCTATCGCGATCACTTCATTGTTCTCCAAAATAATGGAATCCATTATTAACTGCCAGCTCATGCGGTACCTTGAGGATCACCAGCTGATTAGTGACCGCCAATACGGTTTTCTGCAGGGTCGATCAGCTGGTGATCTTCTGGTCTACCTGACCCATAGATGGGCGGAGCAAGTAGAGTCCATGGGGGTGGCATCGGCCGTTAGTTTGGACATTGCGAGGGCTTTTGATCGGGTTTGGCACAAAGCGCTTCTTTCGAACTTCCTATGGGCTTCCTGAGAAATTGTGCAATTGGATCCGACTCCAAGCCTATTAACGCTGGTGTTCCACAAGGCTGTGTGCTTTCACCAACGCTGTTTCTTCTGCATATAAATGATATGTTGCAAACTGGTAACATTCATTGCTATGCGGATGACAGCACTAGTGATGCTCTATACACCGGCCATGCCAATATTTCTCGGGAAAACGTCGCCGAGTACTGGAACAAACTTGTGTCTGAAGTCGAGTCTTTGCTGAACAAAGTCTCGGATTGGGGGCGACTAAATCTAGTCCAGTTTAATCCTCAGAAGACACAAGTTTGCGCGTTTACCGCTAAAAAGAACCCCTTTGTCGTATCTCCTCAGTTTCAAGGCACTCCCCTTCTTGCCTCAGCCAGTATCGGAAACCTCGGAGTCGACATATCGAGTGACGTGGTCACTTGGAAGAGAAGGCCAAATTGGCCTCTAAAAAGCTTGGCGTGCTCAGCAGAGCGGGACAGTATTTCATGCCGGCACACTGCCTGCAACTTTACAAGGCGCAGGTTCGGCCTCACATGGAATACTGTTCCCATTTCTGGGCAGGGGCTCCCCAGTGCCAACTCCTTCCACTTGACCGCATCCAGCGCAGAGCGGCTCGATTCGTCGACGACCGAGTCCTTTCCGAGCGGCTTGATTCATTGGCACTGCGAAGAGATGTTGCATCCCTTTGCATTTTCTTTCGCATCTACCACGGGGAGTGCTCTGAGGAATTGTTCGGATTAATCTTAGCCGCCAAATTTCACGAAAGCACATCGCGGTAGAACTCGCGATACTATCCATACCATCTGGATGATTGGCGGTCCACCACTGTGGGATTTAGAAGATCTTTTCTTCCTCGCACGACTTCTTTGTGGAATCGATTACTATCAGCGATTTTTCCGGATCGATACGACTTAGGGACCTTCAAGAAAAGAGCCTACTCCTTTTTAAAAGGCCGGCAACGCATTTGCAATTCCCTCCCTTGTGTTGCAGTTGTCCCTGGTGTGGTAGTCACTTACCATCAGGTGAGCCGCATGCTCTTTTTCTCCCTCTCCTATAAAAATAAATAAAAAGAGGAGTAAAATATATAAAGTGTCGTGTGAAATCCACTACCGAGCTTTGGAACAGCGCATCGAACTAATTGTTCAATAACACACTCAGAAATGAGAGGAGTCCTGTGCTCAGTAATACGTAGGTTTTACTTCATTTTAGCGGACATCTTCCATTCCTTCGATGTCGCAAATGTTTCTGAGCGACGAAAATCTCTTACCATTGCTACCTTCAAGTGAATCACATGCTCATTTTCTCTCTTCCTTAATAAAAGTGGCAAAGTCCTCTGCTGCTTATTGTATCCTATTATTTGAAGAATATACGTAATACCCTAAGATACGGTCGGATACCACGGAACACAAGCTCTAAATAGCGATAAAACTCAGTAGTAATAAATCTCATTTATCGTATGCATCTAATTCAAACTTAGCTTTCCTCGCAACTGTCAATTTGAATCTGACTCCACGGTCTGCAAATCACTGTTCTTTATTAGATTAAAGGAAATTTATCGTATCTCCGAATGCGAGACGACAGTTCGTATATCCATGGCCGTCTGTTCAGAGTAAACACCTTTCTCGTCTCCCGCTGTCAGGGGAATTCAATTTCATTTGAAAAATTGCTCATTTTTGCTTTATTACGTAAGTATCTTTTTTATGTTTTTTACAGATTGTAATTCTGTAGTTTTTTTTTTATTATTTTATCAACAGCAAAAATTTAAGCATCTTTTGAATTAAAGGTTAAATGAAACATTACATATAAAATATTCAAGTACAGATAATATTCTGAACAATATTTTAGGAATGATAGAAAGAAAATAGCTAACGTTTAAATAAATCGACGTTTTAATTACGGATTTATGAAAGTATATACGGTATTTAGAATTTTTAAATTTTTCTCTGTGTGTCTGTGTTGGTCTGTCTATCTGTTAGAATAGCACTGGCTGATAGCTGATATTATATGGAGTAACTTTTATTTTAGAAAACAATTAGGGTTCGGCGCGAAAAAATCAAAACCCATGAAATCTAACCGTAATAAATTCCGAAGTTGTGCGGAAGAGATAATTTCTAGTCTTCTAAATATTTTTTCTTGGTCGAGCAAAGTATATATTAATTAAAATGTCATATTTTTAAAAGAAATTATTATCAATAAGACATTCTGAATATCTAATTAAAATTTTAGTATTATTTTTTTTATTAATTGTCATTTACCTTTATTGCTTTGTGGCATTCCTTGGGGGACGACCATGTTCAGCAGTGGACTTGTGAAGGGCTGTTATGATGATGATAATGATGATCATCTTAATTAACCCAATTGAGTAAGCATTTTTACGTATGAACTGAAGAAAAACTAAAAGACAGTTTCCATAACCCCTCATTTGTTTAGTACTCGATGTAAATTCAACGATAAAATATTTTACGACATCGCGCAAACGGATGTGACCTTAGCGAAAATACGCGTTTAAATTTATCGACGGATCAATTGAATTTATTGTCAAAACTAAAAGTTTTATTGTCAAGATTTACATGCACGTCTCAAATGGTCCGTTTAACGATATGTTTCATGTTTATGTTAATAGTTTTTTTTAATTGGTTGCTCCTTAGATTGAATCATTATTATCAACCAGTAACTTTTCATGATTTTTATAATATTAGTGAGACAACAAAATTAACAGCTACTGCATATCATACAGCTAATGATGGTGATGATGATACATTACGTAATATGTACGTTATATAACATATTATATTGTAAAATATAGTTTAAAAATGCTGTTTTCATTTTAACGATGAGTTTATTTTATTTTATTGTATTCTATGCATGTACAATTGTAAAAAACTTCCAACAAAAATATATCAATTGCGTTGTCACCTCTCAATGCTGGTGCTGTTAGAGATAGGTGTTAGTGTTACCTGTTATGGATGATTCACGCTACAACGTGGCGCGGCCGGGCCGTGCCCCGGCCGGGGCACGGTCAAACATTATGGTGTACTTTTTGTATGAAGCGATTCATGCCTGACCGTGGCCCGGCCGTGCCCCGGCCGTACGCCGCCGGGACTCGGCCGGGGCACGGCGTTGAAATGTCGGTGGGTATTGTTTCCCGGCTCCGGCACGGTCCGGCCCCGACACGTTGTAACATGAAGATATGCGCCCGGGCGCCCGGAGAGCAGTCAACGTCAAATCTTAGTGAAGTGAGCAGCTCAACAGCAAAATGGACGATGAAAAATTATTAGAATGTGTGCGCAAGTACCCTGTGATTTACGATATGAGCCATCCTAAGTATTTAGATAACAAATACAAAAATATTATTTGGAAAACCATTTCGGACGAAATAAAACAATCTGGTAAGTTGTAACTTTTATTTCAATTTACATTTATAATAGTTATTCAAGTGTCACTAAATACTTTACGACAACATGTAAGTACATGTGAGTGGGATTATCGGTTTTTAGTAGGTATTTTAGAATATGTTAGGTAAATTGTAAGAAGTATATTATAGTGTAAGTATGTATTTATTCTTGATACTGTTGTCCTATATAATTACGTCCCGCTGTTGACGCTAAATATTCTTTAAACGTTTCTCTTACCGCAAATGCATCATTACCCGGTCTTCCTGGTTGAACGCTCAATGGATTTAATAAATGTGGTTGCGCATTTTGTGCACTATGATTGATAAGCCCTGTGTAATCTTTTTGTTCGCATAAAAAATTATGCAGTACGCATGTAGATAGAATAATGTAATCAACATTTTCTGGAGCAAGTTTCATTCTTCTTTGAAATATTCTAAATCTTTGTGTCAAAATACCAAAGGCATTTTCGACTAGTCGCCGGGCCAAAGACAGTCTATGATTGAAATTCGTTTTATTAGCGTCACCTGTTTCTTGGTGTCCTGGATACGGTCGCATTAGGTATGTTTTCAAAGGAAACGCTTCATCACCAACTATTACATATGGTGCAAACGTAGAGGAACCGGGTAAATTTTTACCAATAGGTACATGAAGCGTCCCATTTTCTAAACGTTTTCCAAGATTACATTGTGCAAAAATGCTACCATCACTGTTTCGTCCGTAAGCGCCAACATCAACTGCAATAAATTTGTAACATGCGTCCACTAACGCCAATAAAACAATTGAGAATGTGTGTTTATAATTAAAATATATAGAACCACTATTGGCTGGGGCTTCAATAACAAAATGTTTTCCATCCAATGCGCCTATACAATTTGGAAAACCTCTAAGCTTTTCAAAATCTTCGGCAATTTTACGCCACATTTCTTCTGTTGGTTCTGGTTAACGTCTTTCTTAAATCTTTTAACGATAGATCGACATGTGCTATGTACAATGTCGGTCACAGTTGAATGCCCCAATCGAAAACTGTACGAAATAGTTTTAAACGAATCCCCAGTAGCCAGGAACCTGAAAAAATAATAATGGTATAATTTCGCGGTATCTGTGTACTACAGTGAGCTATTACGTATTAACAGTACCATTTATACAGGTTGTAAAGAAAATTACTTAACTTGTTCATTCTATACTATCTTTTTGCAGATGATGTATGTAAAAAAAGGTGGGCAAACATACGGGACCAGTTCAAAAAACATCGAAACAAACGTAAAACCAAGAGTGGACAGGGTGCTGTGGCAATAAAAAAATATAAATATGAAGAGAGCTTGAACTTTTTACTGCCTCATATACAGGATCGAAATACAATAACAAGTATCGAGTCTGAGAATGAAGAGACGCAAAACGAAACGTTTACTTCGCCAGTTACTACGCCCAACGAAACAATTAACACCGATGAACAGCAGCAGCAGGAAGATCGCTCACCAGCTATTAGTGAACCAAATTTTACGCCACCTGCTGATCCGAATCCATATCCCCCGTCAACTGCACAATTCACTCGTTCCGGCAACTTGTTCATCGCAATGCAACCGTTGCAACTGCACACAATCGCCGTCGTATAGTGCCACAATCCCAGTCCTCTGCGTCAAGCGCATTAATGGAATACATTCTAAAAAATAAAGAAAAGTCCAACACACAAGACATTCATCCTATTGATGCTTTCTTCAACGGTTTGGCAGCCACCATAAAATCTTTTTCCCCTTACTATCAGCATCTTGCAAAAGGAAGAATATTTGCAGTAGTACAAGATTTGGAGTGGGAGCAATTATCATCAGAGCCTTCTTCTTACACATCTCCAATGAGTGGAACAACGTCAGCGTCGTCTACTAATTCAAGGTCGGTGTATGCACCGGTTCCGATGACTACACCAACGCCAACACCGGAATCAACGCCTACGGAACCTACGCCTTCGGAACCTTCGCCTTCGGAACTTACGCCTTTGGAATCTAATAATTTGTCTACTTTATTTTCAGAGTTCACGGCAGACTAATGAAATGAATAAATACTATGCGAATTATTTAAATTTTTACTTTTTTTCATTCACAATGCAATTTTGATTATTGAAAAATTGAAAATGAAGTATTTAGAAAAAATCGACCCATCTTACAACCAGCTCTGATAGATGGTTGTGAGACGGGTCAATTTGTAATACTACATTTTTAAATACTATGTGATTTAGTGCATATCAATTTATTATTTACCTGATGCAGACTGCTAATCGTTCGATGGGAGATATAGGCTTTTGAAATCTTGTAATTTTTTGGTTAGGTCTGGTTTTACTTTTTCAAGTAAAAAAGTAAAGCATTCTTTAGACATTCTAAAATAACCATAAAACTTGCTGTCATCATCTATTAATTCTTTGTAAAGTAAAGCAAATTCTCCTTCTGCTTCTCGCTTTCTCCAGGTTGGATGTACACCCCATCTTCTTTTAGTAGTTTCGCTTCGTTTTTCCAATACTTCATCATCGATGGCAATTGCAATAGCTGCCAATTCAAATTGTGAAAATTACATATTTACGAGTATATAAGCGTGAAGTCTATCGACAGATGAAATCACTAGCTGACAAAAACCACATAACACAGAGTCGTGCATAAGCCACGGTCGTGCAAACAGCCCGGTGTAACATGAATGACTGGCCCGGCCAGCGCACGGTGGACGTGTCCCGGCTGGGCACGGCCCGGTGACGACACGTTGTAGCGTGAATCATCCTTTACCCTTTGGCTGTATAACAGCTTCGTGTGGCTCAGGGCCGCATAACACTAAATGATGACGTTGACAATGACGATGGAGGTAATGATGGTGGTGGTGATAATTTGACTCAAGTTCAATTCTCAGATCACCCTTGGATCGTTTGCCAAAGGCTTGCCAAAGGCCGCACTTCGCTCCTGACTCATATCGTTATATGTTGTGTGGTCAGAATCGCCGAGGTACGCGACTGTATAGTGTAAATGGGTTCACGTCGAGCTTACGACGTTTTTTTATAGGATCGAGTGACGAACGAGCACACAGTCCACCTGATGGTAAGTGGTTGCTGTGGCCCATAGACATCTACATTTATCTTCGTTTGCGAATCAAAACGCAGATGCGTTGTCACCCGTGAGGACTAAGATGGAATGCCTCTTTTCCAGTAAAAAGGGTCTCCGGTTCTCTACACTCACCATACGAAACACAGCAGTGTTTAATTGCTATTTGACGCTGGTATTCTGTGAGAGCGTGGTCCTTCCCCGGTCGAGCCGACCCATTCGCGCTACAACTATACTACTAATGTGTATATCTGCAGCGTGGCTCTACCACGTTTGGGTCATCGGAATCGAATGGAATCAGGGATTTGATAAGAACATTAAGGAGTTAACAGAGACCGGGCCACTAGTGGGTTAGGGTAGGTTTAGGCCTTTCCGAAGTCTGAGGATAAATTAAAATACCTCACAACCTGTATATATGATATACTGGATCTCTTTCCCCTCAACCTGGAATAAAGCAGTCTGTAGACTGCTTAAAGTCAGGAATAGCGGAACTAAAAAGTGGAACCAGTCCAGTTGGAATCCTAGAAAAGTGGCTATCCACTCCATGGCTGTTACTAGTCAGTGTTAGATTATTTTAAACAATGCCCCTCGTCAGCCTTAATTTTAGCAACCCTATTTGTTGAAAACTATTGCCAGAATATACAGAATGTACAAAAAAATAAGTTCCCACGCCTACAAACCTATAAAGAGACCACTTTTAGTCCTGGCACGCATCTTATTTGAATATACAACAAATAAAATCAAAACAAAGACAATCCATTAACACGATTACTATAATAGGTAAGCGTACGAGACTTGATTAAGCCGCGTTTGTAAATCCAACTGCCCATAGTCCGATGAATCCGGGCTTCATTGAATTAAGTGGTCAGAGTGTGAGGCTGCGACGACACGTGTACAGAATGCCTTATGCGATACAGTGTTGACTTGGACAAAAGATTACTCGATAGCGGTTTCCCTCGTTAGCTTGGCAGTGCGGTTATTGGCAATAACATCGTGTTTATGCTTGTGTGACTTTATTTGCAAATATCTGTTTGACGTTAAAACTGAAATTGTGCAAGTTTCATCGTTGTGAGTCGTTCTTAAACTTTCTTTGATTCTGTCGCAACATAATGTTTTTATTACAATACTAGCTTTTACCCCCAACCTTCACCCATGTAGTACTTAAATTAAAAAACTGCAGATCTTCTATAATAGTGGTATTTCTACAAAGTAAAACTGATTATTTTATAAGCTTTTCACAGAAAAATCTACATGCTTTTGAATAAAATATGGCCTAGATCTCTCGTGGCATTGGTATTTATCTGTTCATGAAGTTTCACCACAATTGGTGCAGCCATTACGAAGCTTAGCTCGGACAGACAGACAGGCTAATTTTTAGAAATGGTTATTTATGTTTAAATAGCATACCAATAACCTTGTGAGATTAATGGATTTTGTTTTTATAGACAGACAATTTGATTTAATTTATATTTACAGAGAGGGCTGCTGCCCTCCCCCCTGGATTTTTTATGCCTAGGTTATAGCCTACTTCAAACAATGAAAAACACAGATGTGTTGTCATAGATAAAGGCTTAAGTGAAATGCCTTACATCCTGTAAAAAACGGTGTAATTTTTTAAAATGTATTTAATACTAGCAAACCACTCCGGTTTCGATACGATGGAATCTATTAAAGTGGCGTCATCTAGATTTTGTAAAATAATGATTAATGGCCATTTATTTTATTAAATTTTCTATTTCACAAAAATATAGTTCAAATTTTTAGGGTAGTATAATACAGCTTAGATCAATTCTGATATTGCTCTCTACCTGTTCGTGAAGTTTCATCACAATTAGTTCAGCCATTTCGAAGATTAGCCCGCACAGACAGACAGGCCGACAATCAAAAAATTTACAAATTGCTTACTATTCATGTCACATGGCACATGGCAGGCAAATATGCCCCTGAGCTCAAAAGGCAACTATTTCGACATACAGACACACTTCAATTTAATTTATCTGTACAGATTAAAATTTCATCTTTATTCCACGATGATAAGGTAACTGCACTACTATAATTATTTCTTATATTTACACGAAAACTACCCATTAAATGAAACTAATTTTTACGGATTTTATCGCGTTTAATTTAAGTTTTTAATTCCCGACGTTTCGGGTACCGTGGTCACGGGGGGGGGGGGGGGGGGGGGCTGAAGTGTTCGACGTCCCGATGTCATAGTTAGCCAGGATACATTCAGTTTTTGAATATTAATCTTTTTTTAATTTTTGGTCCCGATTTTTTCATCCCCAAACCCCGGGATTTAAAAAAGTTTAATTAAACGCGATAAAATCCGTCAAAATTAGTTTCATTAATTTTTTTATAGGATAGGGGTGACATACGAGCACACAGTCCACCTGATGGTAAGTGGTTGCTGCGGCCCATAGACATCTACATCTATCCTCAATAAATAATCAAAATGCAGATGCGTTGTCACCCGTGAAAACTAAGATGGAATGCCTCATTTCCAATAAAAAGGGTCTCCGGTTCTCTACACTCACTTAAGTTAAGCTGCTATTTTACGCTGTAATGATATTTTCCCAATAATTATAAAAGCTGACGTCGTGATGTACAAGAAGGATCACTTATAATAAAAAGTGCAAAACATTCATTAAATTCTGCTCTAAGATACTGCTCCTTTTCCCGTTTTAAAACTGTTCGAATCCTTTCCTGGATCTATTCTTTCCCAAGAACACCCCAAACGCAAATCCTAAAAGCTAAAATATTTATCTATGTCCATTCCGTTGCGTAGGAGGGATCTACAGCGCCGATACTCAATGGTAACTATCTCCATCACCGGTCTGTGCGATTAAGATTAGGTTTGTGTCAATAGTCGGTCACCAAAGTTTCGTGTATCGTTTAGCATAGTACTCCGCATGCAAGGTATAAAAAGAGAAGAGAAGTTTTGGAGAAGAAAAGTGTTTTTCTTACTTTTCATGGACCTAGAATTCGCCTTAAAATAATTAATAGAATCAGGTGTTACTTTATAGAAAGCCATTATATTAAAGATGTTAAAAATAATTTGCCAGGAAATTAATTAAATTATTACGCGGATTTTGGAAAATTAATATTTAAACATCTTTTTCTTCGCCTAAAATTTCATACTTAGAAATCCGACACCAGTAGACCAATTCTACTGTTATTTGAAAATGAAATGCTGACGTCAAGGTCTCTGCAGAGATCCTTCATTGTTGAGCAGGAGTTTAACTGGGACAAATAGTCCAACTAGGTAAGTCCAACTTCGAACGAGAGGTCAATCGACGGATTCAACTCAGCTGGGCAGTCTTCGGTAAATTACGACACATCTTCTCGTCCAGTATACCTCAAAACCTGAAAACTAGATTGTACAACCAGTGCGTGTTGCCAGTGATGACTTGTGGATCTGAGACGTGGTCCTTCACTGCAGCCGTATTAGGACGCTCAAGGTTGCTCAGCGAGCTATGGAGAGGGCTAGGCTCGGGTTTTCTCCGCGTGATAAACTTAGAAATGAGGATATCCGCAGTACAACTAGAGTGACTGACATAGCCCCACGGATTGGTAAGCATAAGTGGCAATGGGTCCGCCTATTTAGTTCGAAGAACCGACAACCGATGGGGAAAAACGGTTCTCGAGTGGCAGCCTCGTACCAGTAGGCGAAGTTTAGGGCGTTCCCCCACTAGATGGAGTGACAACCTGATAATATATGCAGGAAGTCGATGGATGCAGGTGGCTCAGGACCGTGCTTTGTGGCATTTCTTGGGGGAGGCCTATGTTCCGCAGTAAGCTTGTGAAGGGCTATAATGATGATGATGATGATGATGATGACGTATTTTGGCAGTTTGTCACGAAGTTGAAAATATTTTGACTACAAAATTAGCTTACCCGCACTAGAGCAAAAACCACACCATACGCCATTACCTTTTTAAGTTCACTGTTTGAGGAAAATCATTTCAAGAATACACCAAATTGTATGTATTAACCCGCTTGTCAAACGTGTGTAGTATGGAAAATTTGTCATACTCAATTCGTGGTTCAGATAGGTTCGAGATGATTCGCCTTTCACAGTAATGATGCTCCATGTCCAGTCCGCGTAGACAACAATTTTAGCATGGATTTTTCACCAACAGTTTGTTTCACCGAACAACTAACAATCTGTATCAATTTGCCACCAGAGCATCGCTCGTTAGTTAGCAAGTTGCACTCGACTTAAAAAAAAACATCTTTCCAGCTCCACTGTTTGAAATGGATTGATAGAATTACACCAACTCTAATTTCCATTTTAAATGGAAGCGAGGCCCGTTTTCTGCGGAATATTTATAGGCTGTATTTAATAAAGTTTATGAACATCTTTGTATTTACATTTATTAGAATTTTAAGTAATGCATTTTAAAATAGCATTCACTTCAGATTTCTATTATTCAATTAAATATAAGAGTTTTAAACATGATTAAACGTCACAATAAAAACTCATAGCGCTAATGAAAGCAATTGTTTGTATAGGCAGCGTAAACAAAGCAACAGTTGCGAACTGTTGCTCTGTGCTTCAGTTTTCAACTCGTCGGTCGTGTCATCCTTTGGACAGTGCATTATTAAAACGTGCTCAGAGTAGGAATGGAAACAATACATCTATTAGTTGCTTGGAGCATTATTAGTTCTGATTTAATATCAACTTAAGTCGGTAAATAAAATTTTTGCGCGATAAAAGGCAAATCGTGTAAACTATTATTATTTTTGTTTCTCTGAATTAAACTGTGCTTTCCAATGGGTACAAAAAAGCGAATAACAATTATATAAATTTTTGCCCGACTAATAACGATATTCTATAATACAGACTTAAGCAGCATTTTAATATTTGGGCTTACACTCTCACAGTATACCAGCCTAAAATAGCAGCTTAATGCTGCTGTGTTTTGTATGGTGACTGTAGAGAACCGGAGACCCTTTTTACTGGAAAAGAGGCATTCTATCTTAGTCCTCACAGCCAACAACGCATCTGCATTTTAATTCGCAAATGAAGATGGATGTAGATGTCTATGGACCACAGCAACCACTTACCATCAAGTGGACTGTGTGCTCGTTTTTCATCCTTTATCTATAAAAAAAATTGGGCGAAAAAACTAATAGTAATGTCCTCCAGACCGAATTTCGGTCAGTCTCAAAGGAGACTAGCCATTTGCGCAGTACAAGATTGTATGTAGTGCACCAGAGTGTGCACAAACGAAGGTACACTCACTATTCCCTCTCATAATCCGATGGGACGGCAATCCGATAAGATCGGTGATCAGGAGCAGGACGTGCTTTCCAAGGTATGGGGGTGAAATACCGCCAATTCCCTGACTCCGGGCTGCTACTGAGAGTATTTGGACAGAAAAACTCAATAACTGATTTTGATCCGACCCGGGATTCGAACCACGATCGTGATGTGTTCCGGTCACTATCAGCAGTTGTACTTATGGCCACTAGATCAAGAGGAAGTCAGGTACTAACGGATGAAAAATAAACGGATTGCCGGCTAAAATATTACTCAACAAAATAGTTTGAAACGAACGAGAAGTGCAAAACAATTATATCTATAATGCGTATTAAAATTTTAGGAGAACAATATAATTCTTAAATGAACAATTAAAATACTGAGTGACAGACCAGTAGGTTTAAGTGCGGCTACATCAAAGTGATGCCTATGTATAATTTTTAGTAATTTATTTATATTCCCTATTTGAATCGGATTCTGATCACAATTTCATGGGTTTTGATTTTTTAGCGCGGAACCGTAATTGTTCTTCTAAAATAAAAGTAGCCTAAGTTATTTCTTATAACATCTGCTATCTGCCAGTGAAAGTCCCGTCAAAATCGGTCGAGCCGTTTTGGAGATAAGCCCGAACAAACAGACAATCAGAAAGACAGACAGACCGACACACAGAGAGACTAAAATTTTAAAAGTTGATTTTTTGTTTTAAGTACCGTATATACATTCATATGTTGTATTACTAGATGTAATACGCTGTTATTTTAACACTGCAAACAGATATTTAAATTTTATTTATTTGGTATAGTTACGAAAAAGACAACATTAACCAACGCCCTGCTTTTAAGCAAAATGCAGTTTGAGTTTGATAAAAGATCTGCCATGTTGAATATAATGCAAAACATAATGTTGGTACTCAAACAGAAATTAATTAATTATTAATTCTCTGATGACCCAAAAGCTGGCAGATACTTTGTTCAGCGGACCGACCTCCAAATACAATGAGGCAACTCATCCAGTCTTCTGGGCACGCTACGCTACCAACAGACGGCAGCGATTTAGCAAGTATTTTTCCTTATGTTAACTTTGAAGTCATAAGAAGTTTAATTTTATAAAATACACTTTTCTTGTAATTTATTTAATATTTAAATGAGAAGAATTTATGTTAAATAACTATTATTATATCGTTTTACCTAAATTAACAAATGAAATTATGTCGCTATATAATGCGGCACGTTTGAAATTAGTTCAAAATCTTAAATCTCGAAAAATTACAATGCAAAATTAAAATACGCAATATTGCTTACGCGCATGTTTTATATGCTTCTTGGGAAAAAATATCCATAGCTATGCGTGTCCAGGTGTTTATCAGTCACTGTTTATAGACTTTGCGTTCACTCACTGCCAGTAGTTTCTTTAGTATTTTAATAAAACATATTCGTAATTTTTGAAACCTTGAATTGGGATTTAGAACCACTCTTTTAAATATTTGCCTTTTCCACTACCTACCCATTGTCACAAGGAACTGAGGTCTTTGTTGTTTATTTTTGATGATACAAGCTATCTGTAAAAGTTGTTTTATTACATGAACAGAGTTCATGTGAATACACTCATTTCAATATTTAATTTTTAATTATTTATTTATTTTCATTTGTTTTGAATTCCTCTATTGTGAGAATAAATGAATGTGGTTGTAAACCTTTGATATTACTACGAACACTAACTGTATGCCTCTTTATTCCTTAATGTGATTTTACAAACGATATTTTCTTTTGATTTTACAAAATTAGAAAAATTTCTTTTTGTACAACCAAATAAGTACATGCAAAATTATGTGTAGATATTTACGTGGTGGAGTTAGATACTCTGCAGTAAATATACTCTCGCGAAATACCAGCGTAAACAAGCAGCATTATGCTGCTGTGTTTGTTCGGTGAGTGACGGGAACCACTGCAGTGACAAGGGTTGTGTATTTTGATTCTAAACCAAGGTTGGACGTATGTGCTAATTGGCCACAGCATCCACTATTAGGCAGGTAGTGCGCCCAATTTTCATACTTATTGACAAATAAAATATTCACTTAAATATAAGAAATTATAACAAAATAATTCTCACAGCACTCTTTTACGTGGTTATTTAGAAACAATACAGCGTTTGTTTGCAGCCATCTTTTGTGCAATTAAGACATTGTTATTATCAAAGTTGTAGTCGACGCTCCAGTTGAATTTGTTCCTTTTTATTTGATTAAGGCAGCTGAACAAAGAGAGAATGCATAATTAATGTTAGCTACAGGAAAGTGCAACAAACCCTGTTTAAAATCATGACCTGTGTTTCACCTCCAACCGAGCGAAGGTGAAATCAAACAAAACCAGAAACGGCTTTAATGAACACCCTGCGAATTAAGGAATTAATTGCATGCATTCAAAGTTCAGCCGAAAATGGAATTAAATGCACAAATTTTGCTTTCGATGTAGTTTTGTTTGAAATCTAAAATTCAAGCAATTTTATTTTATAAAACTGAAGCTACAAATCAACTTGCAATCCACCTGATGGTAAGCTGCTATTGTGCTGTTGCTGTTGCTGTTTATGGACACTTGCAGACAACATCAAACAACGAAAGCTACAGATGCGTTGTCACCTCTGAGGTCTAAGATGTAATGCCTTACAATCTGTTATTATACTTATATTTAGACTGGAACACAGCAATGCAGGCACTGCTATTTGGCGGTAAGAAGCAGGTAAGAAAGTGGTACCAACCCAGACGACTCTTAATTAAGTGTAATGGGCCTGTATCTTTTACTTATAATCCAGATATTGCTAGATTAATTGAGCTGAGTTCTAGTAGATTTTTTTGTACAAAAGATTTTCTAATTGGGTTACTAGGTCGAGAAAAGTATGTTTACAGAGGACTCTTTGACATTTTATTTGCTTAAAACAGGCTTTAAAAAAGTTTTTATATTGAAATTGTTCAATTACTCTTTCTCTTCACAATTATATCTATGCAAAATTTAGAAGCGTAATGATTTGACATTAGAAAATAAGTCTTCTTAATAATTTAATACACATTAACTTTCCTAGTTCTCCGCTTCAGCTCAAGCATTCAACATTTCTAAGTCCATGCTGTACATAAGCCTTGTCAAGAATGCGCCGATTGGCATCTGGTGAATATTTACTTGAAACTTGCCTAAAGTTGAGCGCAGAAATGTTACGGCTGCACTAATACTGCTATTCCCTGTTAGAAGCTTACTGAATATGAATTCAGTGTTTTTAAATGTATTTTCCATTAAAAATCAATCGCACACAATCGTCAATCAGGGTACATCTCGTTCAGGTGAGATTGATATTTAAAGCAAAATGTAGCAAATTTCCTTTACACCAAATTATTCTTGTAAGTACCCCATATCACCCCTAAGGTATCGTAAGAGGTGACAGAAGAAAATGAAACAAGAGGTGGGCAAATTACTCCAAAAAAAACTTAAAATAATAATAAAAACTGCGATTTCAAACCCGCCTGCCGAGCGTGGTAACTCCGACAAATATCTATCTTATGAGGTAACGTACGATTTTTTTATTTATTTTGTTAATAATATTTTATATACCACGTCATTTCAGCGTTAGTGTATTCATTATACGATTTATTTTTGTGAAATTCATAAGAGGCTACTGTGGAAGACACCAGAAGGATCTTATAACTACACATCAAGATGGCGTAAAACCATGCTGTATACGCCAGACATAAAATGTCCAGACTAGTGTGGAGCCGGGGTAATCAGCGTTTGAGCTGTGAAACATATTTTACGTGGTAGGGCCAAGCTATATATATATTTATAGTATAGTTGTAGCACGAATAGGTCCGCTCGACGGGGGAAGGACCACGCTCTCACAGAATACCAGCGTAAACTAGTAGCTTAATGTTGCTGTATTTCGTATGGTGAGTGTAGAGAACCGGATACCCTTTTTACTGGAAAAGAGGCATTCCATCTTAGTCCTCAAGGTTGACAACGCATCTGCATTTTGATCCACAAACGAGGATAGATGTAGATGGCTATGGGCCACAGCAACCACTTACCATCAGGTGGAATGTGTGCTCGTTTGTCACCATAATTCTATAAAAAAGAAAACATTTGATAGTGCTAACTACAGAGTTATCATTGCCGTCGAGTGGCAGCATAACACTACCCCATTCCGTGGGTGTCTTAAGAGGCATCAAAAGAAAATGAAGCAGGAAATGGGCAGCAGCATTTTACTGATGAAAACTCAAAATAATAAAAATCCGCGGTTTCTCACCCGCCTGCCAACTGTGGCAACGGATAGTATCTGCTTATGAGGCAATCTATGAGGAAGGCCTATTATATATACTAGTATACTAGTAGTAATAGTATAGTATACTAGTAGTAGTAGTATAGTATACTAGTAGTAGTATTAGCTGTGAACTTTTGATAGGCTATAATGACGATTATGATAATAATCTCTAATCCTTATAAAAATAGTGATTATGGCATATACAATAAGAGAGGCTGGAACTTTAACGGTCTGAGTAAGATGAAATATTTTAAAAAAACAGACGTGAGTGTTTTGTTAAAAATAATTTTGTTATCCAATCTGTCTAACGATCCAAATTAGTTTATACTAACCTGCCTCTAAAACCTACCGGTGTAGTGACCTAATTCGCATACAACTGAACTGTGGGACAAGCGAGCCCGGCCAACAGTGCAGGATAATCAATCAAGTGCTGTCCAAACTCCGAATACAATTATGAACTTAGTCCATGTCGCTTGTATGTACGTAGACCATCATGTACTGTTCATGAAGTGATTAATTAGTCTTGTATACTCTACAAAATAATTGAGATCGAGGTTTTTGCGCTGAGTATTGTTGTAGTATGTATTTTATTCCGTTGACAAATTTTAACATGGTACGAATTTTATATATATTTTACTTTTTCAAGTACAGTTGTAAAACCTCGATGAGTTTTATAAAGTGGCAGTCGTTAAAAATTATACTTCTATTGAATGAATGTTATATTTGGCCATTGTCTGAATTCAAAAACAAGAATAAAAACGACCCAAATTACAAATATTTAGAACGTAAGTAACTCTTTTACCCAACAACGTTTTGCTGCTGAATCAAGACAATAAACCTCTTAT
Organism: Parnassius mnemosyne; assembly: GCA_963668995.1. Taxonomy (NCBI): domain Eukaryota; kingdom Metazoa; phylum Arthropoda; class Insecta; order Lepidoptera; family Papilionidae; genus Parnassius; species Parnassius mnemosyne. The sequence continues at coordinate 49,120,868 of CAVLGL010000104.1, read as the reverse complement.
GTCTTTCCAATAACAGTAGACTCAGATGTTATTTAAACTTATCGTAATTTTTTGGAAGAATTAAATAATATTCCCTTCTTTGCTTAAAAGTCATAATAATGACAAGAATTGACAGTCAGAATATTAATGATTTTCATTGAAAATTCAAATATCATATTTGGTCAGATGTTCTTTTCGCACATCCCTCACACCATTGTCACATGAGTAAAGAAACCATACCGTATACTCATGTGCCATTGTGCAGGTCCTGAGTGATAAATATACACGTCGTAACAACAGTGCCGAAGTTGGTAACAATTTTAACCCAGATAACAAGCGATACCTTTGTGTTTGTTTCTAAGTGTTGAAGAACGAATTTTTTTAAAGCGTTCGAATTGGGATGTCATCGGGCAAGGAATTCCAAAGAAGTATTTTCGGTTCTTTGCGAGTAAGTGACGCCTGAGGTTTTAAAAGTGAACTCTTCCCCTTTTGCGCGTTAATCATTTCTATTTCTCTCGAGTGGGATATTAAAATGTGAATAAACACAATAGAAATAGCACAGTAAATGTCTTACTTTGTTAGGAATCATTTGCTAGTTATAATCTTAATATAAATGAGCAACCTGAAGTAGGATATTAATATTATAAAAAAGTCACCGGCTTATAATATATATTGATACACTTAATCAATACAACGAATCCAAGCCTCAATCTAAACAAAGCCAACCACGATTGCCAACAGAGTTTCACTAACGTATTGCGGATTCGACTCCAAAACCAACAATTTGCAATTTTAACAAATATTGCCTGTGCGAAACCGAATGTTTTTAATTGCTTCAATTATTCTTATTAAAAATACGAGGTTAGATAAATAGATACTTTTCTGTTCCGAGTATAATCTAAATAAAGATCCGATGTATTTGTAAATATTTATTGTTGTAATAATAAATTTTTACAAATACTGCAAAATTTTTACAAATGCTGCAGCATGGTTCTACCACTGTACGTGGTAAAGCCATGCTGCAGCTACGTTGGTAGTATAGCTGTAGTAGCATGAATGGGTGGGCTCGATCAGAGAAGGACCACGCTCTCACAGAAAACCAGCGTAAAATAACAGCTTAACACTGCTGTGTTTCGTATGGTGAGTGTAGAGAACCGGAGAACCTTTTTACTGGAAAAGAGGCATTCCAGCTTAGCCCTCACGGGTGACAACGCATCTGCATTTTGATTCGCAAACGAAGATAGATGTAGATGTCTATGGGCCGCAGCAACCACTTACCATCAGGTGGACTGTGTGCTAGTATGTCACCCTATCCTATAAAAAAAAATTCACTCATCAATTACTACAACATAAAATTATGCAAGTCCCCTGGTTTTGCAGTTGTTCATGGGCGGCGGTAGTCACCATCAGGTGAGCCGCATGCTCGTTTGCCCCCTCTCCTATAAAAAAAAACACGGGTTCGAGCCCCAGTAAAATTGTAAGTAGAAACTTGAAGCGCTGGTTTACAGTTTACAGTTAAGTTGGTAAAAGATAATATCGCGAGGAAATACGTCCCTTTTTTGTGACAAATAAGTAAAATATTTAGAATACGTGAAGTCTGCCAACGCGTACGGTAGCAGCGGAGCGGACTAACGAGGGCCACGACTTTTTCTTCCACCAGGGAGCGCCACTTACAAATATTTGACGGATTTCATAGCAGGGAAGTTAATTTATTCAAACAATGTAGATATATTTTATGTCTATTACATTAAACACAAAAATAAAAACAAAACACAAAGGTTTTCTTAAAAGAATTTCTTAAAAATTCAAACAAAAAAGAGTCAAAAATTTGCAAAAAAATTAAAAAGCAAACCACTGAGGCACTGTTTTCTGTATTAATATAATACTCTAGAAAATGATGAATTTTTACTTAAAACTAACTTCTCAATTAAAATGATATTGTAACAAAAAATTCACCTCAGTGTCAACTAGCGACATCTGGTGAGCGGAAGATAATTAGCCCTCATTGCTCCGTAATCCTCTCTTCATGACGATATATCATATGGTATAACTCAATAGTAAAAAATAAACCTTTTGCATGACGCTTTGAACAAAGTAATCTCTCCATAATATTATTGTAACTGAGCACATAAAAGCCTTTCATTAAAACGACCTGAAACTGTCAGTTTCCCGCCGTTAAGACTATTAGCAAATCCCTTATCAAGTATAACGTAGGTAATCGCAGTCTCGTAGCCGGCCGAAAATACACGGTACAGCTATCCCAATATCGAGGATTGCGAGCAAACGCTGGTTTAGCAACACTAACATGATATTGTCTAGTCCAATATACGGGGCGGATTATATCTATTCTCAGTGGGAAAATACAAGCTATATCGAAGACATATAAAACTAAACGAGAAGCTTGTTGTCTGCCGTTCTAAACTGCTATGCAACTACTAGCTTTTTTGCAATAAAAACACTATACTCTTTTTACTTTTAGCAAAATGCAATAAAGAGCATATTGGTCAAATGAGTTTTCATTTTAACAGCTCACATCTTATTCAATCACTCATTTATTACAATCTAAAAAAAGTCTGCTACTGCTTCTCATAGATTGGATCATAGCGGAAATATTTACCATAGTTGCCACGCGTAACATGCGAGTAGGCTACCGCGGTTTTCCATATTTGGAGTTGTTATCAGTGGCTCTTACGACACCCGCGGGATGATATGAGGTAGTGGACTCTTTTACGCCAGCACTTCATGACAATTTCTATTTTCGTTAAAAATAATTAGTGTATTAAATCAAGTGCTAAAATATAACGTCATAAAACAACGCTTTTTATATCCGTTATGATTATTTAATAGTCATGACTATGAGTCATTTATTCCATAGAACAATATTACATTGTATTGAAAATTTATTACATGGATATAGATCAACATTTACATGCAATTATTTTAATTAAAATTAGAATCGATAAAATTTAAACATCATTTAACAAGTTAATTAAATACTTTTCATGTCATAATCTTTATATATAAAAATTATGTGTCACGTTGTTTGTCCGCGATGGACTCCTAACCTACTGAACTGATTTCAATGTAATTTTGCACACTGTGTGCATTTTGGTTTAATTTGAGAGATAGGATAGCTTTTATTCCGATAAATGACCCTCAAAATTTTTTATTGCGCATTTAAGGATTTTTATAGGATGGGTCGTTGGAAAGGGCAGAACAACTTCTGCCTGGCCAGCTAGTAAAAATATAAACTATATAATACGAGTATAATAATAATTAATATATAATTTATAATAATAATATAATTATAAATTTATAAATAACCAAGCCACCTGTCTATTGTAAATATCCTCCTATGAGGCAATCTATGGATCAAGTCTATGTTCAGCAGTGGACTACTGATGGGCTGTAATGGATGAAAAAAAATTAATGAATGATTATTTAATACTTGGAATATCTAGCAAGTCTATTTAAATAAGGGAATATTCATGAATTATGATTTAAATCATTTCCCGAGTGACGAATAATTTTCCTCGTGTAAATAATAAATAACATTTAAGAAAATGGGGAGGAGCTTTGCACCTTCATTCATTCGCGCTCACATACGAGTTATGTAAGAGCGTCTATGACGCGTTGTGTGCTGACTCCGCTGTATCACGCTCGCCACAAACAATATTTTAGCGGTTAAAAGTACAAAGAGAAACGTGAGCTGCGCTAAGTACTTTTTGCGTTGAGCTCTGCGATATTCAGACCTGCCGACGTACTCCCGAGAGAATCGATTACTGAATGAATTCAAAATAATTTCGTACTCTCAAAAACGTAGCTTGCGCATGCTCAATTGGTGGTTCAAATTGAAATTATCAGAACGGAAGTATTTAGCTGTCCGTCGCTAGATGGCACTCATACTTGCAAGATACGAGAATGCTTTTCCTGACAAGTTAGTCCTTTTTATGTAATAAAATGACTTTAGAAGTGAATTTTAAATGAATTAAAAAATAACTGCAGATAAAAAGATTTCCTATTGCGTCCAACGGCTCTGATAACGCTTGATCGTAACTCGATCGTATTTCTCGATAATAATTTGATTATTGGTTCGGTAGTAAGCTTTAATAATAATTTAAAATTAAAAAATTTGTACAACCGACTTCATTATAAATTATTAAGAATAACTCAAAAACTGTTTGTCAGACCAGTTTCAGATCAGTTTTTTCAAACAGTTTGATCAAATTTATATTTTTTTTATAGGATGGGGTGACAAACGAGCACACAGTCCACCTGATGGTAAGTGATTACTGTGGTACCCATAGACATCTACATCTATCCTCAATAAAGACTCAAGATGCAGATGCGTTGTCACCCGTGAGGACTAAGATGGAATGCCTCTTTGCCAGTAAAAAGTGTCTCCGGCTCTCTACACTCACCATACGAAACACAGCAGCGTTAAGCTGCTATTTTACGCTGGTTTTCTGTGAGAGCGTGGTCCTTTCCCGGTCGAGCCGACCCATTCGTGCTACAACTATACCACTAATATAGCTGCAGCATGGCTCTACCACGTAAAAAACTTGTGCACACCACATTTGAAATAAAAAAAATAGAATCATCGAAATTGGTTCACCCAGTAAAGTTATAAGGTAACAAATAAAAAAAAACATACAGTCGAATTGAGTACCGGCTTCTTTTTGAAGTACGAATTGAATTGAAAGTCCAATTGAATTCGAAAACAATATCGGGAGGAGTTTTTTTGATTTAATCAATTAATTTAGAATTTATTATGTAATATTTTTTAAGTACATTCATAAAAAAAAATTGGTAGTTGAACAAAAATTACTTAAAGATTGATACTACTGTAATAAAAAGTTACACACAGAGCTTAAGGCGGCTAAAGATGCATCTAAATGCCTTGAGAAGTTTACGGATCCGTGTTGAGGTCAAAACTGATTTAGGTTTATACCTCGAATATCTAATAAGTTACTACCTTACCCTTTCCTATAACCTTCTAGTTTAATAGTGCTGATCGATAAACGTTTTTTAAAATTCGGGCCCATACTGTTACTATAAATCAAGATAGTTTTTCTTTTTAAAAATAAATTTAAGACTTCTTTGGCATATTACTTTTTCTCGGAGAATACGTCAGTTACGTCATGGAAATATTCCTTTTTTCTTTCGTAAGTGGGATTTTTGTTTCCATTTTGAATTTTTACGCCGTAATAAAGTACAAAATATTCTACAAATTTTTATTTTACAGAAAACGATTAAAGCTGTAAGAATAAAAGGATACTGTTTTAGTTTTGAGGACTGCTCCTTATAATAATTATTTACATAAAAATGTTTACTTTTGATTCTATTAACATAGAATTTTAGGTTTTTTTTGTGACTATTATCATTGTAGTTTAATTGCATTCAATTTTTTATTTGCCATTCTTGTAGTGGTTTTAATTATAAAAAAAATTTAATGACTAGAACCTTGCAAGGTCACTGCAAATATTTAACATTTTACAGTAAAATGAATATTACATTCACAGTATATTATATTAAAATTCATTAATATTTTTTTTATAAATGGATCATAAATAAAAATTATGAATATTAACGTTTAATAAGAATATTACAATAGTAACTAACCTTTGTCATATAACGAATGGAGGAGGGTTTATGGGCAATAATATTTGAAGACCTGTGCAAAATTATAGGGAAAAATGCTTTCAATATAAAAGGTCCCATTTTTCCTTATTTCTTATATGATGAGTGTAGAGAACTGGAGACTCCTTTTATTTTAAAACGTTTCCACCACACTAGGATTTTCTCCTGTATCGTGGAGGCAGTTTACAAACATAGATTGCACGAGGACAAACATCCAGACCCGGAACAATTATTTGTAGGCCATACAAATACTTGTTCCGTGCGGGATTTGAATCCTCGGCCCTCAGCGCAACAACTCATTGCTAAGCCACTGCGCCACGGAACCGTTTTTAATGGAAACGAGGCAATACATCTTAGTTCTCACGGGTGATCAGGAGGAATATGTGCTTGTTTGTCATCATGATCCTATATTATATAAAAAAAGGTTATACATACAGTCAGTTAGAACTCATAAATACTACGCTACGTTGGGTACCTACCGTTTACCAAATTTAATATATTTTTTTATATAGTATAAGGGTGACAAACGAGCACACAGTCCACCTGATGCTAATTGGTTGCTGTGGCAGATAGACATCTACATCTATCCTCGATTACGAATCAAAATGCAGATGCGTTGTCACCTGTGGGGACTAAGATGGAATGCCTCGGTTTCCAGTAAAAAGGGTCTCCGGTTGTCTAGACTCTCCATACGAAATACAGCAGCATTAAGCTGCTATTTTACGCTGGTAATCTGTGAGAGCGTGGTCCTTCCCCGGTCGAGCCGACCCATTCGTGTTACATATATACCAGAAATATACCTAGAAATGTATGCTATTGTTGTAAGCAAAATGTTATAATGTGTTCGTAAATAAACTTATTTTCTTTCTTTCCGTCTTACTTATAATAAAAATGTCCTCGAAACCAAGACTAGCCATCTGCTCAGAAGATAGAAGCACAGGTGCACTCTCTATTCCCTCACTCTCGTAGTTCAATAAGACAGCAATCGGACATGAGTAGAGAAACATCATGTTCAGCAGTTGCACTTACGAACACTACCAGCGAGATAGTGTAGTATACTATAATACTCATAGTTTTGTTGTTAAAATTGTATTGAAATAAAAATAACGTTAAAAATCGATTTCGCATCAAACCTTATAAAATAAGAAACTCGTATATAGAAGAAACCAAAAAAGAGTATTGATGGGTGAGTTTTGAAATTATGGATTCTTATGAATGGATTAGACAACCATGTTAATAATATTTTTGTATTTATGCCATCTAGAGTCTTTTCTACGTACCACCTTGAGATTCAATCAATTTTTGTTCGATAAAATGACTTTACCTATAATAATAATAATAATAATAATAATAATTTTTATTGACAAATAAAGCCTTAAACTTAATACAATGTAATTGTAGATAAATTGTAACAAGATGGCTAGCCTAAGTGACATAGAAATAAGTTGATCCCCTGACTTTCATGCTAGGGTAACCTGTGTTATGAAAGTCGGTGGTTCGGCTCTTTATAAGATATTTTAAAACAGCATAGCGAGTTGATTTAATTGGTGATTACATTATGGTAATAAGTTTAAGAACAGGCAGCTAAAGAAAAATAATAGTTCAGTGATGAATATGTATGGGATAATATGTGTGTGTTTGTGTGCGTGTGTGTGTGTGTGTGTGTGTGTGTGTGTGTGTGTGTGTGTGTGTGTGAGTGTGTGTGTGTGAGTGTGTGTGTGTGTGAGTGTGTGTGTGTTTGTGTGTTTGTGTATATGTGTGAAAGTGATTGCGTGTCTTGTGTGCGTGATAGTGGGTACAGTTTATAGGTTTAGGATATTAAAGCTTCAGTGGCATTATAATTTAATTCATTTAGGTACGAAATTACCTTTTTTTTAACTTCATAGGCATTGAACTTATTTATCTGTAACTTTTCGTCGAGTTTATTGTATAACCGCGAGCTTGAGAAGGAAAATTGCTTTTTAGCAAAAGAAGTCCTACATATTTTGACAGGACATGCGGATTTTTGACGCCTCCTTGGCGTGGAAGAATTATTTAGAGGTACAGTTGAATGTAGACGCAGAATGGTGCGAAGGATGTAAAGTTGCCTAACTGTAGGTACATTACAATCCATATAAAGTTGTGTGGTCGGGTATCTCCAAGGCCGCCTATGCATAACCTTTAGCACTGCTCTCTGTGCGCGCTCAATTTTAATGAAGGTAGTCTTGGAGGCACAACCCCATATCGGGATGCAATATGTTATGATTGATTCACAAAGGGCGGTGTACACAGATGACAGGATGTCGGCATCCGCAGAGCTACGTAAAGTTTTAAAGATATAGATTAGGTTGCGTAACCGACCTGCAACGGATTCTACTTGACTATACCAGTTCAAACAATTATCCAATTGAATACCCAAGTATTTAATGGTATGGGTTCTTTGCAATTTTGGGCAATTACAGCGAGAAGTCCCACTGGAGCAATTGTGAGCACGCATATCGAAAAACTCGCTTGATGGTTGTGCAGAGGGTTTTATAGAGAAGGTTATTAATTTAGTCTTATCTATATTTAAGGTTAGAAGATTACGACTTAGCCATGTCATAATAATTCTAAAATTATTCTCTGCTATGTTAATTGTATCGGACCAGTTGTTTCCAGAAACAATAAGGGCCGTGTCATCAGCATAAGTAACAATGCGGCAATGAGATAGAGGTAAGTCACAAAGCTCGTTTATGTAGCACAGGAATAACGTGGGCCCTAAAATGCTACCTTGAGGGACACCAAATACAAGAGATTCTTGTTTGCTGACGAAAGAACCTATTTTTGTGCACTGCGTCCGACCTGATAAGTAATCAGAAAATATTTCTAGGATACGACCCCTAACACCCAGCGTTTCCAACTTATTTAACAGTAGTGGGACAGAGACAGTGTCGAATGCCTTAGAAAGGTCAAGGAAAATACCCAGACATTTCCTACCTTCGTCTAGTTCGGTGACTACATGCCCAACTAGGGAAGCAACAGCATCCTCGGTAGACCTACCCCTTCTAAAGCCGAATTGATTTTTTGAGATTGAGCTATTTGATTCGAGAAAGCGAACTAAATGGCGATTTAGTATACGCTCAAATACTTTAGACAGAGTTGGCAATACAGAAATTGGACGATAATTTGTGACACTGCCTCTGTCCCCACTTTTATAAATGGGATGTACAATTGCCTTTTTCAAGGCGATAGGAAACTTCCCAGAGGATACCGCCAAGTTACATAGGTGGGTAATGATAGGTGTAAGAACTGGGCTTGATTTAAATATTTGGGATGGTATACCATCCCACCCGACAGCAGTATTATTTCGTAGGCTCATAATAGTATCATTTACTTCCTCTTCATCAATTTCGAGGATAACCATAGAATGTGATGGAGAGTGCAAGAAGTTAGATGGTAAGTCAGTTAATTTTAAATTTGATTTAAAATTTTGTTACTACATTCTATTGATGATGGCACTATTACTCAAATAGGATCACTCTATCTCTAAATTAATTATAAATTAACTAATAACAAAAGACATTTAAGGAGCAATTAATTGACATACAGTTTAATTTTAAAAAGTAGATATTTTATATTTTATAGCAAAATTAAATTTTGAATACTTAATTTTTTTTTTAAATTAATTATAAATTAACTAATAACAATAGAGTTGGAGCAATTTCAGATTCTGCTAGAGCATTTATGGAGCAATTAATTGGCATACAGTTTAGTTAAAAAAAATAATGTTCTACGCTAACTTCCATCTGGTTATTTTATCAGTTTTTTTTTTGTATCCACAAAAATCACCCAAGATTTTCGGATAAAATATAGTCTTGATCACTCATGAAATTGCTCTCTATGTGTTTGTGAAGTTTCAACATAATCGTTTAAGGTATTCCGAAGATTAGCCGGAAATTACAGCCAAAATTTTTAAAAATGGCTATGCTGTCTCATTGGCACTTCGTTTGGCATGCAAATAAGTCCCTTAGATCAATAATAGGCAGTGATTTCGATATTGCAGAAACTTCAAATTTATTTTTATGGTAAGATTTAATTGCATAAGCATAATATTAATAAAGTATAATAAAGAAAAACTAAAACGAAAAACTTAAATTATCATACAGTCCTACTCCCCGTGGTATCGTGCCAAGAACGCTCGCTGCGTTTCGTCGCTGAATGGCTATACTTAGCCTTTGAGCACAAATATGTAGCCATCTCCTAGATACTGATATTTGAGCCACTTACGACTCACACAAGGGCATTACCAATCTCCTAAGGGACCAAAGTCATACCGTCGGGTCTCCTGCCATCGTCACTAAATATTCCACAAAGCTCTAAAACCGAGGGAACATTTAAGTAACAAGAGGTCTTCGGATGACATCGTTTAAGGAACTGTGACGGGAAAATCTTCCAACACTTTTCGTACATGAAAGTCCGTGGAGCCCGAACTCGTCGACGCTGCCATCGCTGGGGCATTACTGATGGGGTTGATAAATCGCCGTTCCTAGTCGGATTACTAGGGCGATGCATAAGCTTTCCCCATTTCCACATCAGAAACAATTCTTGACTTTTAAAAAAAAATTTTTACTTCGCAAACATCCGCGCTATAAAATAAAATGATGTGTATTACCTAGTATGAAGAGCACCTCCCGCCCTCCCTCAATTGCGTGCACTATCCCCGTCACCACTAATCCCAGCACCGCTACTCCCAACACCACTACACTAGACAAGATACACCACTGACGTCAATACGACACGTATTTCGCCTCTACACGAGCCATCCTCAGGTGATGTAGACTCTACTGTGGCTGACCGTTAAGTGAGCGGTGAGCCAAAACAACTGCCTTTTATACAGACTTGTTTGTATAAAAGGCAGTTTATACACATATATAAGACAGACTTCTATCTAGCAGTCTGTCGGGCTTGGTAACACCTTCTTCCCTATTTCTGGCGTTAAGTGACAGTGCTTGCACTGCTGCTGTCTGAAAGAGAGTCAGTACAATTACAAGTTGTGTGGCATTGTGACAACGCAACTGTAGCAGGTGTTCATGGACAGTTCAGACAGCAAGTTCGTGTGTCAATTCAGTCTTATAAAAAACCTATCTCCATTTTGTAGATACTTACGTACCATATTTGAAATATTACGTTAAGTTGTAGTACGCTAGTTTTTTACATTTTTAAAAACAACTTTTAACTTTTAACTTAACTCTTAACAGATTCTTCATATTTAAAAAAATAACCAAGTGTGAGAAACTATCTCAAAACAAATTTCTATTTACTCATCAATGTTAAGTACCTTTTAATGAGAGTTTTAAAAACAATTAATTAATTAATTATAACTTTATTTTTCGATGTCTAAATTATGCATTACAAGAATACTTCTATAAAAAAAGTTCAAGCAATCCACACAATCGCGGGAACATTATCTAAAAAAGGTTTTTCGCCTGCGGTTGTATGGACCAATTCTATTTTGTTATCTCTACAGCATTCGTACAGCAACCATATCCACATTTATAGCACAGGGTTTAATAAATGTATATAAGACTCAAGCTCATACACGTTCTCGTAAAAAGAAATTGCCCGAGGTGAATTAAATTGAAATTTCAAAGGTACAATCTTATAGATTAAAAAGTAAAAGGCTTGACTTCGTAAATTTTCGTAATAACAAACCTTTTTTTAGAATGCATTACTAAAACACGTTCTAAAGATAAATTGGGAATTATTTTCTGAAGTAAACGAAATTGAATTGGGTAGGTATATATTTTTAAATACATGTTAATAAATTAAAGATTTGGGTAAGGTAAGATTCATCAGTTGGTGTCAATATATTTAGCTGACTTTAAGTTTTAGAGAGGGATCTAAATACGATTGTATTTTTTAATGTATGTTACTAGATATCTTCTTAAATTGTTGACCACTTTAATGTTTTTTTTGTATTAAAAAGGCTCCTTCAAGGATGGGCTCATATAAATTTGAAACAAAAGTATTAAGACGACATTCAAGCTTTTGATATTTCTTTGTCAAAATGGTCAAAGTCTTTAAACTTAAATGTAGCAATGCTATTAACGTTACTATATAGTATTCTCTTTAACAACTCTTGGTAAGCTTAAAATGCTTGTGCTAGGAGTTGTTCACGTCAATATAATATTATGTATATACATTTGCGGTGGCGGTCCTTACCCTGCCATTAGGCTATCGGAGCTTCCTGAAAATAACTTTTTTTTTTATAGGAGATGATTACCGCCGCCCATAAACAACTGCAACACCAGGGGAATTGCAAATGCGTTGCCAGCCTTTTAAAAAGGAGTAGGCTCTTTTCTTGAAGGCCCTTAAGTCGTATCGGTCCGGAAAAATTGCTGGTGGTAACTCCTTGAAAGAGCTCAAAAATACTGCATAATAGCTTCAAAAGTGGGGCTTAAATTCTTCTTTAAGTTGCAAAAAGATTGTTGAATATAGTTATATCCCTAGAGATATAGTTATATACCGTAATATATATAGTTATATGACAGCGGTTTAAAAAGCACTTTATAAAAATCTTGTACATAATAAAGAACTATCTAATCAAGTAGTGCAATACTTCTATATTTTTTTAAACTTTAGCTTTTGTTACTACAAGATCCATCTTCTATTAGAAAACTGTCTTGAATTTTTTAACAGGAACATGAACTACAACACAACAGAAACTGAAGATCCAATGTCAATGTCGTGAAATTTGTGAACTGAACATTTCGTCTACACGACTTACGCGAGTGTGCCCTTTTACATTCAGTTTACCATTATAATTATTTCACTAGATTACTCTAGTAAAATAGTTATATTACCGTTACCGTTACCGTTGTTACCGTTAAGAATTGCTGTCACATAACTATATTACGGCATATAGCTATATCCCTAGGCATATAACTATATCACGGCTTCAATCATCTTACTGCGACATATACACTGTGGAACATTGACTTTGGAAGTTTCCATGCGCAAATTATTTTAAAGTTATTAAAAAAGTATTCTTGAGTTCTTTGACGTTGACTCTTACATTTAATTAAATGTCAAATTTTGTATGAACAACATGTCATATTATCATGGGTTAGTTGTTTTATAATCATCATTTCAGATTTCATTTGGTTAATTGCTTTTCTTTGTGTTTACGCGTATAATTGCATATTACTATCATAATAATACTAATTTTCCTAACAGACGTTGTTCTCTCCTTTCGGGAAGGTGGAGACATTTGATCAGATTTTGTTTTTCTTTTTTGGTGCTAAAACAACATATATTGTGAACAAAATCATTTTGGTCCATAAATATGAAATTTGTGAATAGTTAAACTAAAGCGCCACCTATCGGATGCTCGCATAGCAGTGAATCATCGACGTGATTAAGACACATCCTCCCTCTAACAGGAGAGGCCTATGTTCCAGCAGTAGACTTTTACAAGCGGCTAAATTAAAAACTTCTACTACATTCTACTCAGGCGGACTTTTATGAAAAATATAACCTAGTGTATGCTACACAGTTTGCTTCGTGCCGCCCATTCTATATTTTATATACGATTTTTCTTAAATTCTTTTAATATTTTCTTAGAAATATTAAAAAATATGCTTATCAATACGATATTTTAATAATTTTCAGTCGAGTAAGATCCGTCAAGTAATTAGCTTTCGGTCAATGTTGAACTTACCTAGTCGAACAATTTGTCTTAGATAAACATATTCGTTAACAACTTCGACCGCAATGCTCCCAAAAATTACCGGTATAGGTGTGACATGGATGTTATACAAGACCTATCCATTGGAAGACACTATTGAAGTCACTGAGCATAGTGCTGAGATCCTTCACGGGAGATACTCGATCCATCTTTTATTTATATTTAAATTTATTTAATAATATACATGTGTATTTATAATATTATTATGTTAAGTAGGTATGAAAACATTTGCAGACATGTTGGTCCGTGCCACCATAGTTGGTGGCTTTTAAGTTGTGATACGTAAAGCCCCCTACTTGCAGCATCCGCGGATGTTTTCTTAGACTTAACGTAACTCCAATAGCTTCCAGCTAAAATAGTACCTAGTGATATTTTTAACTCGATTTAGATTTAGGTAATCTAAAACGACCATGGAGTCCGTCCATCCATATATCTCGATTTTATGTTGAATGATGTGAACGGCACACACTTGATCTAATATCTCATTCGTTGGTATTACGATTAAAATATAAGTAACTACTTTTCCTCGAGAATAAAAACACATAGAAAAAAAAATGAAGACATAAATAGTATTTATGTACTGACAAGTTTCGCAAAGGGCGAAATAGTGCAAGGTATTGTTCGTCGAAATTTGCCACGAGGACCGCTCCCCTTGTCCCACGAGATGTAGGCGATGTGACCAGAATATCCTATTAACAATATAAACGTAGATACCTACTGTTCCTTTTACTCCAAATCAAATAACCAATTATTTTTTTGTATTCTTATTTTATTTTTACTCAGGTTTTGATATGGATATGTACAATGTACATACAATGATTTTTTTTATTGTTTGCTATATTTATTAATTCTTTATATTATTGCGTTCATACTCGTATTTACCGCCAATATCAATACATTTTAATATTCAAAAAGGTAACTTTATTTTATTTTGTAGGTGAACTGATGAACTATTCACGATCTTTTCTGGCGATTGCTGCGTCATTTGTTGATGTACTTATTCATCTTTACCAGTATGTAAGAGTCTAGTTCAGGACATGAACCTATATAGGTTCCGTCTATGAACGTATATAGGTATATGCCTATATACGTCATAGGAAGGGTTTGCCTTAAACGTCATTCTTTTAGAACGCGGCAATCGGATTGAAGATCACAGCACCAGATGTCTTGTAACTTTGTCGATTTCGAACTTTTACGCTTGGCGCAACGAGTTGATTATATCGTTTTCCATCGATATGTCATTAGATCTTTCTGCCCTTCCCATAGTCGCGTTTTGGACAACACCTATGTGATGGATCTTTAACTTCCCGCTTTGAAAATTAATAATTTTCTAAAGTTAAGGTAGCTATAGATTTCGGTCCGATTTTGAGAATGCGAGTTTTCATCAGATCTCCACGTTTTGAGGTCCTAGGAAGCCGTTCAGACTATTTCCGGCCAGACGTCCGGACGTGCGCGCGCTCGCGCGTATGTGTGTGTGTGTGTGTGTGTGTGTGTGTGTGTGTGTGTGTGTGTGTGTGTTTTGTTTTGTCGTACGATATCTTTAGAACGAAGAACATACCGCTCGAGATGGGCGACACGGCGTTTAAAAGTGTTCATTGAGACTTCGAGCTGATTAAATTTTCAAATCAATCGGTCGAGCCGTTTTAAAGATTTTCAAAAATAAAAACCAAAAACACAAAACCTTAACAGATTTTCGAGTGTTGCGCTCGAAAATAGGCGGGCATATCCATATTTCCAGATTTCTTACATTATATTTGTATTACATACGAAAACTGTAATGCATTGCAGGTGTTAGAAAGTAATGTGTAACGTTTTTAGTCACAGTAATAAAGTTAATGTAGCAAAAAATATTTACGCCGTGAGTTATATTTTGCTGTGGTCGTTTAGTGACTCTCGGAAGGGGAGCTTCTTCATAAAAAATGTCATTATTTTTATAGAACAAAAGCTCGGACGCTTAGATTTTACGACGTAAATATACCATCTAGGAGATATTTACACAGTCTATTTCAAGAGATTGAAGGAATAGGAGCGATATATCTACATTTATTTTATTTAAATCATCTTATGTTTTGATCTAAAAAGTTTTGCCTTCTAATACAAAACAAGTTATTAAGATAACTTTCTTATGTACAATGGATAACAGTAGCTGTCCAATATAGACAAGCTATGTGTGGAGAAGAATAGACAAGATGTGTGAAAAGCAACAATCCTTCTAGGTTAAATGACTTATATCGCTTATACCCAAATACTTAAACGCTACTCAATTTTAAGTGCCGTTTAATCTCGTGCTATCTCTATCACTTTAAGTCAAAGTGACTGTGACACCACGAGACTAAACGACATCTCAAAACTGAGTCGCATTTGAGTATTTGGCCATTAGTATCGTATAGTTATTTGGACTCTATACTTTAGTATCCATAGATATTCGTTACAAATACGTTCATACGAGTACAAGTTGTCACCCTTATCCTATAAAAAAAAAACATGCTCGAAAAAAAAGCGCAAGGTTTAGGATTAGACGCTTTATCGCCCTTTTAGATGAAATTTCTTGATAGTACTGCCAAATATGTGTTCTTAACATATTGGTAACTATTGAATTTTTCTTATTTAATAATAATATATATTCATGGCGAATTTTCAACAACGGCGACAAATTTATAAAAGTTGAAACCCTACAATAAACTAAAAACTAAGAATAATAATACTCTACCTACTGTCAAAGATGGAGCCTCAAACACATAGACGTGACCAATGTAACACTTATAATTACGATAAGATTGGAGACAGTGTCAGACACACATGGAAAATCACAACCAGGTCCTAAACTAGGGATTTGTGAAAAATTTTTGCTCATACTGAAATTTGAACGTAGGACACAAATAACCACATAAAAATAAATAGAGTGAACTTAATACCGCAAGCTATATGAGACATTGTGCCGCCACAGCCGCTAAACAAAAACAACAACTATTTCTCAAGCAGCTGCTTGTAGTTTCACTGAGAAACCGCAACCTGGAACTGGTAATGCAACAAGCGATTTATGTCTTGACAGCCAAGAATATTAGATCGGTAAATATGAAAGATAGGTTGTTTCGTATCAGACCTGTTCTATCTTAACTTTAAACAATATAATAAATTCCAATAGCGCTATCCACTTAACATCGGTCGTGATAGTTAATCAATGTAGGAATAAGGGTGTGGCTTTGAAATTCGAGATTTATGGGTCCTATTAAAAGACGGAAAACCTAAATTATCTAAAGTAACCATTTCTCTAGAAATAATAAAAAAATATATTTAATATCTTTATAGTTTATACGTACTCGTATTAAAATAAATTTAAGTAATGTTTTGGCATATTAAACATCACTATTAAATATTTTTAATATTTTAACTACAGAAAATATTATTTTTTTAGCTAATTTCGTAGATGACATTACATAGTTTAGTACCGTAAGTATCGGGTACGTAAACCACTAACTAACAGTTCATATCCGTAACGTGTATTCGACTGGCATTTTTTAAATACAATTCCTTTTGTTATCCTATAAAAGAGAGACCATATTCATAATCAAGCTTGTACATTACGGCATCATTTAAAGGGGTAATTTGACTTTGACGGATGGTAACAATTGACTAATCTTCTTCGGCGTCTTATAAAATGTTATAATTGAAGCTCGCTTCAAAAAGTAGAAAGAGCCTCACGAATCGTCCTTGGTAGGCAGCCATGTATTTTCGCAAGAATTTGTGGTCTATAAAACATAAATGTTAGTTGTATAAATACGGAAAAATAAAAGTAGATATTTCATGTAAAAATTATATATATTATTTGTTTTTATGTGAATACTTAAATCAAATAAATTGCATTTTATGTATTATCGCTTAAATTATTTTAGCTTATTTTAAATCCGCGTGTTTTTGGTACTAGTAGTAACTAAGTTGTTTGCCGGTCTTCACCTTCAACTTTTTAACTTTATTGTTTTGTCCGTTCTTGTTTCGTCTTGAAGCTTGCAGTGTTTTGCATTGGTTTAAATTAAATTTTGTTAAAGCTGTCCCCCGCGACTACCTCCGCGTGAAATTTACTGCGATTTCATGGGTTTTAATTTTTTGCGCGGAACCCTAATTCTTTTTCTAAAATAAAAGTATCTTAAGTTACTCCTTATAACATCAGTTATATGCCAGTGAAAGTCCCGTCAAAATAGGTCCAGCCGTTTCGGACAGCCGAAACAAACAGACAGACAACATTTTTAAAAATTGCTTTTTTGTTATTAGTACCGTATACTTTCATATATATTTAGTAAAAAGCTGTTATATTAACATTACAAATCGATTATTTGTATATATATATATATATATATATATGTATATATATAGATGTATAGATAGTATCTCAAGCAGAAGATTACGCCCAACCATCATCTCTACCAAGGTAAGAATATCATCTTTGGTAGCAATAGCTGCCTTTGGAGGAATTGGTGTTTATCAAATATATTATAATAGCGATGTTGATCTTGAATAGGTTCACATACTGCATACCCAGTTAGTTTTTACCAACCGTCAAAGTGTAATATCCCTCTTAAAGCACAGGAGTGTACAAGCTTGATTGTGAATAAGGTTTCTTTTATGCTATAGGCCAAACAAGAGGATCTATAAAAACCCACGTCAAGGAGTATATAGGTGAC
Source organism: Parnassius mnemosyne (assembly GCA_963668995.1). Classification (NCBI taxonomy): domain Eukaryota; kingdom Metazoa; phylum Arthropoda; class Insecta; order Lepidoptera; family Papilionidae; genus Parnassius; species Parnassius mnemosyne. The sequence goes on along the minus strand of CAVLGL010000104.1, from coordinate 49,102,865 downwards.
GTGAAACATCGCTCCCGGAAGTTTGCAGTCTTGATCATATTCTAGACGGCTCCCGCCATTACATCGGATTGATAGAACACAAAGCCTCGCGTAAGAACATCGATTATTTGCATGGACGATAGGTAAGGCTATTGAAATTAAAAAAAAAACAACCAGGTTTCCATAGAAAAGACGGCTGAGTACTACGATCGGCTTGGGATCCTGTAATTCATAAAATTAAATCCAAACTCAAGCATATCATTACAAAAGTTTAAGATACATTAAGCTCCTTATACGAATATTGGATTACAAATGATTAGTTACGAGTAAAACCTGAAATTACTTCGGGTTAACTACGATAACGAGACCTCAGAAACTAGCTAAATTAAAAAAAATAAGTGTAATAAAACTACACTTATTTTTAAATTAGCTAGTTTTAAATAAAACTAGCTTTATTCAATACTAGTCTCACTTTTTATAAAGATTACCCTTAACCGACGAATATGCAGAGTCATAGATGGAAAAGTGAGAGTGGTGTGTCAGCATCGTGCCAAATGAAAATCTGCAATCTCTGCCTACTCATCTGGGTAACAGGCGTGAGAATTCATGTTAAGTTATTGTATCATTTCATACCACAGCACGGGTAGGTTCTTTAATTTAATAATAACTATATAAACCGTATCGCCCAGGTTAATGAAGTCATCATCCCGCTTACTTATTGTTGTGATATTATAAACATATATAAATTAATAATTAATCGCATATTTAATGGCCGTGCACCGAAAACCACCGTCGCAAGCGTACTCGTACATGCGGAGTGAGGGACGTTATCACGTTCCGTGTGTCCCAACGGAGGGGGCCGAACGAACAGGGGTCGGAGGGCGACAGGTCCAACTAATGATGGTAGGTTACAGCTATTTTTCTAGTTTAAGAGTGCTCTTTAGTACAGAGTTTTGTGATTTTTGATGATATTGTTCTTAGAAATATTATAAGGTTTTTATTACAAGTAACGTTTATTATATAAATGAATGAATTAGTAATATTTTTTACAATAAAGAAACAAGCGCTTAAGAACGTTTTCAAGCTAGCTGTATTTTTAACCCCCGACAAAAACAGACGGGTTTTATATATTTGTAGTGCGTATTTGTATATCTGTGTGTCTGTCTGTGGCACCATAGCTCCTGAACGGATGAACCGATTTTGATTGTTTTTTTCGTTTATAATTTAAAATTAAAAATTTTGTACAACCAACTTCAATATAAATTATTACGAATAACTCAAAAACTATTAGTCAGACCTTGATCAAATTTATATCCGACCACATGTGAAGCACCAGCTTTCATATAAAAGAAAGAATCATCAAAATCGGTTCACCCAGTAAAAAGTTATGAGGTAACACACATAACAAAACATACAGTCGAATTGAGTACCGGCTCCTTTTTGAAATCGGTAAAAAATGTGTCTTAATCAAGAGCGTTCTTAGCTATATTTCAAGAAAATCTGTTCAGGCGTTTAAAGATCATCAACTCTTTCTGTTTCAGAGGTTTTTAATTTTTTTATTTCATTTTTCTTTCTTTATTGGCGAACGAAATTTGTTTGCCGTGTAGTAGCAGCATAAGAGAATCTACCGCTTATCATCACTGCCTGCTTTCACCTTCACAATTAAGTGTGGTGTACCATCACATATCATCCCGCGTGTAGTAACAAGAGGCGACAAAGGGGAATGAAATAGGAGCTGAACAGCAGAATCAAATCAAGTAATCGCAAAAAGAACCCCTTTGACGTGTCTCCTCAATGTCAGCGCACTCCCCTTGCTGCCTCAGCCACCATTGGAATCCTAGGCGTCGTCATATTAAGTAACGTTTAATGTCATAGTCACTTGGAAGGAAAGGCTAAATTTGTCAATAAAAAGCTTGGCGTACCCTGTAGCGCGGGACAGTATTTCATGCCAGCACACCACTTACAGCTTTACAAGGTGCAAGTTCGGCCTCACATGGAATACTATTCTCATCTCTGGGTATAGGCGAAGAGCGGTCGGATGTCTCGTGCTGTGCATAGATATTGCATCAGGGAGTGCTCAGAAGAAGAAAGAAGTTTGGATTAATTTAGCTGCCAAATTTCACAATCGCACATTGCGAGAATATTCACGATACCGTTCGGATGCTTGGCAGTCCACCACTGCGCGATTTACTTAGAGTTTTCTTTCTCGCACGACTTCTTTAAGGAATCGGTGACGACCAGCAAGTTTTCAGACTGATATAACCTAGAGACCTTCAAGAAAGGAATTTTGTCCTTTTAAAAGGCCGACAACGCTTAGAAAACCTGCGATTCATATGGTGATGCAGTTGTTAATGGGTGGCGGGGTCACAATCAGGTGAGTCATATGCTCGTTTGATCCCTCTTCTATAAAAAAAATCATATTCTTGATAACTGAAAATAATAAAAAAATTGATTGCTTGCCAAGCGTGGCGACTATGGCAAATAAACCTTCATGAGGCAATGTGATGAATAATGATGTTAAAGATATGTTTAGCAACCATAATATTATTACTGAAAATATTATTAAATTTTAATTTGAATTTTAGTATAAACACTGTAATTTGAAACAAACTATGAACGAAACGAGATAAGCTTATCACGGCTGGCTGATCATGAAATTTAATATAGCGTGGAAAAGAAATCTATTTTTTTATACTTACCTATTATAAACTAACCTATAATAAGATTATTTTACATTAACAGTAAAACATAATTTTACAGCCGATCCTTTTTATTTCGATAGGTATTGCGCTTTAAAATAATAATCAGGAGTCTCATCGAGTGCCTTTGTTTTGTTTGATGGACTATTGTCTCAAACTGCAGAAACATTGCTGTGTGCAACGCTTATATGATAAAAGTTTTTGATGACACACGAGGACCATTAAAAAAACGACATTATATAACCTAAGAATAATCCATTCACTCACAAAATCCATAAAATAATAAGATTATTGTAAGATCTATCTAGATTCAAGTGTTAAAAAGTTAAAAGGTACGTCCCACTGCTGGGCACAGGCCTCCTCACGTTTCTGAGAGGGTTTTAGGGCGAGGAAAGGTCCGACGCGCTGCCCCAATGCGTGTTGGCGAACTTCACATGTCTTCGAAATATATATTTTTTTCTTATTTGTCAGACATACAGGTTTCCTCACGATGTTTTCCTTAACCGCCGAGGACGTGGTAAATCAGCACTTAAAATTGCAATTAACAATTTCATTGGTGCCGGCGGGGATTGAACCCGGGTTTCTTGCGTACTGTGAAACTTACAGCGAGCGCTAACCATCTGAGCTACCACGGCTCTAGATTCAAGTGTATGTCCGCTGAATTCTTCACTCAACAAGCAGAGCGGTTGATCACTGATTATCATAAAAACCAAGGGCCAATTTTCAGCAGTGGACTTTAATAGGCTGTAGCAGTAACAGTAATGGGAAAGGCAAATGCAATGGAAACGAAGAACCTTGACGAGATTATGAAAAAGAAATATTATATTTTAAAAATCTTAAACAACACGCATTGATCATGAGCTACGATGAGCCTATTGAGAATACTATGTCATAGTCATGAAATTATTGTATTATCATCGGTCCTTAATACAAGTGCAAATTATTAAGTCAATCGGCCGCCTAAAGGTTACATTAAAAGATTGTATGATGTTATTAAATAACTATACTTTGTAATAAATAAATAAATAAAAATAAAAATTCAGAAAATTACATTAAAAGATTCCGTTACATAGATAGATAGATGAAACGCGCAACTAATAATATTGTGTTAAAAAGCTCTAGTTTGACATGTTTAAATATGCCTTTACCTCGTGAATAGTAAAGTATCGCGTGAATGTTGATATATTAGAAAATTTGTTGAATAGCAGTCCTTTACAGATGGATTGGCGATCGTGGTACCTGACGTTACACTAATAAACTACTCTCTCCCTTCCCATATCAGATGGCTATTCCGCTAATCAATCAAGGGCCACAATATTTTACCAACATACACGTAATTAGATTAAGTGATACATTTTCTGACGCCCCTACGATGCGATTATTAACTACTTAAAATATGTTAAAAAATTAGTAATAACGAAGTGTATTAAAAACGTAATGGGATATAACGATGAATTTAAAGGCAGTGAGCAAGGTGAATTTAAAAGCACGTGGAAAAGACAATACTTGAATTTTTAAATTTCTATTACATCGGCATTTCATTTAACAGGTTTTTTTATAGAATAAGAGTGAGAAACAAGCACATAGTACACCTGATGGTAAGTCAAGGCTGCTGTGACTCATTGACATCTATATTTACCTCTAAGGACTATGATGGAATACCTCGTTTCTAGTAAAAAGTGTTTCCAGGTCTCTACACTCACTATTCGAAACTGCTAATTCACGCTGGTATTCTGCGAGAGCGTGGTACTTCCCCAGTTGAGCCGACCTATTAGTGCAATAAGTATAATATAGTTGTAACTTGGCTCCACAAATAACCCGTATTGCCATAAAGAACGTATTGCCTCATTTTGTCCCGTTAGCGTCAAATAGGCTTAGTAATTTATCTGAAATATCTTCCATTAGGCCTCCGAAATTTGGAAAAATAGCCATATCGTTTATGACAAACCTTTCCGTTTACACTTTAATACCTTCCTTTTTTTTTTCTTACAGCAAAAACATAAAACGTCACAACATTTTTCTCATTTACTTATATTAAATAAGGAAATTGTTGGCCATGGCCGACCGAAAGCGAAACGAAGAGATTCGCAATATGGCAGGTTTGAAAGATGACCTTATCACAAAAATTGATAAGGGCGTGCTTCGGTGGTTTGGGCACGTTGAGCGAATAAGTGAAGACCGAATGGTGAAGAAAATATATAGCGCGAAAGTTAATATTAAAAGGTGTCGAGGTAGACCGAGACTAACTTTCGAAGACCATGTGAGCAAATTGCTCGAAGAGAGTAGGGTCAAGAGTACTCGGATACCTAGACGTGCATGTATGAAGAAGATAATGAATCTGAAAGAAGCGAAAGAGGTATGTAAGGATCGTGACACTTGGCGATCTGTTCTCTCTGGCTACCCCGTCAGGGATTGTGTGTGAAGATAAGTAAGAAATTGTTTACTCTTTGCACCATTTATTGATCATAAATGAGTTTACTTCAGCCATTCACAAAACATTAGGACGTTTGGATTTGGTCATATTATATAAATATTTCGAATGTTTAACTATTGTGTCTTTCGCGGACACAGTTCATATTAAAAATATTGATATTGAAATTAAAAGGTCTTTAATACCCTTAATAATAAGTTTACATTTTCTTCTCTGATAATGGTATCAGAGAAGAAAATGTAAACTTTATCAATTATTCACGGAAGCGGATTCAGCTATGTGAAAAGAGAGTGCTGCACTAGAGCATCATTAGTGTAATTGAATTGCCGATAGTATCGTCCGAGAATGAATAAAGCTTATCACAAGTATCGCTGTCGCAGCCAGATCAATCTTGTGTCTCGTTACTGCTTCTCAGGCTTAAATATCGAACGAATCAGAGCGTTCAATCAGTCGGATGAACTTTGTTTACTGAAATGTCAAACAAAAACTTGCGATAGGTTTGAAAATGTTATTATTACAAAAGGTATAGACAGCTAACATAAACACTTCTTATAAAGTACCTAATTTTTGTGACTATGTTATTATTGGACTACAGACAATAGGATATATAATACAAAGAACAGAATGTACAAGTCAAAAGTAACTTATTTTAACCAATTATTAGGATTTCTAAATGTATTACTGACACCTTATGTATCCGATTGTTATAAAAACTATTAACACGTAATCCCATGTAGTGGCGATGATAGAATATATATCTACTACCACATAGGCGTCGACAAATCAAACCAGGAGATGGGCTACTACGTCTTCTTAAAAACACTGAAAATAAAAATAAACCGAGGTTGACAGCGTGGCAACTATGCCAATTATGACCTCTATGAGGTATTCCATGGGAGAGCGCTATGTTCAGCAGTGGACTTTTCGTAAGCTTTTTAAGAATACTAGTTTTTAGAATTTGGAAAACGCGGTAAAAATATTGTTATAAAAATATATAAAATAATCTCCCTCAAATTATTTATAAATCAATTACTAAGTGGACAGGAAGACTTCTTAATGCGAAGTCATTAAGCGTCTGACAAGCAGATTCGTAATGACTTTTTTGAATATAAAATGTGGTTTGTCAGCTCCCATATCAAAGCCGCAAGTAAGTAGGGTCCTCGTGAAAGCCAAGACCTTCGTCAAGTAGAACCTCACTTGACGTTGCACAGAATCTTTTCAATTTGATCTGTGTGGCCATGATCAAACCGATATTAAGTCTCTAGTGCCCTCAGATTTGCATGAAACTTATTAAATATAAGAGTGAAAAGATTTTACGACGAAAACTGCCGCAATCGACCTCGAAAGAAACGCCATGAATTATATTCACATTTTGAAATATTAACATTAACCTTTATTTTAATTCCGTTAACCGTTTCGTATTAAATCACATTTCTATACGTGTATACTGACTTTAATTTACGATGTATTTTAATAACGAGCCTCACAAAGTTAGTTAATATTATGTTTGTGACGCTTATTCCTAAAAACTAAATATTTAGTTAAACGTTTAAAATACCGTCTATGCTAAACTTAATAAGATTATATTATTCTCACATTTCTCTCTTACATATTTCTGCCCACAAATTGTAGCGCTTACATTGCTGTCTTTCAGTCTAAATGGTATAGGTGTAGAGATACTGCAGTAATCACTTACCATCAGGTGAACTATAAAATCGTTTCTCTTTAGTTTTATAAAAAAAATGTGGTGTAAGGTACATTATCCCATTTTTCCTCAAAACAGCAACCTCACCTGCTCAAAGTCTACGCTGGTTACATGCACATGGTTGGCATACACTGTGTGACGGACTGATAGAAATAAGACACTCAATTAAAATTCCACTCAATTTATAATTTTCTGACGAAGTGGTGTATTGTGCATTACCAATACAAGAGTATCGCGGCTGTGCGCTCTATTATATTAAAGCCTTACTTGACAGATATCATGTTCTTGGGAAAGTCTATGGCCAGCCGTGGTCTTGAAAACTTACAGCTATTGATGTGAGTGTGATAAATAATTAAAAGTTTTATAAGAACTTAATTAGCTGAAATTATACTATACACAGGATTATGTTCCTTTTAATAAATTAAGTATCTCGTTCACTTTGAATGAATGAAAAAAATCTGATCATTGTTTTATTCTGTTTTATAACACTCAAAAATGTTTGTTTGAATTTCTGTACGATTTAGTCATGATAACAGCCATTGAAGATGAAAATGAAAAGAATGAAATAATAAAATAATATGCAGATATAGGTCTAAACTTGGTAGAGCAGGAATACATGCTGCAGCACGAATAGGTCGGCTCGACAGGAACAGGACCACGCCATCACAGATACCAGAGTGAAATAGCAGCTTTTAATGCTGCTGTGTTTAGTATGGTGAGTGTAAAAAGCCTAAGACCGTTTTTGCTGGTAAAACACATCAGGATTTTGATTCTTAATCGAGGATAGATGTAAATGTCTATGGTCACAGCATCCAATTACCTTCAGGTGGATTGTGTGTTCCTTTGTAACCCTTGCTCTATAAAAAAAAGGTAAAAATGTAATAAACCTTGATTATATAATTTCTGAGTGGCCAACTAGTTATATGTGAAAATGAATCTTACATAAGCTTCACAATAAAACAAAAATCGTCACGTCTCCTCACCTACTTAGTCACGCCTCCACTGAGTTTATGCCTCAAGACATTATCATATAACCAATTTTAGGTTGAAACAAGAGTTTAAATTTTGCAAACCATAAAACCACTCCGCTCATCACGACGCTTACACCGTAAATTTAAAAGCCTTCGTTATTCGTGGGTCTAGAGGGCACAGATCCATTATCATAAAATTACGTGTTTTCAGTTTCTTTTGATGTGTCGTAAAAAAATGAAAATATATGGGCATACACTCAACCAGTTTTATACGTATACACACGTTACTCTCAGAAATTTCAATTTAATTTATTCCATCTCAAATGCTTTTTTTGACAAAGGGTGTGTACATTGAATGTACGGGTTTGTTGCTTGCTTTGATTAGTGAGAATATTCATTAAAGATTATAATTTTCATTTGCATATTTTTCTTAAATTTTTGTTAGAAAATTATCAGTATTAATTTTAATAAAAATTATTGCATCTAAAATGCTTTTTAACAAAAGGCGTGTTTTCTTTGTTTACACGAATTTGATTGGTGAAAATATGCCTTAAAGAGGATGATTTTCATTTGCATATTTTTTTGTTTTTTTAAAAAAAATTATGAGTTTTAGTACACTAAACCAAAACCAACTTTTATAAGTTTTATTCTCAGAAATTTTAATTAAAATTAATCCATCTAAAATGCTTTTTAACAAAAGGCGTGTTTTCTTTGTATGCACGAATTTGATTGATGAAAATATGCCTTAAAGAGGATGATTTTCATTTGCATATTTTTTTGTTTTTTTAAAAAAAATTATGAGTTTTAGTACACTAAACCAAAACCAACTTTTATAAGTTTTATTCTCATAAATTTTAATTAAAATTAATCCATCTAAAATGCTTTTTAACAAAAGGCGTGTTTTCTTTGTTTGCACGAATTTGATTGGTGAAAATATGCCTTAAAGAGGATGATTTTCATTTGCATATTTTTTTGTTTTTTTAAAAAAAATTATGAGTTTTAGTACACTAAACCAAAACCAACTTTTATAAGTTTTATTCTCAGAAATTTTAATTAAAATTAATCCATCTAAAATGCTTTTTAACAAAAGGCGTGTTTTCTTTGTTTGCACGAATTTGATTGGTGAAAATATATCTTAAAGAGGATGATCTTCATTTGAAAATATTTTATTTTTTCTAGAAAATTATGAGTTTTAATACACTAAATCAAAACAACTTTTATAAGTTTTACTCTTAGAAATTTTAATTAAAATTATTCCATCTAACATGCTTTTTAACAAAAGGCGTGTTTTCTTTGTATGCACGCCTATGATTGGTGAAAATATTTTTTTAAAGATGATCATTTTCATTCCAAGTTTTTTATTTATGGTAGAAAATTTAAAGAATTTGTTTTAATTTTTTATTGTATCGTAAAATTAATTTTAAAATTTTCTTAAGTCATGGATTTCTCTTAATTTGGATTTAACCGAATTTTAAATTGAATTAAGAATCTTTATAATTTTTTAACTTTGATATTAAGATGAATTGAGCGCAATGTTAAGTAGGTTTATAAAAATTACCTAGTTCTATTGCAGAAATCAGGGTGATGAAAACTCGTAGTTTCTCTGCGTGATAAAAACTGTAAGGAAAAACAAGACTTACTGTAATAGCCCAATACATCAATAAGCTGAACCGGTAATGGCCTGGCGACTGCACGTGTGGTTCCGTGTTCGAATCCCGGGTCATTATTTATATTTTGGAAAATTATTTATATCCATAGATTTAGAGCCATATATATATATATATATATATATATATATATATATATATATATATATATATATATGGCTCTTCTATAGTATGAACGATTTTTGACTGCCTCGTTAGGCTAGTTAGGGCTCGAATTCCAGGTCGGGCCAAAATCAGCTATTGGGTTTTTTTGTCAAGACATTCGCAGTAGTCCAGTAGTATCTATATCTATCTAATATATATTCAGTATGGAGGCCAGGTAGCGATCGCTGGAGATGTAGTAGCTTTTTATTATAGATTATAGGTGACAAATGAACACAGAGTTCACCTTATGGTAAATGAATGCTATAGCTCATAAACATCTACTAGGAACTAAGATAGTTTGCCTAATATCCAGTTAAAAATGATCTCCGGTTCTCTGCACTCACCCTACAAAAAACAGCAGTATTTAGCTGCTATTTTACGCTGGTATTCTGTGTTAGCGTGTTTTCCCCCGGTCGAACCAACACATTTATGCTACAACTATAATATACAGCTACTATATTATCACCACCTGTAAAATCAACTCAAATAAGCAAGCCAATGTTATTTACGTAGGTCAATAAATAAGTTATAAGATGTTCGTAGTTTAAAAATGGAACGCACCCGTGTTATATGTTTCTAAAAAGCAAATTTATTTAAAAATAGAACTCCATAAGCCAATTGCTCAATACTAAAAGTTCTATTAATTTAAGCTTTTCGCGCTTTCCATTTAAAACTTTTGCTCGCTATGATATATGATTTTAAATTTGGTCCAACCGAACAATTAAGTTTACAACGGTTACAATCAGCATTAGGGGCTCAGTTCCATCACGCGCATCAATTTTTAGGTAGTTTGCTGAATTCAAAAGGGGTAAAATTAATCTTAAAAGATGACCAAAGAACCGGAGCCCCGCAAACAGCAGTGACGGCAGAAAATGTATGGACTACTGAAATGTTGGTGTGAGAAAACCCACGAATCACATATACGGACATCGAAAAGAGTGTAGACATTAGTTCGGGAAGCATTCATACCATCCTACATCAACATCTTGAAGTGAGGAAGCTTTGTTGTCGATGGATCCCTCGTTTGCTCTCCAAAAGCGAAAAACAGACGCGTGTGGATTGCTGCCATGAAATGCGTCTACGTTTTGAAAACGGGGCATCTAGGCGTGTTTAAGAAATCGTTATTGGTGACGAGACATGGATCTATCAATATGATTCGGAAAATAAAAGGCAATCATCGGTAGGGGTTTACTCAGAAGGACAGTTACCGACAAAACTGCAAAGACTTTGCAACGTCGGCAAAAAAATGGTGGCTAGTTTGTTATATACGAGTAGATTATAACTCATTGCATAGATAGCAAATATAGACATTTGTCGACGTCAATGCTGGAAAATTGTAGGTCAGTCAACTCTGAATGGTATAGTACAGTTGCATTACCCAAAGCTTTTCAAGCTGTGCGAGAGAGAAGACCAAAGACCGGGCTTCGGGGAATCATGCTGCATCACGATAACGCCTCTTCACATACCTCCCTTAGAACAAAAGCATTTATTGAGGAATCTGGCGTTAAAACTCTAAGTCACCCACCCTACAGCCCCGACTTAGCTCCTTGTGATTTCTTTTTGTTCCCAAGAGTCAAAGAAAAAATGAAAGGCATGTTTTTTTCAAGCGCCGAAGAAGCCGTGGCTGCCTACGAAAAAGCGATTTCCGACCTGTCAGATCAAGACTGGCAAAAGTGTTTTCAGAGTTGGTTTAGGCGAATGGAACTTTGTAAATAGCATGATGGAGAATATTTTGAAAAGATGTAAAATAAATATTAATAGTATCTAGAATAGTTTTTGTATATCTCAAAACTTATTGAGTGACCTACGTATTCGTAAATCGAATGCACGAGTGTTCCATATAAAATAAATGTGAAAATATCAATTTATTTATTATTGCCAGTATTTCAGCGCATATTGTACACAAAAATTAATTTTAATACAGGGCCACACCACTCCCCGGCGGCTTATCGCGCTGTTTACACAAAACTCCAAATCCCCAACAATACGACTGTTTGCCACATAAATAATAATTCAGATTCTGTAAGCATCGGTTTACGTTACATTTCGTTCTGTATTTTTTTGCTGAATATAAATTTACGTGCCGCAACATTCTTAAATATTAGCTCTAGTAGAAATTGGTTCTTTGAGAAATTTAGTTACTAGTAATTTTATAATATACCCCGAAGGTCACATGCTGAAGCAATGAGCAAACTTGCTATAGGAAATATATATTCTAAATTTCAATATCAGATTAAACCATTGCGTATAAACGCAACTTGAAAAATAAGGAGGTTATCAATTTGACTATAATTTATATTATGTATATTTTATTTTATAGAAAAAGGGTGACAAGCGAGCACGAAGCCAACCTGATGGTAAGTGGATATTGTAGCCCATAAAAATCTTCATCTACCCTCGATTCAGAATCAAATTGCAGACGTCTCGTTACAAGTAAAAAAAGCCTCCGTTACTCTACACTGACCATACAAAAGTCAGCATTGAGGCAGATTTACACGGGGACACTTGCACCGTTTACACGTAGTCAGTAGTCGCGTAGACAGTGCTGTACTGACTTTAAATCAATTTACATTATGCCAGTAGCGGGTCAGCGGGACAGCTTTTATTCTGCTGTTTTACGCTGGTACGTCAAGCCGAGTTAATGATGTCGCAGCTATATATATCTTCAGCGTGACTTTACTACGTTAAAAATATTTTTTTTATTCCTGAGAAATGATAACTTTCTAGCGATGTTTTCCTTTACCGCCGAACACGTGATAAATGAGCACTTAAAATTGAAACTAACAACTTCATTGGTGCCGGTGAGTGTCACCATTGTGTAGCTAACGTGCTGTGAAATATACGGCGAGAGCTTAGCCCCTGAGCTACCATGACTCAAATGCAAACATTGTGAGGAAACCTGAACGTGCGATTGTTTTAGCCCTAAAGTTTTCTTTCGAATTCTCCGATGGGGAGCGTACGAACGGCTGTTACTTATAAACTTTTCCGTATAAAAATACTGTATTTTCTATATAATTATATTTATAAGACATTTATAAGACTTCCCCATCCTTAGTACTGAAATTAAAAAAAATATTTTTCATCAAACCCTTACGTGGATTTATATTATCTATGGATAGGTCTTCAAAAATGATATTGAGGTTTCTTATATAATACTTTTTTCTAAACTGAATAGTTTGCGCGAGAGACACTTCCAAATTGGTAAAATATGTGTCCCCTCCCCCCTCCCACCATGTAACTTCTAAAATAAGAGAATGATAAAAGTAAAAAAATATATGATGTACATTACCATGTAAACTTCCACCGAAAATTGGTTTTTTTAATACGTCATAAATCGTAAATTATGTTACTTGCTGCTACGGAACCCCTCTTGGGTGAGTCAGACTCGCACTTGGCCGCTTTTTTTCTTTTATTTGCTACTTTGCTTGCTTCGTACGGTGAGTGTAAAGAATCGGAGACCCCTTTTACGGGAAACAAGGCTTTCCATCTTAGTCCACAGGGGTGACAACACATCTGCATTTTGATTCTTAATCGGGGATAAATGTAGATGTCTATGGGCCACAGCATCCACTTACCATCAGGTGTGCTGTGTGCTCGTTTGTAACCCTTATACTATAAAAAATATTTTCCAGGATCAAGGAATAGGAAATGAGCTATAATAATGATGCATCACATTGCGACGTTTTAGGAGATTTTGCTGATAACCTGAGATATCGGCGTCGACATATCGAATGACGTGCAGTTTCGTGCTCACTTGGAGGAGAAGGCCAAATTGGCCTCTAAAAAGCTTGGCGTGAACAAATAAAAATATATCATTTTTAACTATCTCAAAGACTCTACTAGGTTAGTAGTAACTTAACTATTATTTATTATTTTTTTATGTAGCAGATAGATATACCTCATACATATACCTCAACATTGAAAGAAAACGTAAAAGTACGTAATTACCTATAAGTGATGGAATAGTTATTTGTATAATATTTATAATTGAATAATTACGTTTAAAAATTAAAAACATGGGTTCATGTTTTTAATTATATAATCTGTGAGGATCACTTTAAAAATCCTGTATTAAGTTCGTAGTAGACGGTGCATGCTCTGATTTAAAGCCTAACAACGCTGGTGTTCCACAAGGCTGCGTGCATATCAATGATATATTGCAAACTAGTAATATTGATTGCTATGCAGACGACAGCACTGGTGATGCCTTATATACCGGCCGTGCCAATATTTCTCGGGAAAACGTCGCCGAGTACCGGGACAAGCTTCTGTCTGAAGTCGAGTCTTTGCTGAACAAAGTCTCGGATTGGGAGCGACTGAATCTAGTCCAGTTCAATCCCCAGAATACACAAGTTTGCGCGTTTACCGCTAAAAAGAACCCCTTTGTCGTATCTCCTCAGTTTCAAGGCACTCCCCTTGCTGCCTCAGCTAGCGTCGGAATCCTCGGCGTCGACATATCGAATAGTGTGCAGTTTCGTGGTCACTTGGAAGGGAAGACCAAACTGGCCTCTAAAAAGCTTGGCGTGCTCAGCAGAGCAGGACAGTGTTTCATGCCGGCACAACGCCTGCAACTTTACAAGGCGCAGGTTCGGCCTCACATGGAATACTGTTCCCATTTCTAGGCTGGGGCTCCCCAGTACCAGCTCCTTCCATTTGACCGCATTCAGCGCAGAGCGGCTCGAATCGTCGACGACCGAGTCCTTTCCGATCGGCTCGATTCATTGGCGCTGCGAAGAGATGTTGCATCTCTTTGCATTTTCTTTCGCATTTATCACGGGTAGTACTCTGAGAAATTGTTCGGATTAATCCCAGCCGCCAAATTTCACGAACGCACATCGCGACAGAACTCCCGATACCATCCACACTATCTGGATGATTGGCGGTCCACCACTGTGCGATTTAGAAGATATTTTCTTCCTCGCACAACTTCCTTGTGGAATAGTTTACCACCAGCGATTTTTCCGGACCGATACGACTTAGGGACCTTCAAGAAAAGAGCGTACTCCTTTTTAAAAGGCCGACAACGCATCTACAATTCCCCTGGTTCCCCTGGTGTTGCGGTTGTTCATGGGCGGTGGTAGTCACTTACCATCAGGTGAGCCGCATGCTTGTTTGCCCCCTTTCCTATAAAAAAATACTGTTGACGCCAGCGGACAGTCGATGACGATGGCATCTCAAGCTCGTAAGGCCTAAGCGAACAAATAATTTGAGGTGTGTATCAACACTTCCGTCAACACTTGTAAGTGAGACACTTAATACCACAAAATTGCATCATTGTTTCAAAATCAATCATCATTATTTAAGCGACAATCCAGAAAGAACAATCCGCCGGCGGTAAATTTCCCACCAAAAATCTTTCATTAATTATACAATAACAAATACCACGCCTATGTAATAGTACAATTCGTTTATTTACCGACACGACAACTTATGAACCATTTAGCTGCCGCGTAATTGTCAAGTTATTGATCTACAAATAGGTGTGTCTTGTGCTCATAATGGAGCTTTGTGCCCGTAACATAGGCTTAATTATTGTTAGTTTCTGTTGATATAGTAAACTAAAATAAAAATAAATAGTTTCTTAATTAATTCAAACATATACTCTTACCGGACTCGTTAAGTGAAGTGTAGAGATATTATTATTATTAGATCTATAATATCTCTAAAAGAAAAAAAAGCGTCAATATTCAATGTTTCTGCTTATGGGATGATGATGAGAATAATAGCTTACTACTTAATAATTACAGCTCGTAATTTTGAGATACGGATTACAGAATTTTAGGACATACTTAAGCCGATATGTTGTGCTTAAAGAAAAATCAATCGTTTAAAATAGAATATTATGCCGCTATTTTACGCAGGCTTTATTAAGATCGTTATCTCACCTCACTCAAATAGTCGACGTGGTAGAGCTACGCTACAGCTATGTTATGGTTACAGCACGAACGGGTCGGCTTGACCGGGGAGAACAACCTTCTCAGTAAATACCAGCGTAAAATAGCAGCTCATTGGTAGCGTATTTCGTATGGTGAGAGAGAATCATAGACCCTTTTTACTGATAACGAGGCGTTTTATCCTAGCCTCTAGATGTTAAAATGCATCTACATTTTGATTCTTAACCGAGAATTCATGTAGGTGTTTATAGGCCCAGCATTCACTTACCATCACGTGGACTGTGTGCTTGTGCTTTTTTTGTAGAATATGGGAATTAAGTTCTTTACCAGACGGTGCGAATGTAGCAGATGGGGGCTAGGCGAGAAAAAGTGTAAGATTTTTCCGTCACGAACCCTTCTGACGTAGTGTAGACGGCCTTGGCGGGTATAAGGAAGCGAGATGGAATAATATCCATCTTCCTCGCACTTTTTTTATCTTGCCATGCAAGAAATATTATTTTATTTTAAATGACACTTCATTTTAATAGGCGCTCGTAATTCATTTATTTGTATTTGATAATCAATAATATAATTCGTTTATCAATAATAATATAGTACGAAAGGAACTTCGTTGCAACCGAGTGTTCCACGATACTCACGCATGTTTTTTTTAATTTTAAATGACGCTTCATTTAATATATTTTTCATTATATTTTTTATCATCATGTTTGTTGTTATATTATTATATAATTTATAATTATATTTTTTAATAGACGCTAGTATTTGTATTTGTTAATCAATAATATAATACGTTTATCAATAATAATGTGTAAAACTATCAGAAAATGCGTAATTTGACGTAGCTTTAAATTTTTCACCATATCCGGAAGTTTGTTCGAAAGTCGCTTGTGGGCAAACAAAGTTAATATATAAAAACGCTTTAATTTTGTTTCATAACTGTAAAACAGAATTTGGCATTAGACTAAACAAAATTAACGACAAACCATGACATTACGAAAAAAATACTTATATATTTTCTTCGACACGCTGTAACATATTTATGCCGGAATAAAAACAAATGTATTGGAACCGACGCACCTCCATGCAGCCAGTATATCAATGAAGTAGGACTTCCCCTCCGCTCCGGCTATCAACACGTCAGTATATCAGATGCGGACTGTCATTTGTCGAGGCTTTCCTATTTATAGAGGACAGATAGGACTGGTAATAAAACAGTGGGAACCGCAATAAGGGGTGTCAGTGACGTGGATAGAGTAAGTATGAAAGGGTTACGTTTCATTTTACACATTTATATATAGGTAGTATATCTAAAATAGGTAACATATTACAAATAGTATATATAAATATTGAAGTTCGTTTGTCAAAATTTATTTACATTCATGTTATTTCAATACGGAATAATACACAATTAACTGGAATAAAATAATATGAACACATCAATTGCAATTATAAATTAGATAACATAATAACATGTATAAATCTTATTATGGGTATAAGCTATATAAGCATATATTTGCAGTCCGGGGTTTCGGGAAAGTAATATGGCGCTTCTGTATAATATAACAGAGTTCGTAAATTTTGATAGCGTGATTTAGGATTCTTCGGTTGTTGTTCAGTGCGTTAGCATAATCATGGTATGGTGACATAGCCATCACACTTGTTTTATTGTAACACATAATTTTTTCGACACAAATGTACCCAAGAAATATACCGCGCTGGGTGGTATGCAAAAACTTATTGCTTTTGTTAATATATAATAAAAGAGAACTAACTACTAATAATTATATTATGATTGCTATTACTACTATAAGCTAAGATGGTATCAGAGAGAGATAAATATCAGTTAAAGAAAAAAGTATCTGATAGAACAAATATAAATCATGGGGCAATCCAAAGTTTCATTAATTTTTTGTTTATTTTGTCTATTGGAAGCTTAAATGTAACCAAAAATTAACGTAATCAATATATTATCTACAAATAGCATATATGTATGATTTATAGGCAAAACGATTTCATTCGTTGATAACGGTACAATAAACATTACAATAAATAATTTGTTCGGACCAAAGCAAATAAACAAACTATGAGTAGTGATAAAATTTATTTCGAAGCCGCTTTGTAATTATCACCAACACCCATCTCGGCCGTTAAATGTTATCGGAATATTACATCTCTCAGTGAAGTTAATAGCTCATATTAGGCGCACATACTAGTGTCGTTATGACAATTTTAGTTTAAAACGTCTTAACTCCACCATCATCATAGCGAACTTTGACCTTTATCACATGCATGTATGCAACATTTACGAACAAAACGGTTCCAGATCTACAATGTATTCAAGTCAGAGTCGTTTGTAAAGTAACTTACAAATAGCAGTCCATAGGGTACTAGTTTAAATTACTACAGTTTGTAGACCTTCATAGTTTTAAGACAATGTTAGTTTCGAACTGATACGACGTGTTTAGATGTAACATGTCTGATAAAATATAATAAAATGATAATTAGCGATGACCACATTCTTCTTCTTGGTGCTTCTAAACGACTTCTCCGATTGAGGTCATATTTACGCATTGAAGGTATTTCCTTTGCCGGCGGGCCATAGTTAGCATCCGATAGGTGAGGTGGTCGAGGTATTAAAAGAAAATATTGTAATAAAACTTGCGAAGTTAACGTACATAATAATAATAATTTAAAATTTATATAATTCATAATGATAGACAACATGGTTAACCCGAATTTTGATATGGGACACTAATGACGTTGCTAAAGCGGACGTTAATAACGCTGTGAGAAAAAGCTAGTATGTAATATAGTAATATATGTTAAGCATAGCGCGGTATTTAACTATGAATTATTATATTTTATATGAGTTATTATTATATATATAGCATTAGTGCACAAACAAATAAACGACTCAATATATTCCTCACAAGTTATTATTAAAGGGGGAAGAAAAGTGAAATGATTCCACTACATTTCTTACCTGTGTATATATGGACTCCATAATATGTCGGCAACATAGTTTTCATTAGTCAGACACGCAGGTTTTCTCGCATTGTTTTGTGTCTTGGACTGAATCTTCGAGGACTGCATGTATTCAGTTTTGGTTCTGTAACGGGCTGTGATAATGATGCTGATTGTAAAGTATATAAATATAGATGATGATGAAGATATCTGCCAGCCCTATTTTGACCACGGCAACAAGTTAGAAATATTCGAAAAGTATCATCAGTACCGGTTGTAATGTACCTAACAGTAATGCGATAAGATGAAGTCAAGAAGTCAAGTAATCAAGGACGCAGTTTTTGCACAAATGTCAACTTCGACTTTAATGAACTTCGGATTGCAATTCGAACTAAGAAGGGAATCGTAGCCAGGTTCTCTAATCACTCTCTAGATGTAGTATAGTAGGTATCGAGGTCGTAAAGAAATCATCATTAGTGACACGGAAGGAATGTCATAAAGTCCTGAGCCACCTGCATCCATTGATTTCGTGTCTTACCGGTAACCGACGTAGCCCAACGGATCAGTAAGCTGAAGTAGAAATGAGCCGGCCATATAGCCCGAATAGTGATGGGGAAGAAAGGTTCTGGAAAAGCAGGCATGATTCGCGGAATGTAGAACGTTTGCACCGCACCGGCTTCTAGTTTGATGGTACAAATTTAGAATTCCAAACCTTTTTGTGTCTTGAAGACAGAGGGAAACAAACAAAGGAGATAGGCAGCAGCATTACCCTGATAACGGCTAGAAAATTAATAACTGCGGTTGCCAACCCGCCTGCCAAGTGTTATAACTATGGCAAATAACCCCTCTGTTAAGCAATCTGTGGGAAGGCCTATCTTCACCAGTAAACGTTAAAGGCTGTAGCTGAGCATACAGTCCACCTGATGCTAAGTGGTTACTGTGGCCTATAGATTTCTATCTATCCTCGATTACGAATTAAAAGACAAATTCGTTGTCACCCGTAAGGATTAAGATGGAATGTCCAGTAAAAAGGGTCACCATTCCTCTACACTCACCATATGACGAAACACAGCAGCCTTGAGCTGCTATTTTACGCTGATATTCTGTAAAATTGTGGTCCTTCCCCGGTCGAGCTGACCCATTCGTGCTACATATATACTACTAATGTAGCTGCAGCGTGGCTCTACCACGTAAAAGTGATGATGATGAGGATGCGCCTCGCGTTTGTTTTACGGTATTGTAAACGAGTAACGAATGGTAAAATAAATTCTGTGCAACGGGATCTGCTAATCCCTCTACTTGATTCTGCTTAATTGCTTTCCTAATGGATCTTGCAAATCCACATGTCTTGTCCACGGCCTTTAAGGTTCAATTACGACCCTTAAGATTAATCAGGAAGTGCTCAAGTAACGAAGCAACCGTTTAACAGCCTTAATTGCTACAAAAGGTACTACATGGGAAGCAATTAAGTGGATCGTCTATTGAGTACTTAACTCACATAGAATTGTACGGCGGATGTGACCGCGTGAACCACAAAACGAATTCTCTTCTTGGAGTTATAAATGGGTTGTAATTATGTCATGTGGTATTTCATCGGCGACGATCATATACTTTAAGAGAAAGGCAATTACTCATAACGGTTAACTGATGCGTGTGCTTAAATTATTTCTCGTTAAATGACGTGTTTTGAGCGTTAAGCGTTTCATAAATTGTATTAATTATTTATTCCATTAAAGAACCAAACGAGGATGTTTTAATACAAAAGAGATATCAATAAACATTTATAAAAAAATTAATCACATTTTTTGATATTCGTAATATTTTGTGTTTATTTTTGCCGTCGCTAAAATCAAATCTACACATATTGTTTTATACATAAATACATCCACAACAGTGGTTTTAACAGTGGTAGAGCCACGCTGCAGCTTTTGCTGTCGCACGGATGGGCCGGCTCGAACCGGGGTAGTACCACGACCTCACAGAAAACCAGCGTGAAGTAGAGGTTTACCTCTGCGTTTCGCTTGGTGAGTGCAGGTGGCCGGAGGCCCTTTTTACTGGAAATGAGGCATTCCATCTTAGTCCTCACGGGTGACAACGCATCTACATTTTGATTGTAGATTAGGATAGATGTAGATGTCTATGGGCCGCAGCAACCACTTACCATCAGGTGGACTGTGTGCTCGTTTGTCACCCTTATCATATAAAAAAAAATCCACGTTACGTCTAGTACGTATAATATAGTGGTGGTGTAAGAATATCCAATATCTCATATCATCCCGTGGATGTGAAGGGAAACAAATAAGGGGGTTAACAGCAGCGTCTTCCGAATATATATAAATATAATAAATAATATAGTTGCCAATCCGGTTGCCAAGCGTGGCAACTATGAAAATATCCTACCTACGAGGCAATCTATGAGGGAGGCCTATCTTCAGCAGCGAGCAGTCTCTAAAGAGCAGTGAGCCACTTGAACCACGTTTAGCCAAAAATGGGTACGGATGGAAAATTGTGAAAGAAGCACATTATTATAGTATTTATATATATATATATATATATATATATATATATATATATATATATATATATATATATATATATATATATATATATATATAATATTATATATATATATATATATATATATATATATATAATATTATAAGTCCCACACAAACATGGAAACTATAAGTCCGAGACCAACATGGGGCATATTATTACATGACTTGGTCATTTTTTGTATTATAAAGCAGAAGCTTGTATTTTTGTAATTTTTGATTCAAAAATGATCCTGTCTTATTTATAATTATAATCTTAATTTTGTTTTGAAAATAATTAATTCAGCTGGTGTTCTAATGACTACTCGAGCTTGGAGATTCCTTGAATGAGACGCTACCGCTTAATTACTATACAATCTAATTTGAAACGTACATCGGATTGTAACCATATTAATGACAAAGTTATACGAATAGAAAATAACACCATCAGTCTACCAAATACGATTCAAATTCCTATGAATATTTAAGTGGTTATCTGACAAACTTTGTTGCATTACGTTCTAACAGGCTCTTCAAGTAAAAGAGGGAGCGACGAACAAAAACATTCGTAAAAGGGAAAGTGTCGCTGAATATACAAGGCGTCATACAATCGGTGCCAATAAAATTGCATTGCCTGCACCCCATGCAATAAGCAAAGGCGAAATAATGTGGAAACATTAGGGGAAACAGTATTAATACTTATGTTTAATTGTATCTGGGTGCTAGAGCCCTAAAATGATGCACGACAGAACCAAAAGCATTTTTTTTTTAATTAGGCGCAAAAAATTTTAAAAATACTTAAAACATTGAAATAAAAAATAGAAAATTATGAGTGTATGTTAGGTGAAATAAAGTAAACATACACACATGTTTTCCCATACAAAACGCTTTAACCAACTAAATGAAGGCATTTTGATCACGTTCATGGCTGTATGAACCAAGATCCCTTAGCCTGCTTAGCCCGGGAAGTATTACAAAACAGTTATGCAAACAAATATTAATTATCTTTGGAAAATGATTTCACAATAATTGGTCATATTTCAATCACAGGCGTTACAAGTCATTAATAAGTCTAGGGGTTTGTGTGAGGATGAAATTGTAAAATAGTTAAAATTAAAAAAAAAATATATAATATGTAAGATCGAACTTTTTTACTTAGCGGATAAAAATTCTTTAAATTATATACCGCGTGCCTATTATAGTTAGGTATGTAAAATTAATGAACTGCGAGCCGATCGCCTCCCTGCGCTATTTTATCTTCACGCCTTTATAGGGTGACTCTGCAATTTTCTACCCACTACGACGTGGTTGGACTAGCGAATGACATTTAAAGGTGAGATGCGCACAATTCATTAAGATGGTACTAGAGGAGACACTGCCTGCGTTATGTTTTAATTAAGAAATACTTTTCTTTTGTTTAAAAATACCACCTTTTCTTCTACTGTTGAGTGTACGTCCTATCAAAAATGCGCTAACATGAAAGTAAGGCCCATATCTATTCACCATTCTATTGAATTTGGGCTCGGAGGTTTTTTATACATTTTTATCCTTTAGTCGAGTTCGAGACACGGACGAGGTTGGCATTTGGACAAGAAGCTAAAATGGAGGATATTCCAACATTTTTAATTACTAGCAATGATATTAGCAGGACTTATATTCCCGTTAACAATTCCAATCACACTTATGCTTGTGCGGATTTGAACACACGACACGTGATTTCGCGAACCGTACAATAACTATTAGGGTAGTGACGCTATTTTGTAACTTTTCATAAGATTTCATTATACATTGTAATACGTAATAATTATGCAAAGTTATATAACTTCTTGTACTATGCTCCCATTGATTATGTTGAGTCAGGCGCTTATTACAAATTATATTTAGTACAATACGAATACGTATTAGATAACACCAGCATATTATTCCATATATTCCAATTGCTTCCATTGGTTCAATTATAAATATAATTCTAAGTGTAACACTACGATACAAATACATTGGTGTACTATAATTAATGAATTTATTATGTTGTGTTATGTAAATTTGATAGTACGCGAGTAATCCGGTTTCGATTCCCGTCGGCAACGCTGAAATTGTTAAATGCAATATTTTTTTAAGTTTGCGGCGAAGGAAACCATTGTGAAGAAACCAATTTGTCTGGGAAATAAAATATTTCGAAGGCATGTGAAGTCTGTCTAATTGCTTCACAACTCTCTCAGAAATGAGAGGAGGCCTTTGCCCAGCATTGGGACGTATATACGCCCTAACTATCATATCATTTCTTCTTCGCTTTGGTTGGCCTCGTTGATCTCGTGTTCGTAAACGCGATTGCTGATCATGAGGTCCCGGGTTCGAATCCCAGGTCGGGCCAAATATCAGTTTGAGTTTTTCGATCATGAAATTCGCAGTGGCAGACCGGAGTCAGGAAATTTTCGATGTTTCACCGCCGTGCTTCGGAAAGCATGTAAAGCCGTTGGTCCTGCGCCAGATCTCTCTCCGGCCGTATCGGATTACTGTCCCATCGGACTATGAGAGTGAGGGAATAGAGAGTGCACCTGTACTTGGGCATACATTTGGTCACTATAATCATGTCCTGTGCAGATGGCTAGTCTCCCTTGAGACTGGCCGCCGTTAACGAAATTTATTAGTATCAAGTCTCCTTCGCTTTAGTTTATTACTGGACCTAGAACTTTTGACATCGCACTAAATGACGTAGGTATCTTACTTACATACAATTTTCTTTAAGGCTATGTTTAGATGGAAAAAAGTGAAGCGCATTTTTTATCGTCCATCCAGACAAAATGTATATAATCACAGTGTATTTAATTTATTATATATATTAAAGTTCTTTTTTTAATTAAAAATATACTAACCATGCTATTACATTACTCATTTCCCCTTTATCCACTCCTAGTAAGCTTAAAATGCTTGTGTTAGGAGTCGTTCACAGCGGTAGTCGAATGTTGGATTTGAACCCATGAACTTTTGAGTTCGCGGTCCGGACCTTGCCATTAAGCTTCTGAAGTTGACCGTATACTTTATATACTCTATTGAATTTTATTAATATACTGGCCGCCGTGACCGAAATTTTGTCTGGAACACGCTTTGACTGTCTGTTCGTTTGCGATACGTTCGTGTATATTGTGTCTACTAATAAGTAAAATCGAAAATAATGGTTAAGAATCGGTTTGAATTATTCAACTTCACAAGTCCACTGCTAAACATAGGCCTTCCCCAAGTAAAGCCACAAAGCATGGCCCCGAGCCACCTGCATACAATTATTTCCTGCATGTCTTACCATGTCGTCACTTGGGGGAGGCCTATGTTCAGCAGTAGACTTGTGAAGGGCTGTAAAGATGATGATGATGATGATGATGATATGATTATTTTATTTTATAATGACATTTTTTGAACGAACGCATAAAAATTTACCGACACAATAGTTGGTACGAAAAGGATAATTTAAAAGAATTAAAGAAATTATTTGAGATGGACCTAAGCTTATATTATTATTATAATTGGTTTGGAGAATTAAACAACGATTTTTTTGTTTAATTTTCCAAATGATTTCCAAAATGATATTTCTCTTGTAAATTTTTTTTCATGTTTCATGAAAGGAGGAATTTTTGAACGAGTTCATATCATGTTTACGGCTCGATGGTAGTAATAAATAAAGTTCCGAAATGAATACCACAATTGCTATATGAAAAGTAATGTATGCTGAGAGGGGAAAACACTCTGACATCGTGTTATATTAGTTAAGTACGTGAGACTCATCCACATTGTGTATTAAGCAAAGAACGTGCGTTACAAGTCAAGACAAGTGTTGATAATAAATTGTTACCACCATTTCATTTCCAGTGAAATTGCACGCAGGTTTGCTTCACGCATCACTTGAACATAAGCAGCAATTATACGTGTACGCAATATTCAATAGGTTAATCATAGGCGTACCTAGGCGAACTGCTTTACTCGGCTTTGGAAAAAAATATAATTTTTTCAGGGATGGTACCTATCTAGAAAATTTTGGATACATTATTTATGTAAAAAAAGAAGTCACACGGAGCCAAATCAGGGCTGTAAAGAGGTGTGCAAGAATCCATATTATACTCTAGTTTTGAGTACTAAATGCGCGGGCGTGTTTCATGCTGAAACTGCAGCCTGCGTAGTCACATATTCGGTCGCTTGTTACTCATAGCATTTGATAGTGTAGTTGTACTTAGCTTATTTTAAACTCATTGTAAAGGAATGTAATTATGCCAATAAAGTTTTAGTATATATAGTACGAGGGCGACGCTGAAAGTTTTTAGAACTAGCCACTTCTAAACGATATAATAAAAAAATAAGTTAAAATTTTGAAAATGGAACTCTTTGCCAATATTATTGTGTATGTATTTTATTAATAATTTGTCATTTGTTTTCGATTTGGCGCCAAATTGAAAATTGTCTGTGTCACGTCAGCATGAATTTAACGCGAGAAAATTATCGTATAATGATTTTTTATGATTTTCGATGCCATTTAAGTCAATAAGAAAGTTATGATGACTTCAATGGGCCTCTCACAATGAAGCCCCATCTCTTCCCACTGTTTACAACTGGTTTAATGAGTTTATTAATAACACAGTGTTATCTTCCGTCATTGCCGTAAAAGGCCGTTCCTCACGCAGATCATCGGAGAGATTAGTGCAACCACGTTTAATAAGCTCATTAAACCAGTTGTAAACAGATGCGTTGCCAGCCTTTTAAAAAGGAGTATTCACTTTTCTTGAAGGTCCCTAAATCGTATAGGTCCGGAAAAATTGCTGGAGGTAACTCCTTGAAAGAGCTAAAAATACTACATAATACGAGTAGCTTCAAAATTCGGGGCTTAAATACTTCTTTAAGTTGCAGAAAGATTGTTGAATATAGTTATATCCCTAGGGATATAGCTATATATCGTAATATGCATAATTATATGACAGCGGTTTTTAAAGCACTTTATAAAAATCTTGTACATAATAAAGAACTATCTAATCAAGTAGTGCAATACTTCTATATTTTTTAAACTTTAGCTTTTGTTACTACAAGATCCATCTTCTATTAGAAATCTGTCTTGAATTTTTTAACAGGAACATGAACAACAACACAACAGAAACTGAAGATCCAATGTCAATGTCGTGAAATTTGTGAACTGAACATTTCGTCTACACGACTTACGCGAGTGTGCCCTTTTACATTCAGTTCTTTTTTTAAACTTTAGCTTTTGTTAAGAAAGCTTCACAGTGGTAGACGGCCAATCATCCAGAAGGTATGGTATCGCGAGTTTTGTCGCGAAGTGCGATGGCGAAATTGAGCGGCTGAAATTATTCCGAACAATTCCTCAGAGCACTTCCCGTCGTAGATGCGATAAAATACGCAAAGAGATGAAACATCTTTACGCAGTACTAGTGAGTCAAGCCGTCTCGAGCCGATCAGAAAGTACTCGGTCGACGAAGATTTGAACCGCTCTACGCTGGGTGCCGTCAAGTGGAAGGAGATCTCACTGGGGAGCTCCTGCCCAAAGATGGGAACAGTATTCCATGTGGGGTCGAACATGCGCCTTCTAAAGTTGCAAGCGGTGTGCCGGCATGAAATACTGTCCCGCTTTGCTAAACACGCCCAGCTTTTTAGAGGCCAATTTGGCCTTACCGAGGATTCCAATACTGGATTTTTTCCGAGGCAACAAGGGGAGTGCCTTGAAACTAAGAAGAAACGACAAAGGGGATCTCTTTAGCGGTAAACGCACAAACTTGTGTCTTCTGGGGATTGATTGGACTAGATTTAGTCGCTCCAATCCGAGACTTTGTTCAACAAAGTCTCGACTTCAGACACAAGGTTTTTCCGGTACTCAGCGACGTTTTCCCGAGAAATCTTGGCACGACCGGTGTATAAAGCATCACCACTGCTGTCGTACGCAGAGCAATGTATGTTATCAGTTTGCAACATATCATTGATATGCAGAAGAAACAGCGTTGGTGATAGCACACAGCCTTGTGGAAAACCAGCTTTAATGGGCTTGTAGTCGGAGCATGCACCGTCTCTGACATTGATGCTCCGATTTGCAAGAAAACTGGTGATCCAATGGCACAATTTCTCGGAAAGTCCATAGGAAGGGAGCTTCGAAAGAAGCGCTTTGTGCCAAACCCGAACGAAGGCCTTCGCTATGTCCAAACGAACAGCCAGCGCCTCCCCCTTGGACTCCACTGCCTCCGCCCATCTATGAGTTATGTATTCTAGAAAATCACCAGCTGAGCAACCTCCAAGGAAACCGTACTGGCGGTTTCTAATCAGCTGGTGATCCTCAAGGTACCGCATAAGCTGGCAGTTAATAATAGCTTCCATTACTTTGGAGAACAATTAGGTGATAGCGATAGCACTGTAGGTGGACGGATCTGAGCGGTCACAGTTTTAGGGATCGGGTATCAAACTGTCAACTTATGGAAAACCAAAGCTGTTTTCCATGAGTTCGGGCCTACGCCTAGGGAGTAGAAGTACCGGAAAAGAAGCATTAAAACCGGTGCCAACTCCGGAGCGACACGTCTTCAGCATAATAGGTGGGACTCCATCAGGCCCACTTGACTTGTTGACGTCAAGGGAGAGGAGTATTTTGCGCACCGAGCGCTTCTAAACAGTACTTCCTGCATGGAGTACTCACACCGCGGGATGGTCGGCGGTGTGTTCCCCCGTCATCGAGAATCGAGTTGGAAGCAAAAAGAAAGCCTAGCAGATCGGTTTTCTCCTTTGCGGCATGGGCCAGTGAGTCGTCCACCCTGTGCAGATATGGCAGAGATGGCTGACAGAAGTTCCCTTAAACAGTCTTGACCAGAGACCAGAATGCATGTATTCCCGAAGGGAGAGGAACTAGTTTCTCGCCAATTCAACCAATGTGCTCTGATTTTGCCTTGGCAATAACACTTTTGAAGGACCTGGAGACGGAATTATACTTCTTTTTAAGAGCGCTGGTGTTGACATCCCGGGACAGCAGATAGACGTGTTAGCCCAGTCCCGGTATCACTCCTGCTTATAGCGTGATGCAATTTTACAAGAGTGACCAAACCATAGGGGGGTATTTGCCAGAGTTGCCACGCTTGGCGAGCGGGTTGGCAACCGCAGTTTTTTTATTGTAAGTTTGTTGTTATCAGGAAGATGCTGCTGCGCATCTCCTGCCTGTTTCCCTTTGTCGCCTTTCACGACACCAACGGGAAGATATGGAGTAGGGGATATTCTTAACCGTAACTACAGGGGGTGCTAAGAATCTCCGGTGGAAGTTCGGTTGCCACCTAAGACGACTCGACCTATTAACATACGAGAAGATCGTGGAGCTGGAAGAAGAGATAGACAAGTTACGCTGACATATTATAGGATTATCCGAAGTCCGAAGAGAGGGGGAGGACACGGTGATCCTCAAATCTGGCAACTTGCTCTATCACCGGAAGAGCGACCATCTGTCCCAAGGAGGTGTCGGATTTATCGTCGACAAGTCTCTCGTTAACAACGTTGTAAAGATTGAGACTGTGTCGACGAGGGTTGCGTACCTTATACTCAGAAGCACCAAACGGTATTCGCAGAAGGTCATACAGGCTTACGCACCATCCTCGGCACACCCCGACGAGGAGGTGGAGGAAATGTATGAGGATATCTCTAGAGCCATGCATTCCTCCAAAACCCAATATACGGTGTTAATGGGAGACTTCTATGCAAAACTAGGCACAAGAGAGGACGGTGAGCCGAAAGTAGGGAAATTTGGAATAGGGCAACGGAACCCAAGGGGCAAGCAGTTGGTCGACTTCATGAAGAAAGAGGGACTCTTTATGATGAACTCTTTCTTCCAGAAGCAGCCCCACAGGAAGTGGACCTGGTCGAGCCCCGACGGTTCCACAAAAAATGAGATTGACTTCATTACGACGACCAGATGACAACTGTTCAGTGATGTCTCCGTGATCGCGAGGGTGAAAACTGGTAGCGATCACCGAATGATTAGAGGCACACTGAACCTAAAAGTTAAGTTGGAGAGGTCTCGTCTAATGAAGTCAACGCTCCGTCTCCCTCGTGCTCTGTTCCAAAGTCCCGAAACCTTTCAGCTCGAGTTACAAAACCGTTTACAGTGTCTAGAAGACTGCAATGAAGTAGACGATATGAATGACAAGCTCGTGGAAACTGTCCGTGCGGACGGAACTAAGTTCTGCAAGACCCGCCGCAGAAGAACACAAACACTCACCGATCACACTCTCAATCTCATGGCTGTTAGACGGGAAATGAAGCTACATTCTTCAACAGATTTGACAGCATACAGTCAAGTGAACAGACAGGTCTCCAAATACATGCGGCGGGACTTACGCAACTTTAATACAGCTTGTATTGAAGAAGCGATCGAGCGGAACCAAG
Organism: Parnassius mnemosyne; assembly: GCA_963668995.1. Lineage (NCBI taxonomy): Eukaryota > Metazoa > Arthropoda > Insecta > Lepidoptera > Papilionidae > Parnassius > Parnassius mnemosyne. Next base: position 49,073,474 of record CAVLGL010000104.1, on the reverse strand, counting down.
GCTCCAAAGTCTTTTCCAGAGATCTGTCTGCCAGAAAGAGCCAACTGTCGAAGCTGAAGACCGTGTGTGGCAGCATTGTTTCCGGGGCACCTGAGATTTTGAGTGAGATTGATAGGTTCTATGGGCAGCTTTACACGTCATCGTTGGAGCCACACGCAAGTGTGAATAACGATCCAAGAGCGTGTCTTATCCGACACTATTCCGAAGATATCCCGGACGTCAGTCTGAGCGAGATTAGAATGGCTCTCTAGCACCTTCAAAACGGCAAGGCCCCAGGCGAGGATGGAATTACAGCGGAGCTTCTGAAAGCGGGTGGAAGACCGGTACTTGAAGTCCTTCAAAAGCTCTTTAATTCCGTCCTCCATGGTGGCATTACACCGGATGCGTGGAGCAGAAGTGCGGTGGTCTTATTCTTCAAGAAAGGTGACAACGCTCTCTTAAAGAACTACAGACCGATTTCCCTTCTGAACCGCGTCTACGTGCTGTTTTCGAGAGTCATTACGAATCGTCTCGCGCGCACACTTGACGACTTCCAGCCTCCCGAACAAGCCGGTTTCCGAAAGGGCTTTAGCACCATAGACCACATACATACCCTTCGGCAAATTGTACAGAAGTCCGAAGAGTATAATTTGCCACTATGTCTGGCGTATGTGGACTATGAGAAAGCCTTTGATTCCGTCGAAATTTGTGCGGTGCTGCAGTCCCTTCAGCGGTGCCAATTGGCGGCAAAAGTGCTGAAGTGTTTGTACAGTAGAGCTACGATGGCTATCCGAGTACAGAACCAGAGTACGAAACCTATCCAATTGCAGAGAGGTGTAAGACAGGGTGACGTTATATCTCCGAAACTCTTCACCGCTGCATTGGAAAACGTTTTCAAGCTTCTGGACTGGAAAGGATACGGTATTAACATCAATGGCGAGTACATCACTTACCTCCGATTTGCCGACGATATAGTCCTTATGGCAGAATCGCTGGAGGACCTAAGCACCATGCTCAATGACCTCAATAGTGTCTCCCAACGAATAGGTCTTAGGATGAACATGGACAAAACAAAGATCATGTTTAATGTCCATGTCACATGCCGGTAGTTGTTGGGAGCACTAAGCTCGAAGTTGTTGATGAGTATATTTACCTGGGACAAATAGTGCGACTAGGTAAGTCCAACTTTGACCGAGAGGTCAATCGACGGATTCAACTCGGCTGGGCAGCGTTCGGGAAGCTACGACACATCTTCTCGTCAGACATACCCCAAAACCTTAATACGAAATTGTACAACCAGTGCATGTTGCCAGTAATGACTTACGGATCTGAGACGTGGTCCTTCACTGCTGGCCGTATGAGGAAGCTCAAGGTCGCTCAGCGAGCTATTGAGAGGGCTATGCTCGGGGTTTCTCTGCGTGATAAACTTAAAAATGAGTATATCCGCTGTATAACCAGAGTAACCGACATAGCCCAACGGATTAGTAAGCTGAAGTGGCAGTGTGCCGGCCATTTTGCTCGAAGATACGACGACCGATGAGGAAGAATGGTTCTTGAGTGGCAGCCTCGTACCGGTAGGCGAAGTGTAGGGCGACCCTCCACGAGATGGAGTGACGACCTGGTAAGACATGCAGGAAGTTGATTGATGCAGGTGGCTCAGGATCGTGCTTTGTGGCATTCCTTGCGGGAGGCCTATGCTCAGCAGCGGACTTGTGAAGGGCTGTTATGATGATGATGATGATGACCAAACCATGGCTGAGTTCTGCCTCCGATAGGCATCACAGATGATGGAATAAATAATTATATCGCTGAAGTACCACATCAGCGACAGAATCAGCAACAACGTTGGGATCATCCGGCGAGAAGCAAACCCGCCGCCAAGGGTAGGATGCAAAAAAAGACCGCATCCCGTCCCAGTCGGCCGACCTATAGTTCCCAAACACGGCGTCAAGCCCCAGATCTCAATTGCGATGGGGGCGTGATTGGCACCATACTCCGGATCAGGCAATGGTTCGAAGAGCCAAGAGGGGCATCGACGGAGACCTGATATTCTGATGAGAGTTCAGCAGAAGGTACAACAGGGAAAGTACATGATCCTCCATATCTGGGATCCACGTAGGCGAAGTAACTAGTTGTGTCAGACCATATGCCAAGGCAACGTCATAAACAGATCTACCCGCATGATCAGTTAAACGGGAACCAAGCCATTTAGCGTGGTGGGTGTTAAAATCACCGACTGGTCGATGACTCAGTCTGTGTCGGCATTACCGCTATGGGACCTGTAGAGGCACCCCTAGACGCGAGTATGGTCGTCGCTGTCTACGCGCAACCATAGGATGGACAGGTCCGTACCTTCAAGACTGCCGAGGCGCCGAAAACAGATGTCCTCTCTGACGTACACGCAAACTACAGCCCGGGGCACAAAGTAGTGTTCTAATTTTTACCCCAGGTAGGAGAGATACTTAGTAGTAGTAGTTTTTATATATCTTTGTATAGATTATACAGGTAAAAAGTATTATTTTCAAAATCGATTTTTTTCAATATTTTTTGAATAACACTCCCTAAAGTCTGATTTGAAAAGTCCTTCAGTTACCATCGCTCTATTTAGGTCCATTTTTAGTCGTTATAGCGGTCAAACTGCGAACTCACTCAATGTGCTTATTATCAAAAAAGCCCATGTTTTGTGACGGGCAAATACGGATTGTGCGTAGGTCACCTACGCACTTGGCCAGTTTTTACTTTATTTTGAGGACACGTTTCTTTTATACAATAAGGGTGAGAAACGAGCACACAGTGCACCTAAGGCATCTATCCTCGATTAAGAATCAAAATGCAGGGTCGGCTCGACCGGGGAAGGACAACGCTCTCACAGAGTACCGGCGTAAAATAGCAGCTTAACGCTGCTTTGTTTCATATGGTGAGTGTAGAGAACCGGAGGCACTTTTTACTTGAAATGAGACATTCCATCTTTGTCTTCACGAGTGACAACGCATCTGCATTTTGATATGTAATCCAGGATAGATGTAGATATCTATGGGCTACAGCAACCACTTACCATCAAGTTATCTGAGTGCTCGTTTATCACCCTTATCTTATAAAAAAGCAGCAATCCGCCGCCGGTCAAGTTCCCGCTAAAACTCATAGTTACAAACATAGTTAAAACCTTACCTACTTGTATAAAGTTATGTTAGAACAATTTGTTTATAAAGTGACTTAAAATCGTGTAACAGAATTTTCTTTTTCGTGAACAATACCCATTAGACTAATTTATCATTGAAAGCAATAAATTACAACACCCCCATTTTATAAAGCGAAATGTTTCTTTCTGTCAGGGTTGACAGATGTCAAAGCCAGCTGAGTTAATATAATTGCTGTTAAATTATAAAGCTTTAACGAGGTTTGAAATGTATTTTATCTATCCCCTCGCATATTCGGTGATCTTATCTTTTTCTTCTTTGACATAAATTTGTGAAAACTTTATAACACCCATATAATTTTAGCGATAAGTACGGAATAGTTTATTAACTTATTTATTCATAAGTTTTCTCTGTCAAGCAAGCCTGGTAGAAAATTAAAAATGTTAGCAGGTAACACGAGATGTGGGCAAGACTTAAAATCATGTTGAGGCCCTCACAAAGATCCTATATAAAAAGAGATGCAAAAATTATAGAGCGGCCTATAGGAACATTGTCATACTAAACTTTGATCTCATATCAGTAACGTTATTTAGTTTAAGAACAAACTTCAGCGCATTCGGTATATTTACTTGGAAAGTTATTTTCTTTTAGTCAAAGTTATTGCACACGAATACCACTTCTCGTGGTCTCGTAACACACTAGACTAAGCTAAGCGACTTCTTACCTATAGGTAACAATTAATGGATTAAGGTTTTGACCGCTTTGTCCCGTCTATCGCTCTTTAATATTTAAATGTCTTTGGGCCCACAGAACACTATTATTCTCCCGAGAGCGGAGGCCACTTCGTGGTTATGTGTATAAAAAAATTATTTGTCATTCATGTTATAAATTTAATTCTGTTGTTTTTTAGTATTCCCATTTTTAAATTCATCCTTTTTCAATTCATATCGTTTTTAATTTAAACCTATTTTTCATTAGATTAATTCTGTAGTTTTTTTTTTTTATAATATACTTGTATTCTATTTTATTTATTCACTCTCATAGTCCGATGGAACCTTCGATCAACAATACTAACTTGTGTTGATCGAAGGATGGGACGGCAAACCGACACGACCAGATACAGATTAGGCGCAGGACCGTTTTTACATGCTTTCCGAGGCACGAGGCTGAAATACGTAGGTCACTTAATAAGTTTTGAGATGCTCGGAATTTGAAAATGTACCGCGTTCGTGTTATATGTTTCTAAAAATCAAATTTATTTACAAATAGAACTCCATAAGCCAATTGCTCAATATTAAAAAAAAAAAACAAAGTTCTATTAATTTTCAGAGTTCGTTTAGGCGAATGGAACTTTGTATAGATAGCACGATAGCAGAGTATGATAGCATGATGGAGAATATTTTGAAAAGATGTAAAATAAATATTACTAGTATCTAGAATAATTTTTGTAAATCTCAAAAAAACTTATTGAGTGACCTACGTACCACCAACTTCCTGACTTCGGGTAACTACTGAGAATTTCTTGACAGACGAACTTAATATTTGATTTTTTTTGGCCCGACTCGGGATTCAAACCTAAGACCTCATGATCTGAAGTAGCGTTTACGACCACTGGTCTAACGAGGCAGTCATCAATAAATAAGGAATAAACAACAACAAAAATAGTATTTACTTAAATACACTTATACAAACATAAACTTATATCTATGGTATTTGTGCACCTACAAACGAATAAAATACTTTTGTAATCAGCCCTAAGCTACGCTGGAAAGCTATATTTAAACTAAACTGTATTATAATGACCAATTTGGGCGACAATAACTTGAAGTAATGTGTGATAATTAGATCAGGTGGCATTGCAAGGGCTCTGTTCCTTCCCTCGCCCCATGATAGTTATTAGTCCAGATAATGGTGGCTTTTGCAAAACAACTCCCGACATTATTCCACCATAAAAAGTTCATTGCAAGAGGGACCCCACGCAATACACCCCTTCGATTATTTTAAGTTTTCAATTATTTTTTTCATCTAAACAGACAAGAACAATAAAACTGAGTATTCTTTGAAATCCATAATCGTATGAATATCATAATTTGAATGCATGAATTTTACGTTTTTATACAAGTAAGAACGACTAACTAGCACACAATCCACCTGACGGTAAGTGAATTCTGTGGCCTATTGAAATCGAAATATAATATCTATAAAGAATTTATTAATTAAATCTCTATTAATTATTAAATCAAGGGATATAAAGGGCGGACTTAATTCCAGCCCTTCTCTACCAGTTAACACTAGATGACATTAAAAAACTGCGGCAGGTAAAAACAGTTCACTAAATTAAATAAATTAAAAAACTGCGGCAGGTACAAACAGTTCACTAAATAAAATAAATTAAAAAGATACAATAACATGTATAAAAATAGAATATAACATACATAATTTGATATAATAAGGTACACATAATAAATATGTAAACGGGCACTTATGTACAAAATACTTAAAATATATAATATATTAATATACCGGACCGACAATAAAATAGTAAGGAATACATTACTCGTATTATAACACATATACAAAATATTACTTATAAGCGAAAGATAGAGGTAAAAAATCGGATAAAGCGAATGGAATTATTTTTAAGATAGTATTCTCAAACTAGTTTCTTAAAAGAATTCCCGTTTCTAATTTTCGTGATACCAACGAGCAGGGCATTCGGGAGCAGCAATAATCAAAATGCAAATTGTTTGTTACCCCTGAGGACTAAGATAGAGCAACTCGCTACCAGTAAAAAGGGTCTCCGGTTCTCGACACTCAGCATACGAAACACAGCAGCATTATGCTGTTATTTTATGGTCGTATACTGTGTGCCTGGTCCTTCTCCGACCGAATTGGCCATGTGCTGCGGCTATGATATGCTGCATTGTGGGACAGCGTGAAATACCACCGTTAAGTATAGAGTATAATTACAATAAAGTTTTATTCTTTTTCTCTCATCTTTTAGCAGCTATATTCTAATATACTAATAAAATTACGTGGTTGTTTTTCAAAGGGTAGCCAAATTTTAAACTTAAGTTCAATTAAATAAATAATGATATACCGTTATTGCAGTTTTTGAATATACAAGTAAATAAGGTTTCTAGTTATATATGAAATTATCCCAAATTGAATGTGATTTATTTATTTATTTTGCATAATGTGTATGTTTTACAGTTGTTATAGAAAATATAGTACAACACATTAACCATTTCTGGTGTACAAAATTAAAATATGGGCATCAACTACGCGTACGCGTGCTTCTCTGTGTGCTAATCAATTCACAGCGTTTTTGCCGACCGATCGACCGTTACGAATGTGTGCGTGCGTAGTAAAATAGTAGACAATCAGTTAAAAAAAATGCATTACCACGCATTTTGAATTTAAAAAATAAAAAGGACAGAATGTTTCAGATTTTTTTTAATTAATTTTTGTCACCATTATATTACTTATTCTGAACCTTTCCTGCAAAGAGCAATGGCAGAAAAATAGTTGACAAAAATTATAGCGTCTAGAAATAAGTTATATATAAAATGAGTTTTATTATTTTTCTATGATTTTTCAAATAAAAATGTATTTTAATTAAAGCCACAGAAAAAAACAACCATTTTTGGGAATATCAAATGACTGAAATCATTTTACTCTATTCAAATGTACTAAATACATTCCTACTATATTCGTATACACTTTGTAACACTACCAACACAACACACAAAATATTTTTATGTTAAGTTATTATTAGTAATAACTGTACTATCAGTAATAACAAAAATAAAAGTAATATGGCTGAGAATAAATCTCTTACAAAGAATTTCCTACCATAATACATTATCTCAATCATAGTACTATGGAACAATTCCATTTAATGTTATGCCAACACTAGCTAAAATAAAATGTCACTGTTTTTTTACTGGCTTTACGGCTCTGGGTTCTAGCCCTTCTGAGAATGTCACTATGGTACAAAAGCCCTGGAGCCATGCCAGAAATATACATTTATAGTATGCAAATATATAATAGAGATAAAAAAACTCTCAATTATGTATTATGTATTAAGCTAACATCAAACAACCACAGGAAGCATGACTTTTTCCAAGTGACATAGGGCATAACCTAAAAAGGTTCAAATGTAAATATCTTTTTTTGACGCCTTCTCAGTACAAAATTCTTTGACAGAGTTATTAAGGAACTGACGCTTAACATTTTAAGATATTTTTGGTATATAGACGCTACCATTTCTTCTCAACTAATTTTATGTATGAAAGTCTGCCATTGCTCTTTGGCAGGTCATTGCTGGATAGACATATTCAAGAATTGAGTGAACTAGCAAAAGTTCCTAAAGCTATGTCAATTTATACAGTAATGTCAACATCAATTTATAAAACAAATATTTATTTATCGTACTATTTCATTCGTTTTAAAACGCATTAAGATAAATTAAATCCTACACTGTTCTGAGCACCGTTCCAGTCCTCAGAAAGCATTCTTCAACGTCAGTTGTAGAATGAATTCTTTTAAATATTCCTTTACATTCCTTTTTTCAGACTATTTATAGAAGTAACTTGCCTTTTTATTAAATTCCACGCCTTTTATTGTTTCTCTCCGTTATCTTCAACTGAAGAATAATGCAACAGCTCCATTCACGTCTTTGCAGCGATAGCAAAAGAAAAAAGACGAACATTTATCAGTTGCGTAAATATGCTAAGTCTTGGTTGTGGAAGAATTGCGCCGTCCCCGCTTCCTTGACTGTACGGTTGTCGGGCGTCTGTAATAATGGATTACGAGTCTAGACGCGAGACAAAGCCGTTTCGAGCCCTCGAAAGAAACAATTGCATGGTGTTGAGCGAACCGACTAAGTGAAGGGAAAATCGCGATTTAAAGCAAAAGCGGGTCAAAACACATTTGCGGAACATTTTACGCTATTAGTTTTTTTAATATAATGTAAACTCTATTCAGGATAAATTCAAGTTTTAGTCTATCATATTTCTTGTATAACAACTACAAACACTTTGACTAAGAAAGAACGCTAAATATTTTTAGTAAAAAAAGCAAACTGCTGAAGCCAATTTTAAGAAGTGTCAATTCCTGGAAAAATAATTTCTTTTATTTTAATTTATTTTTTATATTCAGCTAAGTACCTATTTATTTAAACAAAACATAAATAAAAAATATCAGTTAAAAATAAAAAAATAAAAACGTAAACAGTAGATAGCAAACGCTTCGTTGTACCTTAATCAGTAGCCACATAACATTAATTTGTTTACCGCGTTTCGCTTAACCAACATTACCGGACCCGCGGTGACGTTATGCGAGCAGAGCTTGTTGGACTCTAAGATTGATGGTATATTCACATGAAACAGCTCGCCCTGAGCGAAAGCTGGCACCCTTTTGATGACTTCACTAACCGTTATTTATGGCGTGGCTTTATTCTGATTCCCGGGCGAAATCCTCGCTCTTCAAATTTTTAAATCCGTTTTTAAACAAGCCACCGTCTGACCCGGTCGGGTTGTTAATCTCTGTGTGCGGTACAGGATTTACAAGGAGAATTTAAGCGTTGTTGATTATTCTTTTTTCTCGTATTTCTTATGTGCCAGTATTAAAATGTAGGTCACGCTCTGTTTTTTTTAAAAAACGTTAACCCCACACTAGGATTTCTCCTGAATCGTGGAGGCAGTTTACATACATAAATTTCACAACGACAAACATTCCGTGCGGGATTGCGGGCCACTGTGCCACGGAGCCGATAAATTTCATGTCAGTATGCAATTTTTTTTGCATAATATAATACGTATTTTGTAATTTTGATTTCTATAAAATGTTGTAATGTCCTCCAGACCGAATTTCAGTCACAGCGACCTGTCTCAACGAAGACTAGGCATCTGCGTAGTACAGGATTTTATGTCATGAGTGTGTATGCAATCAAAGGTGCACTCTCTATTTTCTTATTATCATAATCCGATGGGACGGGAATCCGACAGAACTGGAAAGATAAGACGTAGTACCAACTGCTTTACGTGCTTTCCAAGGCACGGGGGTGAATCACCGCCAACTACCCGACTCCGGGCTTCGTCTGAGAATTCCTTGGCAGAAAAATCCAGTAGGTAACTGATGAACTCGACCTGGGGGATTCGAACTCGGAATCAAATGATCAGCAGTCACCCTTATGATCACTAGACCAAAGAACAATTTAGTAAATTTTTCTTTCAATTAAATGTATCATACGTGCACTATCTACACACCATTCTACAATTATATTAATAATATAGTTGTAGCACGAATGGGTCGGCTCGACCGGGGAAGGACCACGCTCTCACAGATTACATCACCTTTATCCTGTAAAAAATGTTAGTTGATTTTTAAGTACGTCTTATCTTTAATAAGCCTTATCGAGTACTTTTTATTAAATTGTTTTCACAATCTAAAGCTATGCAATCCTATAAAGCTTTATTTAAACAAGAATCTAGAATAATTTCCAATGAGGTCAAATTGAAATTCATCAACTTGGCTTATTACTTTCTTTCATCTCAATGAAATGATAGAATATAATTTAACGTATTTCATTAAAACTTACATAGCTTTAAGCGGCATTTCGTTTAAATTAATAACAAGGCATGTAACTTTGTGATTGTGTATGCGAATCGTAGTGTTTATTTTCTTTGTAATTTAAAGTTTTACAATTGTGTAAGAGGTTTTTAAGTTTCAACTTTGTCCTTTGTTTCGGAGCAAAAAGGTTATATTGCGTGAGTTTTTATCCAATATAGTCTGAATATTACCAATTTTGTGATAAAATGTATCCTTAAGGAATTTGCTGAAAAAACATTAAAGTGGAACATTAACGTACTACATAAATGTGCTGTTAAGAAAATATAGAGTATTTAAGTAAAATTCTATATTTTGAGCCTAAAGACCAAGATCCCTGGTAGCCCAAGGGCTAAGCGCCTGCTGTAAATTTCACAGTTTGCGAGCAACATGAGTTCAATCCCCGCCGGCACCAATGAAATTGTTTATTGCAATTTTAAGTGCTGATTTACCACGTTCTCGGCGGTGAACGAAAATATCGTGAGGAAATCTACATGTCAGAAAAATAAGGAAAAAAATAATTTTGCGAAGACATGTGAAGTTCACCAACATGCATTGGGGCGCGTGGCAGATATTTCCTTGCCCAAAATCCTGTCAGAAATGAGAGGAGGCCTCTGCCCCAATTGAAATGGAGACACCGCTTAAAAGGAACACGGTTGCGTTCAACAGCGAATTCCTTAATCTCCTATGACACCTACGTTGGGTTCGGGGCAACGAGGCGTATGTGAACCCCGTGAAGGAGTATCACACGAGGGTGTCAGCAGCTTCCTTTTCAGCAAATAGGTTCAGTCGGGGATTACGGGTCTTCCGAGGTCGTCCCGGTCCCAGCGCCTTAATACTTCAATATGTGCCGCGTTAGCGACACAAGGTCGACTGTATTAATATTTAAAGGTGAAGGATCCCTTGGGAATAAAACAGCAATTATCTTCAAACCTTGATTTCACAGTCTAACAAATAAATATAAGGCGTTTATAGGCTGTAACTTAACTAAAGACCATATATCACGGGCACGGGCCACCAGCGGATGTTGCTCTATGCCGAACACATTAAACTTATGAAATACTATTGTGTTCTACGTTATTTTTGAAAACGTAAAAAAGTAAAAAGAAAATAATATGTCGACATTCTTAAACGTGTCGATGTGGAAAAGAATTGGGGACACAATTTTTGTTATTTAGTTGTGTAAAACCTAACAACTGTTATATTTCCGCAAAAACTAATTTATTACAAGTAATAAAATTGTATTTTTATGCTATCGTTGATTTTTTTATTATTTTGAGCTTTACACATAAATATGTTGCAACTCAATTGTAATTAAAAATTATGAGTTTTTAATTATCATCAAAATTATGATTTCAAACATTTGTTACATTTTTTAACCGAATTCAAATAACTAGAAGGTTATATATTCAACGCGTGTATTTTATGTGATTTATCGGAAACGGCAAAACCGATTAAAATTATCTTTTTTTAATAAATAGGTAGGTGTTATTGTGTACTTTAGGTTGGTCCAGTATTTTTATTATATTATTAACAACCTTTCAAAGTTCACTGTTGAACTTAGACGTCTCCATAGATTGCCACATAGGGGGATATTTGCCATAGCCGCCATGCTTGGCCAGAAGGGTGGCAACCGCGGTCTTTTTGTTTATATTAGGAGACCCTGTTGCCCTTCTCCTGGTTTGTCTCCGTCTGTCGCCGATTACAATACCCACGGGACGATACGACGACGAGACAATCATTGTCTGTAAATATAAGAAATCATTATAAAACATTTTTTTACAGATATTATAGTATTTATTATTTAGAATAAGGGTGAATGGGTCGAACCGACCCATTCACCGCTACAACTTTAATATAGCTGCAACATGGCTCTACGTATAAAATATATTTATTTTTAATACCTATATCACTCACGTAATGCATACATAACGCTTCACAGCATCCGTGTGCACAGAACGAGCGAGGTGTTAAACGCCCTGATGTCACAGTAAACTCGGTTACATCAGCTTTTAATTATTATTTTTTGATCCGATCTAAACTGAATAAACTTACAGTATTTTGTAGTATAGAAAAAAAACCCAAATATACCACATTTAGGTTTTTTTTTCTAATTATGGGATCCCTAGCAGATGCGTACTATGCACATAACCATATTCGCTATTAAAATAAGATTATTTTTAAATTCAGCAGCCTTAAAAATCTTAAGTAGTAAATACACTTGATTTTATACTTTGTCTGGTTTTACAGTCTAACAAATAAATATAAATCTCGTAAGCGATTCATTCATTTAATATTTTACTAGTTGCCCCGGTAGACGTTATTCTGCCCTTTCTGGTTCGTGGCGCAATGAGCTTATTTTCACACACACCTTTTTCTATAGATTTATTACACGTATAGCTAAATCCTCTTTAGGACTTCTAGAACCATTAGCAGCGTTAATAACAATAAACTAGAAAAAAGGGAAAACATAATCCTTTTTTTTTACTCTTCTGTAAGCGGATAAAAAACTGCCTATATGTTATACACGGTCATTTACTGTCTACATACAAAATTTCATGGCATATTATCATACATTCATACATTCATATATGTATAATAGATTACAGCACAATAAAAATCCATTGCTAAATCTTAACCTCCTCCATTAAATATATCACGAGGGAGTGAGGTATTTGCCTTAGTTGCTTCGATTGAGGCTTCGCCTCTTATAACTTACGACCACGGGATAATACAGTAAAATAACCACTAAGCTTTTACGTGGTAGAGCCATGCTGCAGCTATATTAGTAGTATAATTATAGCACGAATAGGTCGGCTCGACCGGGGAAGGACTACGCTCTCACAGAATACCAGCGTAAAATAGCAGCGTAACACTGCTGTGTTTCGTATGGTAAGTGTAGAGAACCGGAGACCTTTTTTACTGGAAAAGAGGCATTCCATCTTAGTCCTCACGGGTGACAACGCATCTGCATTTTGATTCTTTATTGAGGATAGATGTGGATGTCTATGGGTCACAGCAACCATTTACCATCAGGTGGACTGTGTGCTCGTTTGTCACCCTATCCTATAAAAAAAATCTTAAAGTGCTTGTGCTTGATATGGTTCACGACAACAGTTTTTATTAGTTGGTGGGACATATTTTCTGTTCGGGAGTCCGTCTGGTAGACACCACCCTCTTACATATTCCTACTGTCTTGCGGCGGCACGTGCACTGCACTGCTGTATTCCGGTCTTATAATTATAGAGAGCTAGTGATAATTAAAGCTGTGAGGTTCAGCTTCGTCCTCGGAGGTGACAATTCATGTGTTCTTCGTTTGAAGTTGGTTCCACGTATTTCTTTATTGCTGTAGCCACTTACCATTAGATGGACAGTAAGGTCGCTGGTCACTACAGTTTTATATAAAACTAGCTGTTCCCTGCGGCTGTGCCTCGGAATTCATTACGATGGGATTTCATGGAATTTTTTTCTTGTCATATAACATCAACTATCTGTCCGTGAAAATCCATTTCGGAGATTAGCCGGAATGAACAGACAGAAAAACCGACAAAATTTTAAAAATTGTTTTTTGTTATAAGTACCGTATATACATCCATATGTATTTAGTAAAGAGCTGTTATTTTCACATTATACACAGATACTAAATTTATTTATTTGTATAGACTAGCGACCCGTTCCGGCATCGCTTGAGTGAAGTCTATTAATGTGAAGTTGAGATAATAACCAAAGAACATTTATTTAAATCAAGTTTTTTTTTTCATTTCACAAAAACAGCTCGAAATTTTTCAGATAAAAATAGTCTAAATCTCTGCTGCCATTGCTTTCTATGTGTTCGTGAAGTTTCATCACAATCGGTTCCACAATTCCAAAGAGACAGACAGATTGACAGAAAAAAATGATTATCCATCTCTTAATGCCATGCAAATAATCCTTTGAGCTCAATTATGTAATTTCAATATGACAGACGGACTACAGATAATTTTGTATATATGTATAGAAGAGAAAATTTTGCGGATTCAAACCTACGATTTTAAAGTTTGCGGTCCTTACCCCTATACCATTAGGCTTCTGTCGTTAAATAATATAGTTAAACAAATGCAGCACATACAGTAATTCTATTATGAGTCAAATTAATGCAATGTCTATTATATTCTAGGCATATTTTACACAAAGCACCAATACGCCAGGTGTTTCCCTCTTGGCTTAACCGTTTTCAATAAACTCACCAAGTTATGACTATTACGTAGGGAAGGGTCCCGATAGGCGTAGGACGTCTCTGTTACTTACGGCCTACTGAAATTGGATCGAGGTACGATAAGGTGGACATAAAAGTATTATGAATATTCTTTATTAAATCCGGGGCACGTACAATCTCATAAATCTTGTCAGTCTCATTATCTTTCGGACTTTATTGTAAAATTATTTCTTAATTAGAAGAAACAAAATAAATTGTTATCAGCCTTACCCTTAGGCGGGTATGTGTCAGAGACATCCCTGTAAAAATAAAGAAGGATACAAAAAATCGGCCAGAGCTTATACTTACTACGATAATTAAACATTATTTTGCATTGTTCACATCATCGTTGGAGCCACACTCAAGTGTGAGTAACGATCCAAGAGCGAGTCTCATCCGACACTATTCCGAAGATATCCCGGATGTCAGTCTGAGCGAGATTAGGATGGCTCTCCAGCACCTTAAAAACGGTAAGGCCCCAGGCGAGGATGGAATTACAGCGGAGCTTCTGAAAGCGGGTGGGAGACCGGTACTTGAAGTCCTTCAGAAGCTCTTTAATTCCGTCCTCCATGGTGGCATTACACCGGAGGCGTGGAGCAGAAGTGCGGTGGTCTTGTTCTTCAAGAAAGGTGACAACGCTCTCTTGAAGAACTACAGACCGATTTCCCTTCTGAGCCGCGTCTACGTGCTGTTTTCGAGAGTCATTACGAATCGTCTCGCGCGCAGACTTGACGACTTCCAGCCTCCCGAACAAGCCGGTTTCCGAAAGGGCTTTAGCACCATAGACCACATACATACCCTTCGGCAAGTTGTACAGAAGTCCGAAGAGTACAATTTGCCACTATGTCTGGCGTATGTGGACTATGAGAAAGCCTTTGATTCCGTCGAAATTTGGGCGGTGCTGCAGTCCCTTCAGCGGTGCCAAGTTGACTGTCGGTATATCGAAGTGTTGAAGTGCTTGTACAGTAGGGCTACGATGGCTATCCGAGTACAGAACCAGAGTACGAAACCTATCCAATTGCAGAGAGGTGTAAGACAGGGTGACGTCATATCCCCGAAACTCTTCACCGCTGCATTGGAAGACGTTTTCAAGCTTCTGGACTGGAAAGGATACGGTATCAACATCAATGGCGAGTACATCACTCACCTTCGATTTGCCGACGATATAGTCCTTATAGCAGAATCGCTGGAGGACCTAAGCACTATGCTCAATGACCTCAATAGTGTTTCCCAACGAGGTCTTAAGATGAACATGGACAAAACAAAGATCATGTTTAATGTCCATGTCACACCTATGCCGGTAGTTGTTGGGAGCACTAAGCTCGAAGTTGTTGACGAGTATGTTTACCTGGGACAAATAGTCCGACTGGGTAAGTCCAACTTCGACCGAGAGGTCAATCGACGGATTCAACTCGGCTGGGCAGCGTTCGGGAAGCTACGACACATCTTCTCGTCAGACATACCTCAAAACCTTAAAACGAAATTGTACAACCAGTGCGTGTTGCCAGTGATGACTTACGGAACTGAGACGTGGTCCTTCACTGCTGGCCGTATGAGGAAGCTCAAGGTCGCTCAGCGAGCTATGGAGAGGGCTATGCTCGGAGTTTCTCTGCGTGATAAACTTAGGAATGAGGATATCCGCAGTAGAACCAGAGTGACCGACATAGCCCAACGGATTAGTAAGCTGAAGTGGCAGTGGGCCGGCCATATAGCTCGAAGAACCGACAACCGATGGGGAAGAAAGGTTCTCGAGTGGCAGCCTCGTACCGGTAGGCGAAGTGTAGGGCGTTCCCCCACGAGATGGAGTGACGACCTGGTAAGACATGCAGGAAGTCGATGGATGCAGGTGGCTCAGGACCGTGTTTGGTGGCATTCTTTGGGGGAGGCCTATGTTCAGCAGTGGACTTGTGAAGGGCTGTAATGATGATGATGATGATTGCATTGTTTCAGATTGTATTGGAAAATACAATAACAGGCTGGTAGTGGAAGAGAACGGAGAGATTTCACGCTGGGCAACGTGTTCAGCTCGAGGAGCGGCCTACACCCTAACAATCACTTACAATCAAGTGGACCGTGTGCTCGTTTGTCACCCCCATTCTATAAAAAAAATGTATGTATGGCGTATTTATTGACTAAAGACATTCCCAGTAGTGGCCGTGTAGTGGCGGTGTAAGAATATCCACTACCCCATATCGCCCCGTGGGCGTCGTAAGAAGCGACAGAGTGAAACTGAAACATGTGATGGGCGGCAGCATCAAAAAACCCGCTCGCCAAGCGTAACAACTATCAAAATCCCCCTAGGAGGCAATCTATGGGGGAGGCCCATGTTCAGTGGTGGACATTTATAGGCTGTAATGGATGGGTGGATAGATTATCTCGTAGTCAACTATCAGGCTAAGCTAGTCAGTGCAGCAAAACTAAAAAGCCAAGAGAATAATTGGAAAGTTAAAAAGGTACGAGTATCAATAAACATAATTTATTAATTAAAATATACATTATATGTATTATTAAAACACCTTTTGATTGTTAAGGAGGCATTCCACCTTAGCCCCAAGAGGAGACAATGTATCTTTTGTTTTGATTCTTAACCACCTACCATAACGTAAGGAAAGTTGGATTGTGTGTTCTTTTTTTTAGCTTTTTAGAGGTTTAGTACATAACTATTTAATATATTATACCAGAGTACTGCTGAAACTTTGATAGCGTGTTTTAGGTTTTGGTTCTGACAGTGCCGCTAAACTGAAAACTCTATACACAGTGAACCATCTGTATTCAACGTATTTTTTTCATAAAGACTAAAATGGCCTCATTTTAGAACTAAAGTGGTACAGCATTGTAGAAATAAACAAGAAAACGGCATCCACTTGGACATATCACCAAACATTCTGTTTAGATTCAATACGTTGGTTTTCGTGCGTAAATATAATATTAAATTTTGAAATTAGCTTCGTTGAGGGCTTAGAGTGCGTTTTGTAGTGGCAGGCGTGTACATAGAGGCGATAAGTCTGCGGTGACACGTCACGCGCTGGTCGCACCATGCCCGTTAAGGGGCGGAAATATCAGAAAATCATTTTCCGTTTTGAAAAGGCGCTAGTTTCAATGTTGAAGCACATTAAATATTTTATATTATAATATTACCTGACAGTGATAGTATAAGAATTTCCACAACTTCATGCTTTCCCGTGGGTGTCATAAGAAGTGACAGAGGGAAACAAAACAGAAGAAGTCCAGCATCGTCCTCCTAATAGCAATTTAAAAAATGCGTAAGTGTGGAACACTCGGTTGGAACGAAGTTCCCTGCTATTATTATTGATAAACGTAGGTATTATATTATTGATTAACAAATACAAATAAATGAATTACTAGCGTTGATTAAAATGAAGCGTCATTTGAAATGAAATAATATTTCTTTCATGGCAAGATAAGAAAAAGTGCGAGGGATATGGATTCCATTCCATCTCACTTCCTTATTTCGCCGCCAAGGCCGTCTACACTACGACACAAGGGGTCGTGACGAAAAAATCTTACACCTTTTGTCGCCTAGCTCCCATCCGCCAAACCCGTACCGTCCGATAAAGAACTTCGTTCCAAAAATAAAAAATAAACTGCGGTTGTCGGCTCGAATGTCAAGCGTGGTATCTCCAGATATAACTTTGGTCCACCACTGTGCGATTCACCAAAAGCTTTTTCCTCGCACGACTTTTTGTGGAATCGGCTACTATCAGATTTTTTCCTGACCAATACGATTTAGCGAACTTCAAGAAAAGAGTCTACTCTTTCTTAAAAGACCAGCACCTGCAATTCCCATGGTGTTGCAATTGTTCATGGGCGACGGTAGTTATTAAGTAGACTTGTGATGAACTGGAATGATAAACAGGACAAGAGAGTAACGTGTACGTACCTACGGTTAAATTTTTCATAGGATTCTAATATCGTAATCGTATTTTTACCCGACTGCCCAGAATTTGGCTAATGTTCTTCAAATGTATGTATTTATGTCTATTTATTTGGTACGGTGTCACAGAATAAATAATAGTACTTCGCGGTGTGTGAGAATTAGTAGCAGGTGCAATCAGTTATTTGAAATTATATTAAAAATGCATTTACCATTACACCGTATATATACATTTGTATCAGTACATGAAAGTCTATATCATATTGACGATCGCTGCATCTGAGGTTTTACCACTTTCGGGTATTTTAAGTCGTAAATGAGGTATTGTGCCGCTATCTATTGGAAGCCATAAGAATTTACTGGCATTCCCATAGCCAATTCTCACGGGGCGAAATGGAGTGATTGATTCTATTATATCGCCATCGAAAAACCATTAACGCTTGCAAAGGAATCCCTAGATTATAATACGAAATACATCATATAAGTATTTACATTAAAAACAATCTTTATCAATAGAAATGTTGGCTTGAAGTATAAAATCCTTTCATATGTTTAATGAACTCAAAGCCATACTTGCTACAGTAACATTTCAAGCTTATATATATACGGCCCTTGTAAACCTAACCAAATATTGATAATTTAAAGCAGAAGGTGATCAAATTAATTATGGTGTCCGACATCAAAGCACCAAAAATTTCATTCCTCGTGGCAGAATTAAATGCATGAAATCTAAAATCATTTTTATTCGACGTTATGAGTGCTTGTATGTGCAGGTTTTTTAAGGTATGAGAATTAATTATTTTCGCTTTTGATCTCGCTTTTTAAGATTAAATTCAAATTGATTTAAAATAAGCTCAATTTTCATTTTTATTTTTCATAGTCAGTCGCATCCATAGATTATACAGTGTCAGTCGAGTCCCAGTGCCACTCTTGACTCGCGTCGGACGCACGTGAGATAAATTTTTAAAGATCCGCAGGTCAACAAACTTGATAGAAATGGAATTACGCAATCACATATTATTACAATTGCTATGCAACTAGACGAAAGTAATGGAACATATTTTATCAGTCTCAGATCAAAAATTGGCTCAGTCAAAATTCTATCAAAAGTCAATCGATTGACATATGCCTCCCCCAAAGATCGGTTTCATAGGGGGGATAGTTACCACAGATACCCACCTGCTGCGCTTGGCAGGTGGGTTGACAACCGCAGTTTTATTTTTATTTTTAGTTGTTATGAGGAGGATGCTGCCGCCCATATCCTGGTTTGTTTCTCTCTGTCGCCTTTTACAAACAGTTGGGATGATATGGGGTAGTATAGAAAAGTTGTTTGTGACTTTTTTTTATTTTTTTATAGCATAAGGCTGACAAGCGAGCACACAGTCCTCCTGATGGTAAGTGGTTGCAGTGGCCCATAGACATCTACATCTATCTTCGATTAAGAATCAAAATGCAGATGCGTTGTCACCCGTGAGGACCAAGATGTAATGCTTGGTTTCCAGTAAAAAGGGTATCCGGTTCTCTACACTCACCATACAAAACACAGCAGCGTTAAGCTGTTATTTTACGCTGGTATTCTGTGAGAGCGTGGTCCTTCCCAAGTCGAGCCGACCCATTCGTGCTACAACCATAATATAGCTGCAGCATGGCTCTACCACGTACGTACGTATGTATATATAGTATTATTTTATAATTATAAGTATGTATTTTTTACATATGATATGTTGTTAAATTGTCCACATTTACGTTTTATTATAAACATTGGGTGTATGGTTAAATAAAATCTAATAAATTTGTTTTTAATTATCTATTAATAATATTATAACTTAAAACACCTTAACAAGACGCATTGATTATAAGCTTGATAATCCTAGTAAGAATACTAGGTCATAGTTATGAAATTATTAGATTGTCATCGGTTCGTAATACGGGTGAAAACCGAAATATAAAACTTCAATATAATCATAAATACATAATTGTCTAAGAAACATACAAGTCAAGCTCATATAACACATATTTAAAAAATATCACCGTTACAAAATCGCTTACAAGAAATTTAGTAAATCAAAACAAAAATAAATATTTACAAATCAATTTTAGATGCAAAAATCTGCATACGAAACAAAATAGGATGTATATCTTTTATAATGACTAAAATGGTTATAACACTAATGACCGATTTTTCACTCATCAGATAAATCTCTGTCAAATAAATTAACTTGGTTGAGTATAAGTGAAAAAATTTAACAATTTTATATAAACAAGTGTGATTTTTAAAAAAAATATATGCTTTATTTTAATCTAAGGCTAAATTTTTTCTGACAATTGAAAAATTGGTCTTAAGTCAATAAAAAAAAATCACATTTCCTTATCATAACGTGATTTTTAGTTTGGCTGGTGCCATCTGAATAGATTTAAATCGTTTTTATTTTTCTAAAGTTTAAGTAAATTGTTAAATTTAACATAATTTATTACCTCTAATCTAGGAATGACTCCTGTATCGTTAAGGCATTTTATAAACATAAATTACACGTGGACTGACATCCAGGCTCGAAACAATTATCTGCAGGACATAAAAAGTTATTCTGTGAGGAATTTGGACCCGGGGCCACAGCCGAAAGCTTTTTCCCTGTACCACTGAGCTCTACGCATATATTACACCGCGTGCTGTCTGGTAGCGGCATTACCATACCCTATTTCAAAACTAGAGTTTCGTAATATACGTTTTAGGCAAATGCCACAAAGATCTCATTGCATCTGATGGATACCTATCTCGTACATACCAGGTGTAGTTACACATATCACGGACGGAGAGCAATGTCGAGTGGGTTACGTCTGGTACAATGAATGCGAGCATCCTGACCGAAAGCATGGTAATTGAGTAAAATCAACCGTACTGTGGTAATGGCTTATCTCCAGCTGTGGGTTTTTACGTGTTAATGACTATGAAGGAGAAAAATATCAATAGCGAATTACGTTTATTATAAGATATAGTATGTAAAGTATCGTTGTAGGCATCGCAAATTATTAAAGAGTTGGCAAGCCATACAAAAATTTTACTCGTCGCGGTCCAACTGGAGCCAAATTACAGACGCTATTCATTAACTGGCATAAACATGGAAGAAGTAATAACTTGGAACGCAATATGGTCGTATCCGTCAGCTTTAATTTAATTAGTGGATATTAAAACATAAAATTCCCGTACACCCTCTGGCCACCGCAACGAATTCAGTTTTTCCATTTCTCAAAATTGTCTGGAATATTATTTTACATTATGTTTTCTCCTTAGGTATTGGTACATAAAATTTCAGGTTAATTTAAAAAACATGTAGAATTATAGTTAGGTATAGCCAGTTAAGTATAGCAAAGATTATACTTAACGTATCTTTAATTACTATTATATACTATAATTATATACAAATATTACTATTATATATGTTTATACTATTTTTATCTATATAAACATAAAACTGTGTATTTCCCATCTTCGTCATAAAAATTGGCGAAGGGAAATCTTAGGAATACTTTACATAATATATACTATATATGTATATATACAAAATCACTCACACGTGTTACCCAGGGGGTAGGCAGAGACTACGGAATTCTATGTGGCGCGATCGCATACACATTCGTCGGTTAAGGGTACTTGTAATTTGGTCCATCTATATAAATAAATAAAATTGAAGTGTCTATTTGTAATGTTAAAATAACAGCTTTTTACCAAATGCATATTATGAATGTATATACGGTAATTATAACAAAAATACAAATTTTAAAATTTTTGTCTGTCTGTCTGTTTGTTCTGGCTAATCTCCGAAACGGTTGGACCGATTTCGACGGGACTTTCACTGGCAGATAGCTGATGTCCTAAGGAGTAACTTAGGCTACTTATATTTGAGAAAAAGAATTAGGGTTCTGAGCAATATAATTCAAATCCTAAATTACACGCGGGTGAAGTCGCGGGGAGCAGCTAGTCTTCAATATGTCGCCAATTTAGTCGATAAACTTACGTCAAGGACGTCCCTTGCCGACTGTGCCATTCTCTTCTGAAACATACATTTGCTTTGTCACTCTTTTCTTGTTAATTCTTTCTATATGATCAAACCACCGAAACATTCCTTTCTTAAGTTTGGTCACAACATCACCTTGCAAACCATACTTGTTTCTCATCATACAATTTATCACTCTGTCTGTCATTCAGAGTCACCACTAAAATACTCCTTAATTATGGCATTTCTACCGCAATTATTCTACTCTCGCTCTTTATCTGCCATGCTCAGTTGTCACTACTATACATTAAGATACAGACATACGTACCTTTTTTTACATATTCTGATGACTTCCTACAATAAGCGAAGAGCCCCATCTGTATCATACACTCATCGTCGTTCTATATTCTTGTCATGTATTCCATGCCTGCTAAACATATATCTTTAATATACAACTCAACCAACTTCCCCTTGTGTTCTTATTTCACATATTGATAATTAAGAATATTTTGTAAATTATATAAAGATAACTAGGAACGTACTAATTGAAGTTTATCATATGATAGCAATAGACCAGTCAACGGACCCAATTAGGCTGGGCACCGTTCCGGAGATTACGACACATGTTCTCATTACGTTACCTTAAAACTTGAAAACAAGAGTGAACAACTATTGCGTATTGCCGACATATGGATCTGAGACGTGCTCCTTGACTCATGGCCGTATGAGGAAGCTCATGGGTGTTCAGCTAGCTATGGCGAAAATTATGCTTGATAGATTTCATAATGAAAATATCTGCAGTAGAACCAGAATAACTCACATAGCACAACGGATCAGTAAGAAGTGGCAATGGGCTGGCCATATAGTTAGAAGAACTGACAAGTGATAGGGAAGAAAGGTTATCGAGTGGCAGCTTCGTACCGGTAGGCGAAATATAGGGCGGCCCCCCACTGGATGGAGTCACGGCGTGGTAAGAGATGCAAGAAGTCGATGGATGTTGTCGATGTGACTTCGTATTATGTAGCATTTCTTGAAGCCGGTCTGTACTCTCTTTGTGATGCCATAAGTGATGCATTTTTGATTAATTTTATTTATTGTGTCACAATTTATTGATAGTCCATGTTCGCCATTTTTATTTTAAAATAATTTCAAATAGTCTACGTTACTGCACAATTAAAAAAATTCAATTGAGATCATATTCGCTAAAATCGTGAGACGTTATATAATCACTGACATTTACTAACCGTTTTATAGTTGAATATTTATTATGAACATATTTCCCGAATAATTTCAAACTTGAAAGAAACCCCAATGTTTTCGTCTATAAAATTTTTGTGCGGGTCACAAAACGTCGGAAATAAATTCCAAATCCAAATCTCTTAAATACATACAGAACGTTGTAACTTAAATCGTAGGGGAAATAAATCTACCAGAAATCCGACAACGGCAGCAGGATTATGGTGGAATTAAACAGCGTCCTCTCCCCCAAGATTTCTGCTATCACATAAGATCGAAAGTCCAAAGGTGCAAACATTTGGGCAAAAACAATAAGGCTATATCGGACATATCGGAACTTTCATAGCCGACAATTTACGTGAATCCGTAGAAATATTTTCACGAAGGAAAGGAAAATGTTTTTGTCGATAGTGTATTTATCGGGACAGCTTCGTGAGTTTTTAAGAAAAGATCGACAAAATGTGATTCAATATCATTAGTGAATGAAAGGATGTTTCATCACTTAGAGTACTCTACCTAAATTTTTATGAGGTTTTTCTTAGATTTATTAAAGAACTAAATGAAATAAAAAAATTACAAATAAGTTGAGCATTAAGGTAAATACCTTAATGCTCAACTTATTTGTAATTATTTTGTTTTATGAGACTATCTACAGAATAATTCATGTTTAGCATTGGATTAGTAATGAACAGTTGTGGTAGCGATAATGATGATGATATTTAAATAATTATATTTTCCTGTCTGATTCATGTGATATTGTGTACTTTTCAACAGTGGTAGAGCCACGCGGCAGCTTTTGCTGTCGCACGGATGGGCCGGCTCGAACCGGGGTGGTACCACGACCTCACAGAATACCAGCGTGAAGTAGATTGATAGTAGATTTACCTCTGCGTTTCGCTTGGTGAGTGCAGGTGGCCGGGGGCCCTTTTTACTGGAAATGAGGCATTCCATCTTAGTCCTCACGGGTGACAACGCATCTACATTTTGATTTGTAATAGAGGATAGATGTAGATGTCTATGGGCCGCAGCAACCACTTACCATCAGGTGGACTGTGTGCTCGTTTGTCACCCTTATCCTATAAAAAAATACTTAGAACTTAGTGAATTATGCTAAAATAATTCTCTGTCAGTCAACCTGAGATAATTAATAGAACTACTTTTCGAAAACTCGTGATATTTAAGTTGTTAGAACATAGGTAATTCGCTTATTTCCGTGTAATGAAATAAAATGATTTAGACTGCCCAGTTTGTAGAGCACCTCACACCTTCCCTCTATTGCGTACCCAAAGATTATAATCACTACGATTATGCGTATACCGATGAATTTGACTTTTGGCACAACGTTGCATTTGTATATAGTTGCGCGTGTTTTTTTTAAGAACTGTGCAATTACGTTATAAATTAAATCACTTTTGAATGTAAATTATATTAATATTATTTATAATATATTCTATAAAATTATATGTGTTTGACTATTGTACTCCAGACTGAATTTCGGTCACGGCGGCTAGTCTAAACGGAGACTAGCCATCTGCGCAGTACAGGATTAAATTGCACGAGTGTGTGCGCAAGTACAAGCATCTTACGTGGTAGAGCCATGCTGCAGCTATTACGTAGTATAGTTGTAGCACGAATGGGTCGGCTCGACCGGGGAAGTATCATGCTCTCACAGAATATCAGCGTAAAATAGCAGCTTAACACTACTGTGTTTCGTATGGTGAGTGTAGAGAACCGGAGACCCTTTTTACTGGAAAAGAGGCATTCCATCTTAGTCCTCACGGGTGACAACGCTTCTGCATTGTGATTCGCAAACGAGGATAGATGTAGAAGTTTATGGGCCACAGCAACCACTTACCACCAGGTGGACTGTGTGCTCGTTTGTCACCCAATTCTATAAAAAAAAGCAAAGGTGCACTCTCCATTCTTTCATTCATATAGTCCGATGGACATTGCAAATTTTCTCACTTCAATCTGCCACTGCAAATTTCTTGAAATAAAAACCAAATAAATGATTTTTGGACCGACTATGGATTGGAACACATTAGTTGCAGTTATACTTAGGATCAATAGACTAACGAGGTAGTCGCAGGCAGTTTATTATAATATTTACTTCTTAATATTGTAATAAATCGTATAACTATCTCGTAATCTACCAAGACTAGACGACAGATCGTGAGAAATTTAGAATTTAGATCGTGAAAGGTGCGAAAATTTATTATAACTAAACAAAACAAAATTAAACTGTCATTTACATTCCATGGCTTCCCACATGTTAGATGAATAGATTAAAAAATACATTGAGTTAAACCATTGATATTTTAAAAGTTATTTTGTTTACAACTCCATGCGGACTTAATAAATCTACACCATAAGCCACTAAAACCACTTTTTTATGTAAAATTAGCAATTAATCGATTAAAAAAGATATTAATAAGTTCAACAATCATTTATCTTTCTGATAATGTGCTTTTTATATCATTTATATGTTCAATATGATTGTTAGATACGATTTTATGCGAAATAACGTTGGAATCTTGATTTATAGGCGCTAGTAGAACATACCTACGCGCTCTGCGTATAAGGCATGCAAAAATAAATAATTACTAGCGTCTATTAAAATGAAGCGTCATTTAAAATAAAATAATATTTCTTTCGTGGCGAGTTAAGAAAAAGTGCGAGGGAGATGGACATTATACATACACTACGTCAGGAGTCGTGACGGAAAAATCTTACACTTTTTCTCGCCTAGCCCCCATCCGCCAAAATTGTACCGTCCGATTTGGAACTTCGTTCCAAAAGATATATAATATACATGTACTAATTTAACGAAGAAAAGGACCTGATCACGACAATATTTTGTCCCATAACCTTAGGTAAAGTAGGCATATTTTATGCACATAATAATATTTAAGTGGTTCTTTACATAAAATATTACTTAAAGAAATTAAAAATTACAGCTGTACTAAATAAACTAGCCATAACAGTCAAGTTATAATTTATATGATGGAAAACTTTTACCTAATTATTGATAAAACCGCATTTAGAGATTACTGATAGAGGTTGTCACACAACGCTCACTTGTTTTAATTTCTTTCTAAAGTAATTAACCACAAGTTTTTGCGTAGATCTGTACTTACATAGTGAAAGATTGATAGAAGCATTTTTTGCACATAATTGTTTGAATTAGGCCTAATTGTATGTGAATTGGTGTTGAATCCTGTACCTCGATTCAATCGCACTGATTACTTAGCCACACAATGATACTGGAAATAATATACTGCTGTCTAAACTAATGTTTTATTTTTATGATATTAATGAAAGTGAAAATGTTGATACCGTTTTTAATGTTGAATTGTATTTATGAACTGTAATGTGTGTTATACTTTTATGGATATTATATTTTATGCCGTCCTGTATCATAATGAGTTGCGGTTTGAGGTTTGAATATTTCTTAATTACATTTTTTATTTATTTTAAAACGAAGCTAAAAGCTGTTACGAAAGCGCTGAATTGATTCACCGCAAATAACAGAATAAAGAAAAGTTAATAGTTTAAAAGGAATTTCTAATATGTTATGTTGAATGTTAATAGTTTAAGAGGTATTTCTATAAAAGAGAATCTTATGCAAAATCAAAAACAACGACATTAGCAGAAATTACAAAACCATCCCCTTGATAATATTTACTGAATCAGATTTAGTCGTATCACTGAATCACAAACAGCATTCGGCTTCATTTTCATATAGTTAATAACTGTACAGTCGGTGGCAAAATCGTATAACAGACACTGGGATTATATTTATAGCCCTTTGTGAAGGCAGACGTATTCAACCCATTAGCCTGTACGACGCGCGAACTATTCAAATTAATTAAATTTAATTGTGTAGAAACGCGGGCGCGCTACGTTCGCGTCTCGTAAACGCGAAAATAAATTTATTTAGACGCACTTTGCTTCCTTCGTAAATAATGTCTGATCTCTTATAATCTGTTTATTTTTTGGGTGCCATATTGCAGGGAAAAAGGCGTGTGTAAAATAAGATTTATGTTCGGCAAGGCTTAAACGAAAATTTATTGTAAGCATAAAATAATGCTTCATTGTCTTTTTATAGAATATAGGTAATTGTTTTGTACTGACAGTTGCCTTTCTAATATTAAAAACTGTAATTTTGTTTTACCTTTTCATATCACTATTATAGATTAGATACAGGAGAAAATCTTTGTGTATAATACTCCTTTCGTTTTTAATAATTATAAATAAAAAAAAATGATTTTGAGAAATGATAAAACGGTTATGAATAGAATATTGAACGTTTTAAACCAAAATCCATGCCTAATATTTTCGGTTAATGCAAAAGTTTCGTCATAACAAAAAGTTAATGTACAAATTTTGCAAAGGGATGTAAGAATTTTGTTTTCTTACCTTCCCCGATATATGTTGAATTTTTTTTCAGCTAATGTTGTAGCCTGGCTCTTGACAGCTGAAAGAAACTGGCTGAGATACCACAATAATAATTTTTAGTATTATATAATAACAAGGTACCCAACATACATACAATATAAATCTTACTGTTCAGCTCTCGCTTGCTCTAGAAAGACACCGCCACTTTCCTCCTTCAAGATTTGCTGGACTTTAAGGCCTTTTTGTAATGAGTTAGAAATTATATTTTATTAGATAATCGGAAAAGAAGATTTTTTTATTTATAAAAATTCAGTACATTTCAGTACGTGAACCGTGCTGTTTAACGAACCGGTCTCTGCCGACTATAAAATGGTAGTTTGTCCTAATCCCTAATATTCGCGGCCCCAATTGCGAATCTGGTCTATGGCTTCACCATCGACGGCGTTAAGGACGGTAGGGTCAGCGGCGACTCGTAATATCGACACTCCTCTCACTCCGTGGCCACACTACCTCATCAACCACCAACCAATCCTCTTGTCCAAATTTTTGGGTTAGAGCAAATATTTCAGTTATTGAGTCATGAATTTGAGTGTGCACTTTCTTCAAAATAATCGAATTTCCTAAACCCAATTCGCAGAAACAAATTTTCTTACGATGTTATCCTTTGCTGCTGAGCACGTGGTTAATCATTGCCCTAAACTTGCGATTATCGTGCCGTTGAGATCGAACTCTAGTTGCTAGCGTGTTATATAAGTTCTTAGCCTATGAGCTACAATGAATTATCATGCCAATTATTATCATTTATCAGTAATTTTTGGATAGTTTTATATCAAAACTTTTGAAAATTGTCCTATTAAATTAAACCTTAATCACTCGTTTTTTTCTCATTTCCTAAACTTAATTTTCATCGTCTTTATATTAAACAAAATACTGAGTTAAATACGAGAAATAACTAATTACTTAAAGATTAAAACAATTAACATTTCCTTAACTTAAATATAGTATGCGTATATTTTAGTTAAAACAAAGTCAAGTACTTCGTTTCCATATACAGACGAAACATTCATCAAAGAAAAGTTTAAAATAACTCCTAAATTCTGTACGTCTATATTCTATTTACTTAGAAAGCATTAATGCGCGGAAGTGAAATATGAATAACAGAACGTGTAAAGACATCTGCTCGCGTGTATACGAGGAGCATAGAAACGGGCAGAATTTAATATTAAATTAAGGTGTTACGAAGGAGTCGAGGAAGGAGCAAAGGTAGAAATAAATCCTGGTGATATATGAGACTCGGATCGGGGCACGTTGACATTTTTGAGGTAACAATTTTAGGTTTTCGCGATACTTACGTGCTGCGTCTGCTAGAAATACATAAAGGACTTTGGTGCTTTGCATTTAATATAAGAACATTTTCTTTTTCTTCGCAAGTATTATGCTAAGAAATATGACTTACGAGTGAATGTTTACTAAAATAATGTAAAGGGTTACAGAATAATAAGATGTATTAGGTATAAAGTGAAGATTTACATAGTCATTCCGTCGTTAGGTTCGTATTAGAAGTGGGAATGTTTTTTTTTTTAATTAAATATCTATAAATTTAAGAAAAATAGGATAAACCTACACCTATACATAGGTAACCGCTACCATCTGCTTGAGATCCTATAATTAATAAAATTAAATCCATACCTAAGCACACTGCAGCAAGATTTCGAAATAGTATAAGTTCATTCTGAATACATTGGACCAAAAATTATTCTATAGCTGAAGGTAGCCGAGCTAACTATCGTATCGACGTCAAACATCACAGTTCCCACAGAAGCGTCGGGAATTAAAAATTCAAATAAAATGCTATAAAATCCGTAAAGTTATTTTCATTTAATGTGTAGTATCCGCGTAAATATAAGAAATCATTAAGAAGGAAATGTATCAAGTTCATCAAGTTGGTAAATTTTTTCGATGTACCGACCTCATTAATATAATGTGCACCTAAATAACAAGCGAGGCCTGTTGGTAAAAATTTTCCATTCAAATATGCCAAATCCAAATCTCATCTAGACTGGTGATGGGGGCAGCAAACTAGGACGAGAGCTCGGCTCTTCGCTTGCCTCATTGCATGCATTGTTTTAAACAGTGGTAGAGCCACGCGGCAGCCTTTGCTGTCGCACGGATGGGCCGGCTCGAACTGGGGTGGTACCACGACCTCACAGAATACCAGCGTGAAGTAAAGGTTTACATCTGCGTTTCGCTTGGTGAGTGCAGGTGGCCGGAGGCCCTTTTTACTGAAAATGAAGCATTCCATCTTAGTCCTCACAGGTGACAACGCATCTGCATTTTGATTTGTAATAGGGGATAGATGGAGATGTCTATGGGCCGCAGCAACCACTTACCATCAGGTGGACTGTGTGCTCCTTTGTCACCCTTATCCTATAAAAAAAAATGTGGTGAACGGGCACAATTTGAAAAAATACATTTTTAAATACTATAACTTTATAAAAGCTATTTGCGTTTGTTCAAACTAATCTTCTTACTCTTCTTATTTTTCAAAACGTTACCCCCACACTAGGATTTTCTCTTATATCGTGGAGGCAATTTACAAACATAAATTGCACAAGGACAAACATCCAAACCCGGAACAATTATTTGTAGGCCATACAAATACTTGTTCCGTGCGGGATTCAAGCCCGCTGCCCCCAACGCTGGAACTCGTTGCTAAGCCACTACGCCACGGAACCATCTACTAATTCCCTATATAAATTATTTTTGTAAGTAAAAACTATGTCCTTAGAATAGAATAGAATAGAATAATTTTTATTCAATACTAGCTGTTCCCCGCGACGTCGCCCGTGTTAAGATTGGATTTCATGGGTTTTAATTTATTGCGCGGTACCCTAATAATTTTACTAAATAAAAGTAGCCTTAGTTACTCCTTATGACATCAGCTATCTGCCAGTGAAAATCGCTTCAGCCGTTTCGGAGATTAGCCGGAACAAACAGACAGACAAAATTTTTTTTTAAATTGTTATAGTGCCGTAAATACTGTTATTTTGACATTAAAAAACTTAAAGGGACACTATTATTTTATTTATTTGCATAGATAGATTACATGTAATTTTTATTGACTGTCCTGGAAAGAACTAGCAAGAAACCCAGCGGGACTTTTTTTAAAGTAAATTATACAATATGAAAGGTTTTAGGGTTATTATCAACCATGTATTCATTTATATTATAATAACTATTTTTATAAACTTTTTGTTCAATAAAATTTAATTTATTGTTAAATTTACATAAAAAGCTATTTCTGTTAGTTCTTTTCTTAATAGTATTTAAAATTAACCGTGTACCTACCATGACCCAATTTACATAGAGCAAAAAATTAAAAACTAACTATAACTTTACAAATAAATCAAATTATTTCGAAATTGATGCCTGGAAACGTTATAACTAGATACGAACTACGTTTTAACATTGAAATTATAGTTTCGAAAATTAGAGTTTGCGGTGCGACATATTCCAATGCAATTGCAACACTGCACTGCAAAAGCTGTGTGCACGTACCATTGT
Source organism: Parnassius mnemosyne (assembly GCA_963668995.1). Taxonomy (NCBI): domain Eukaryota; kingdom Metazoa; phylum Arthropoda; class Insecta; order Lepidoptera; family Papilionidae; genus Parnassius; species Parnassius mnemosyne. The sequence continues at coordinate 49,042,427 of CAVLGL010000104.1, read as the reverse complement.
TATGAATAAAGTATTTCGTGTACAGTTCAATTTACCAAGCTTCACGCCGCGTCACTAATATCTTGTGGCTGTGTGTTATGGAATTTAAAATTTGTAATTTGAAATTGTATGATATCAAACACGCTGTAATTCATAACCAATCTAAAGTGAACGGGTGACTTTGAACTATAGTATTTCTCTCTCGCTTTGATAAATTTTGAATATGAATTTTCAAATACACATTTTGATGAATTAAATTATAAAAAGCTAGATCTTAACAAAACAACAGATCCTCCCTATGAGGTAATCTATTTTTAGGCTTCTGTTCAGCAGTGGACTTTTGATAAGTTGTAACGATAACGATAACGGTAACGGTAACTGTAACATTATTTTTCAAAAGTATGTATATATTTTTACTTAAAATAGGTAGAATGTAAAAAAAGAGAGTTTAAGAGTTTTGATTGGAACTTGCCGACCGCCGGAATTCTGCTCCTGTTTTAACGTTTAAATAATATTTTGAAGCGGATTTTAGTGTATCAAGTGCATGTCAACTATTAGTGAAAACGACGAAATAATTAGAGCTCCGATGTTGATATAAACCTCAAGTTATTTTGTCCGTTTAGGCCTCTCAAGAACTTAAGCTACTGTCGTAATTGCCTATTCGTTGGGTTCAGCTGTCGTCAACATCTCCCAAAAACTCAATGTGATGCGTCGGCATATTGTGAAGAAGTTTTTGAAGTTTATAAAGGGTGATTTCTTATTACGTGACACTGGCAAAAATTCTAAGTCTTTAGAATATCGATGTCTACAATTATGTTCTAGAGTTAACAAATATTAAATAATTAAGATTTAATTTATAAAAAATAAACTAACTCCACTCTGCTAAAGAAAATAACAGCTTTCAAACACGAAAAGTACAAATGTATAACACATCTTTCCGACAACTGCGAATTTAGGTCACTATTAGATCTCAGTATGTTTTAACCACAACATTTTTTGCATGAAATTCAGAAATTAATTGCAAAATTCGAAATTGGAAATATTCTTCACCGATTGCTTTAAATTTTAAAGATACTGTGTCAACATTTTAAAGATTAAAATGTCGGCACACCGTTGCATTTGAATACGCGGGTTTTTTTTTTCAATATTCTTTGTAAATCACATGAACGTGAAGCAGAACCCCAATACTGTCCTTATAATGTCGCATGAAATTCGTCGTAGGTAACCGATTTCAGTTGAAGTCAGGCCTGTTTTAATCACAGAGCCACTTCTTTTAGTAAAATTTAGATAGATAGATAGATAGATAATTCTTTATTGTACACCAAATCAATACATAAACGAAAGAAAAAGAAAAAAAAAATAATGACACAATGGGCGGTCTTATCGCTAAAAGCGATTTCTTCCAGACAACCTTTGGATGGACAGGATTACAAAAAGCAGAAAATTGTGTGGTTTGGTGATGCAGAGACAATATTTATAAAGATTTAATTATAATATATAGAAATAAATAACAAATAAAGACATAAAATACGAATGCATACATATATAGATGGCACGAATTCAAAGATTAAGATAGTGGTTGTGTACAAGCTTCTGAAAAACAGATAAAGATTGGGCGCGTCTCACTGACAGAGGTAGGGCATTCCATAGACGGACTGCTTGGATAGTAAACGACCTGTCCAAAAATTTGGTATTATGGGCAGGCATTTTTAATGTAAAATTTTCTGATGATCTCAAAACCTTCGAATGGTAATAGTGAAGGAATTCAAAGCGATCCTTAAGATAAGAAGGATAGGAAGGGTTAAATAGAACATTGTAAAGAAGTGACAGAATATGAGCATTCCGGCGAAGACGAATAGGAAGCCACTTGAGCTTATTACGAAAACAAGAAACATGATCATACTTGCGCAAACCAAATATGAATCTTATACAAAAATTTTGAAGACGCTCAAGTTTATCAAGTTGCTTTTCGGTGAGATCAAGATAGCTGACATCTGCATAGTCCAGAATCGGGAGAAGCAGAGATTGTGCAAGCGCAATTTTAGTGGCAGTAGGCAGAAAGTTCCTTAATCTGTTCAATGATCGAGCAGCTGCAAAGAGTTTACGACTAACTTCCTGTATTTGAGGACCCCATGATAGGTTACTGTCAATATAAATTCCCAAGTCTTTGACTTTTTCACTAAGAGGAATAAAATTTCCATCAAAAACAACTTGAGGTGCTTGAGAAAGGTTTGATTTCTCAATCATATTCGAACTTCCGATTACAATTACCTGAGTCTTTAGAGGGTTAATCTTTAAGCCATATGTTTTTGCCCAATCTGATATTTGCTCAAGGTCACTATTTATAGTACTAATAGCTACATGTAGTTCACTAGGAGAAACATGAGTATATATTTGAAGATCATCTGCGTATATAATTTACTGAGCCATTTAGATATCCCTATGGAATTATATCCACAGACTTTCTGTTTGGAATGCGTTTTAATATTTTTATACACCTAGTTCCGGAGATGGGAAGAGTCCACGGCGCAGCGTGAGAAATTGTCGGACATTGCATGAAATATTTTTATTATATAAAACATTTTTTTATGAAATAAGTTAACGTAATTTTTTCCATATTTTTTTATTTCTATCGATCAAATTAATCACCCATGTAATCGATGGATCTTTGGAAACGCAATGACAGTTTATTGATGCCGTTCTTGAAGAAATCAGCCGGTCGGGAGACAACAAATTCTTCAACGGCAATTTCATAGGTAAAGATTTATTACTATTAAACTTTTGGCGTATTTTTCTAGAAACAACTAAAAATAATAAAGAACTGCGGTTATCAACCTACTATGACAGAAATCCCTCCTATAAGAGACAATCTGAGTATGCCTATGTTCAGTAGTGGACTCTTGACATGCTGTAATGTATGAATAAAACAAGTCTTAAGCATAAATTACCTACTTTCAACACTGAGCATGTAAGTAGCCAGAAGGGACGAAAGTAGCCACTTTAAGTTCATTTTCACTTTACAGTCGAGTAGGAGAAGGTGTGAGCTAGAAATGCAAGTCGGTTTAAGCTTTATTGCACGTTACTACCCACTTCAAAAGAATATTAGAGTTCAAACAATTTTTTTCTCGACAGCACTGTAATTCTCTCTCATGTTTTTCTGTTAATGATCATGTAAATCTAAGTCATTTTTTTAAGATTTTCTAGTTCTTTGTGATCATTTTGTATTTCACTTAAAAGTTTTCATATGTTAATTTGATGTGTAATAGGAAAATCTAAAAATATAAGTAACAAAGTACAAATTTACTATTAACAAACGTTGTAACTACTTTACCATGTGACAGTCGCGATGGTGTAAGAGAATACATAACCCAATTTTGTTCCATGAGTATCGTAAGAGACGACTATGAGAATTATCAGAAAGACCTCGTAACTTGCGATAGATTTTTCTTACTATTATCTTACTAATGCTTGACTTCTATCACATCTGGTGTTTTCATATATATATAATTGAAATGACATATGAATTTACAGACGACCTGATGGTAAGTGACTACTGCAGCCCGTGGACACGAGCAATCAATTTCAAATGAAGAATGCTACAGATGTGTTGTCGCCTCTGAGGACTAAGATGAAATGGCCTGTATACTGTCTCTCTTTACTCTTTAGATCGGAACATATTAGTGCACACACTGTCATTTGGCTGTCACAGGTAACTCTCATAGGTAACCTAACCTACGCCGACAGACTCGTAGACAGAAGCTTTTATACGTGGTAGAGCCATGCTATAGCTATATTAGTAGTATACAGTTGTAGCACGAATGGGTCGGCTCGACCGGGGAAGGACCACGTTCTCACAGAATACCAACGTGAAATAGCAGCCTAATACTGCTGTGTTTCGTATGGTGAGTGTAGAGAACCGGAGCCCTTTTTACTGGAAACGAGGCATTCTATCTTAGTCCTCACGGCTGACAACGCATCTGCATTTTAATTCGCAAACGAAGATAGATGTAGATGTCTATGGGTCACAGCTACTACGTACCATGAGGTGGACTGTGTGTTCGTTTATCGTCATATCCTATAAAAAAGTGAAGTCCTAGTGCTACCATCTAGTAAGTTGTAATGAAGAGATAAACACAAATCCTTTCAAAGGTACGAGCCCATGTCCAATAGTGGACTTTTAAAAGCTGATGATTGAGAAAACAACACTTCAGGTAATAATTATTGTTAATTACAGTCGCAAGTTGAATGTAATTGTTAATTGAAATTTTAAAGTGCTGATTTACTATGTGCTCGAAGGTGAAGAAAAACATCGTGAGGAAACCTGCATGTCTGAGAATACCCACTTCGAAGACATGTCAAGTTTGCCAACACGCATTGGGCCAGAGCGACGAACTCTTCTTTGGCTTAAAGTCCTCTCAGAAGTGAGAGGAGGCCTGTGACCAGCAGTGGAACGTATATAGGCTGTAACTTTACTTTAATTTACAGTCGCAAAAGGTTATACCTATTACTTAAATTCTCTTACATTTACTACATCATAGACAAAATTATTTACAATATCATTTCTAACAACATTTTCTTTCTTCCGTGACCAATAATTATGAAACACCTATCACCATGTCCCTTGATCAATGTCTTTCCACATTGTCAGATGGTTCTTTCTATTTTCGTCACTTTCCAGGTTACCAAATGTTCTGGTTACTCGGAATATAAGAGAAATAAGTTTTATGCTTTAACCCCTTTTATACGTGGAGAAATCAATATACATACCCTCTGTAGCGATGCACCGGTCAGGATATGCTGGACTACCGGTACCAGCCGTAGTTGCAGAAGAGAATTCTAAGGATTTCCGTTCGGGACGTAGTCGGTGCACCTCAATTACTTTGCATAACATTTAACACGTGCCGGAAGCGATAATCTATCTCCAGCTACCTTGCAGTGATATCGTAGTAAATCAAGACCACTTTAGAGCCATCATCCTCCTCGACAATCCTGATTGTCCGCAGCCTTTAGAGGCCCCCTTTCTGGTAAAAATATCATTATCTAAAAGAACGTTCATATCCTACAACTAATATTGTATTAATATGGTATGTTATTTTGTGGGAATTTTATTGTTTTAGAGAATTTTAGCAGTAGAGAATGTATACAAAGTAAAGAGTTCATTGTGAATACCCTTGTATTCAAAAGAGAAAAAAACTTTCTATCTATTTGAGTCACGCTGCAGGTATATTGTGGTTGTAGCACGAAAGGGTCGGCTCAACTAGGACCACGCTCTCGCAGAATACCAGCGTTAAATAGCAGCTTAATGCAGCTGTATTTCGTATTTCGTATCGAAACGAGGCATTTCATCTTAGTCCTATAGTGGCGACGCGTCTACATTTTCATTCTTAATCGAGGATAAATATAGATGTCCATGGGTAACAGCATCCACTTACTATCAGGTGAACTGTGTGCTCGTTTGTCATCTTTATTTTATAATAAAAGTAATCTGAAAGAAATAGAATATACGTAGAGTAACACGGGCCACCGGCGACTCCAGTCCACGATCCTATGGAAATATACAATTCAATTTCAATGATCTTGGAGAATGGTCTTTTAATAAACATAATTGTACTTTATTAGCAATAGACATTTCAAAATTATTTCAAAATTATTTTCAAAATTATTACAAAGATTATGTTTAATGTCCATGTCACACCTATGCCGGTAGTTGTTGGGAGCACTAAGCTCGAAGTTGTTGACGAGTATGTTTACCTGGGACAAATAGTCCGACTAGGTAAGTCCAACTTCGACCGAGAGGTCAATCGACGGATTCAACTCGGCTGGGCAGCGTTCGGGAAGCTACGACACATCTTCTCGTCAGACATACCTCAAAACCTTAGAACAAAATTGTACAAAACCAGTGCGTGGTGCCAGTGATGACTTACGGAACTGTGACGTGGTCCTTCAATACTGGCCGTATGAGGAAGCTCAAGGTCGCTCAGCGAGCTATGGAGAGGGCTATGCTCGGAGTTTCTCTGCGTGATAAACTTAGGAATGTGGATATCCGCAGTAGAACCAGAGTAACCGACATAGCCCAACGGATTAGTAAGCTGAAGTGGCAGTGGCCGGGCCATATAGCTCGAAGAACCGACAATCGATGGGGAAGTAAGGTTCTTGAGTGGCAGCCTCGTACCGGTAGGCGAAGCGTAGGGCGACCCCCCACGAAGATGGAGTGACGACCTCCATCTCATGGGGGGTCTATGCAGGAAATCGATGGATGCAGGGTAATGGTGATGATGATGATTTCAAAATTATAGCTGTACTTAAAATAATTTACCATGTATTTAATATTTAATCTGACAATACCGTTAACAATATACTTCCAACGATTTACTAAAATCTCCGCTCTGGCTGAGCCGATTTCACAAATAATTGTAATCGTTCGAAAAACAAACACGCGCTCGCTCGAGTGTGTAAAATGTTTAAAATGAATGTCTAAACCGACCATCATTCAGTGACACCTGCGCTGGCATTTAAGAGAATATTGCTGCAGGCTTTCAAGGGTCTCTCTATACTGGTGGATTGTATTCTCAAGGCGCAGCAAGTTGTCACCCTCATTATATCGTTCCGGCCGAATGTCGCATTCACTGTCGCACAGCCGGCCTGTCAGTCAATGTAAATAATCGACAACGCTCGTAAATTGCACTCGATCTTGATTGCCCGGAGTATCATTTTACATATTGTAAAAACAAACAATATACCATCTACTCTGCAAATAAACCGTCAGATTTCATTTTGAAAGTGATAGATTTTAAAATTATAATTTGCCATGTGGGGACGTTGAATAGGTAAGAGGATTAATGAGAAATGTAAACAATCCATTCCGCCAAGTATTAGACATAGTTTATTAGACATAGTTAGCGCACACACACTCTCACCCACTCACTCACAAACTGGACTCGAGCGTACTCATTCTTATTTCAACTATTACAGAGTCATCTACAAGCGCTATAATTAAATTTTAATTTTAATTGTGTAGTGAAATAATACCACCATATTATTTGTAGATATTAGAAACATTACTTTTAACCTCCGATGTCAATCATGTTATGTTAAAACTACTGTATAGTATAGTATATCTTTAAGTAAATGTTGTCCAGTGAAAAACCATTTTGTAATATCGCATGCCAGGGTCCTGAGATACAAGCTGTGCTTAGTTTAGAACCCGCAGTTACCTGTGTTATTATACTAATGTTGTTAAATAAATAAATAAAATGAATAAATAAATATAAAGATCTATAAACCAGTTATTGTACTCGTAGAAACTGAGTGCGAGCATCTGGAGATTGGCACTGCGTTTGGCGAATGAAAAACAGGATGTTAAAAATAACCAAGGTTAATAATAAAAATAAAACTGTAGGTAGGCTGAGTTAATTAAATAAAGACGTTGAACACCTTAGTCCTAGTAACCAAAGGAGCTGAAAGCGTTCGAAAACATTTTGAAATACATATTATTCAGCATCCTGTTGTTCCCAAAACTCGGTTGCAATGACAATGAATCCACCATGAATTAGCGACTATAGTAAAAAGAATAAAGTTTTTACCATAGTGATATAGTAATTTAGGCTGCTTTTAACCAAGGAACAATTTTAAAATATTATCGGATACAATTTATTGCGCAGAAGGTACTAATAAGCTAAAAATCTACGCATTAACACATAGGCTCTCATTCAGCTTACCCTACTTTGCTTTAGGATACAGATTTGCTTAAGTCGTAAGATCAAAGGCAGACTAAAATCAGAAACACGGGAAGAATTATAATACTAGTCCATGTCAAAAAAATTGGTCCCATGCTGCAGTTATATCATGCTTGTAGCACAAATAGGTTGGCTCAACCAGGTAAGGACCAAGCCCTCACAGAATACCAGAGTAAAATAGTACTTTAATGCTGCTGTGTTTCATATGGTAAGTGTAGAAAACCGAAGACACTTTTTACTGGATACGAGATATTACGTCTTAGTTTTCAGAGGTGACAACGCATCTGCATTTTGATTTGTAGTCGAGATATTTTATGTATATGTCTATGGGCCACAACAACCACTTACTATCAGATGGACTGTGTGCTCATTTGTCACCCTTATTCTATAAAAATGTCCCCAAAGGCAAACAATTATGTCTGCACAAATACTTATTCCAGTGGATATTCCAATGACTCGACCCGAGGATCCAAATTCATTGCATCTTTATGTAAAGTTACAGCTAAACTTTATTTATTCATAAGCAATAATTCTTGGAAGTCATAAATCTACGACAAGGCTTCTTAGATTATATTCTTATATTCTTAAGTACTGCATACTGATTCCTTAAATACAGCTACTTCCATTTGCACCCTTTATTTTGTTCAATTCATCAATAACGTGTCTATTATATTCAACGAGACCATTTATTTTGCAGTATTAAAGGATTTTAAATCAATCTAACTGTAAAATTAAACATTGAAAAAGAAAGGGCGTGTAGCATTTTAATCAAATCGGCATTAGAGTAATCGCATAGGAATGCGCAGGACGTGCTCCGAACACACTGTCAAAGCGCTTAAAAATAATTTGTTAATTTTCCTTTATAACAACATATATACAACAAGATAAATACTACAATAGATAGACTCCAAATCCCTCTCTTTGGAAGACCATTAACCATTGTAATTTTTAAGGTGTTTATATGTTCAATGTTCGTATTTATGTATCATCGACGTTGTAATCATCATCGACTCGAAACAGCTTCCTGTTGGATAGTGTTCTCTCCCATTAGAAGGAAGAATACCAGCTTAAAATGGCAGTTTGACACTCATCATCATCATCATTACAGCCCTTCACAAGTCCACTGCTGAACATAGGCCTCCCCCAAGGAATGCCACAAAGCACGGTCCTGAGCCACCTGCATCCATCGACTTCCTGCATATCTTACCAGGTCGTCACTCCATCTAGTGGGGGGACGCCCTACACTTCGCCTGCCGGTACGAGGCTGCCACTCGAGAACCTTTCTTCCCCATCGGTTGTCGGTTCTTCGAGCTATATGGCCGGCTCATTGCCACTTCAGCTTACTAATCCGTTAGGCTATGTCGGTCACTCTAGTTCTATTGCGGATATCCTCATTTCTGAGTTTATCACGCAGAGAAACTCCGAGCATAGCCCTCTCCATAGCTCGCTGAGCGACCTTGAGCTTCCTCATCCGGCCAGTAGTGAAGGACCACGTCTCAGTTCCGTATGTCATCACTGGCAACACGCACTGGGTGTACAGTACAGTGACACTGCTCTCACAGAATACCAGCGTAAAACGGCAGCTTCACACTGCTGTGTATCATATGGTGAGTGTAGAGAACCGGAGACCCATATTACTGGAAAAGAGGCATCCTATAAAACAAAAAAGAGAATTTTACATAATCGTCTCGTTTACCAGATGTCTTAAACTTTTGACAGAAACAGAAACGGAAACTTTTTTGTTTAATATAGATTATAAATAATACTTATTGAAAGTCATTAAACACTATTCCCTATAAGGGAATCCCTGGGTGTTTTGCATTTGGCATAAACGGGATGTTCATATTGCTATCGGAAGACATAAGTTGTCAAAGTTTTTTTTTTTTAAATGAACTAAACTTTACTAGGATTCTCTTCTATATCGTGGAGGCAGTTAACAAACTTACATTTCACAACGACAAATATACAGACCCGGTACAACTATTTGTAAGCCCATAGCATACAGCAAACTTGATCTTGAACTAAACGAATTTAGCGCTGCCACGGAGCCATCTTTCGAGCCGTTCTAATTGTCGCTTTTTACGATACAGAACTAAATGGTTTGATAGATTTCCTTACATCACCCCTGTACAGCATTTTATATCTTTTCTACCGACTCCAAAAAGGAGACAGTACTTGATTCGACTCTATGTTTTTTTATGTGTTTTTACCTCATAACTTTTTTCTGGGTGAACCTTTTTCGATGATCCTTTTTCCATTTGAAAGCTGGTGCTATTCATGTGGTCCCATATAAATTTGATCAAGGTCTGATCAATAGTTTTTGAGTTATTCTTAATAATTTATATTGAAGCCGTATGTACAAAATTTTTAATTTTAAATTATTTTTATAGGATAGGATGACAAACGAGCACACAGTCCACGTGTTGGTAAGTGGTTGTTATGGCCCATAGACATCTACATTTATCCTCGACTACGAATTAAAATGCAGATGCGTTGTCACCTGTGAGAAGTGATATGGAATGCCTAGTTTCCAGTAGAAGGGATCTCCGGTTCTCTAAACTCACCATACGAACCACAGCAGCGTTAAGCTGTTATTATACGCTGGTATTCTGTGAGAGCGTGGTGCTTCCCCGTTCAAGCCGACCCTTTCGTGCTACAACTATACTACTAATATAGCTGCAGCATGGCTCTATCACGTATCTCTCGTATTGTAGTGAGAATTTATCTGATTCGCCACGCTAGCCAGGCGGATTGTAAGAACATATGTATAGATGTATTTATGTTTGTATGACGTGGTTTTTTTTTTTTATTATTATAGGATTGGGTGACAAACGAGCACACAGTCCACCTGATGGTAAGTGGTTACTGTGACCCATAGACATCTACATCTATCCTCAATAAAGACTCAAGATGCAGATGCGTTGTCACCCGTGAGGACTAAGATGGAATGCCTCTTTGCCAGTAAAAAGGGTCTCCGGTTCTCTACACTCACCATACGAAACACAGCAGCGTTAAACTGCTATTTTACGCTGGTCTTCTGTGAGAGCGTGGTCCTTCCCCGGTCGAGCCGACCCATTCGTGCTACAACCATAATATAGCTGCAGCATGGCTCTACCACGTAGAGCCATGCTGCATATAAATATAAATCAGCTATCTATCAGAGAAGATCATGAAGTTTTTCCATCTTTTCTTATGGTTTCTTTCCATGACACCCTCGGGACGAAATTGAGTGATTGATTATCTTACACCGCCACCACATATTCAATTTTTCTTATAACAGAAGAATATTATTGTATATCACATCATACCTACGTTATAACAATGCCCTTACGATATAACTGATCAGTGAATATAAAATATTATGAAGGGTAACTGTTAACACTAATATTTTGTGTGAGGGCTACAAGATTAAAAATTAAAAATTTTGTACAACCGGCTTCAATATTAATTATTAAGAATAACTCAAAATGCATTAAATGGGACCACATGTGAAGTACCATCTTTCAAAGAGAAAAAGAATCATTGAAATCGGTTCACTCAGTAAAAAGTTATGAGGTAACACACATAAAAAAAACATACAGTCGAATTGAGTACCGTCTCCTTTTTGAAGTCGGTAGAAAAGAAAAGATTAAGATGGGGGAATTTGAAATATAAAAGCTATTATGATTTTTTTTTGATAGGATAAGGGTGACAAACGAGCACACACTCAACCTGATGGTAAGTGAATGCTGTGGCCGATAGACATCTACATTAATCCTCGATTGAGAATTAAAATGCAAATGCGTTGTCACCCCCGAGAACTAAGATGAATGCCTCGTTTCCAGTAAAAAGGATCTCCAGTTCTCTACACTCACCATACAAACCTCAGCAGCTATGAGCTTATATTTTACGCTGGTATTCTGTGAGAGCGTGGTCCTAACCTGGTCGAGTGACCCATTCTTGTTACAAACATGTCTGCAGAATGGCTCTACCAAGTTGACAATTACAATGAATAAATCATCATCACCATCAGTACATCTCTCTCAAAGGCCCACTGCTGAACATAGCCCCCCCCCCCCCATCGATTGCCACTTAGGGGATAATTTGTGATAGTTACCACGCTTTGCAGGCGGGATGGCAACCGTAGTTTTTTTTAGTATTTTGAGTAATTATCTGAAAGATGCTGCCACCCATCTCGTGTTTAATTCCCCTCTGTCACGTTTTACGACACCTACGGGATGATATGAGGTAGGATGAAGCGAGTACCGATAACGCACCGTTAATATGATGGTTAAATAAAATACATGTAAACATTTTAAGTTTATATACCTTACATACGAACAAAACCCGCGGCTTCGCCAACGTGTACGTCGGAAAACGCCTTCATTTCGAAAAATCACAACACATATTTTGATTAACAATTTAAGATAAAGTATAAGAACCTTTAAAAAGTTTGGTTTGAAACTTTTTTATATCTTTTATAGATCATGAGTTAACCCTTAAGTTTTTCTATTTCACAAATACCACACTTTTCAAAATCTTTTAAAATTCTCTAAATTTACAACACTAAACTAATAAGGAACAACTTAGTAGCGATCACTCAGTCCCAGTGGTTATTTTCATTTATAAATTCCTTAATATTATAACAACGCTTTTTATACAAACTTTTTTCAGTAAAGGTATTGAACTTCGTACTTTAAATTACAGGCACATTCTTATTTTTATATGTATGGCTGGATTATGTAGGGAAAATATTTGTTAAACTAGATATTAAACTAAAGCTGAACGTTTTTAATTGATTGCTTTAGTACCGTTTAGTAGCGGTGAAAGAATATCCACTACCCCGTATCATTGCGTGGGTCTCGTAAGAAGCAACAGAGGGAAACAAATCAGAAGATGGGCAGCGTCTTTCTAATGACGAATAAAAATAAAAATAAACTGTGGTTGCCAACCCGCTTGCCAATCGTGGCAACTGTGGCAAATATCTAAGGAGACAATCATATAAAATATTAAAATAAACATAATTATATACTATAGTAAAAGCATTTGTGTGGAATGATGACGGGATCGATATAACAGAAAGGGGTTTTAATCAGAGTTACAAATTCAATTTAGGTTCGTCTATGTCAATTGGTGAGGGAATCGGAATCATTTGCATAGTTATTATAAACACGGTTCAGACCTGCATAAACTATGCCCGATGAGAGATCCCGTCTGCGTCACCAAAACATCATATACATACGAAATAATTAAACTATTTTCATTAAAAAGAACATAATAGACAAAGACAATTTTGTGATGAATAGTACATCAGTACATTTATCGAACGAACTAGGTTAAAAAACTAACTATTAACTGTTAATTATTTAAAAAAAACATTACACAAACACATCACGTGCTTGTGGAATGTTTTTTAAAATTTATAAACTTATAAAAATCACAGTATAAAGGCTCTTTTAAACTTTTGGCTAAAATCAGAAGTTTTACAGAAACATAAGCTTAAACTGAAATATTTTAAAGTACTTGTTTTGTTCAGAATAAGGAAAAAAAATTAAACCTGCACATAATTCTACAAAGATAAAGACGTGAAGGCGTTCCAACTTGTACGTAAATATTTTGCAATGTTAAAATATCGTCGGACATTATTATTTTCGAACGTCGACGCTTTTCAAGATTTGTTTAATCGATATGTAATAAAATAAGCCGTAAATGGAAAGGACATAAAATCAGAGATGGAAAAAGGCACAACGATATACCGGTACACGAAGAGGGTAAAACGATTCACATTCATGATAATGTTCGAAAGTTGTCAGGCAAGTCAACGATGCCGTTTAGTTACGGAATAATTTTGTTAAATTATTTTTCGTTTTGCTGATGTGCTGTGTAGTAGCTAAGTAGAAGGTTCACTACCCCACATTATCCATTAGGCACCCTTAAGAGGTGACAGATGGAAACTGAAAATAGGAATAGGCAGCGGCATCTTTCTGATATCATCTGCTAATCTAATCTCTAAAACCTAATCTGCCAGCCACTGTGGAAACTACTACAAAACTTGCTTTATAAGGCCAAGAAGAGGCCTATGTCTGACAAGCTGTAATTAATGAATGAATGGTTTCTTAAATTTATAATGAAAACTCCATGACTTTTAATTACATTGATGACCCAATAACTCAATTTTAATGTTGCCAATGAATTAAAATTAACAGCTATTAAATATAACATAGCATAACAAAGAACTATTCCAAATCAAATTACAATTTGAAAATAAATTTGTAACATTGTATTTAAAAACGTTCATATGAGTTTTGAACAAACCTAAATTGTAAACAATTTTTACTTTGACTTTGACATAGATTCTCTTTCGCCGTCACCATACTTTAAATAATAGAGTAATTTTAATTTAATAGAAAGAAGTGTAAACAAAAATCGTATTATTAGAAATATTATCATATTCATATATAATTGACAATATAAATGAATAAAAATTTTGCTGTTAAGTGCTCCATTAAAAATTTGGTAAACTAAGTTTAAACGTTCCATTAGGTTTTGCTATTAGTTAATTCGATTATACTTGAATTATTTATCTATTTATGCCACCCAAATACAGTTCACTCACTGCTGTGATTAAAGGGTGTGAGAAACAATAGATAGAGGGTAAAGGCTATGAAGCATTTCGTCTTAGACCTAAAGGGCGTTAAAATACCTGTAGCCTATTTTATCGGTTATTGGCATTGGCTGTAGTCGTCACTTTTCATCAGGTGACCTATTATTACATATTGACCAGATCATCACTTTAAAATAATAATTTAAAAAAATCTCGGTTTGTGATCACCTACGCCGAGGGATTTAGTCTGGTTAGGATTTATTTATTTATCTTATAAGTTATTATATATTAATTATTAATGTATATTTATTTTAACGTATTTTACTAATTTTTTACATACTCTATCTATTAATAAATCGGCACTATTATATCACTTCGGTGTTTATCAATATGGCCACCAGTCACAGAAATCTGGCAAATTATTAAACACAGTTAATTGACTTTTATATTTTCAAAAAGAATAGTGTGATGTTCTTAGTTTCAATTACCACGTCACATTATCGTAAATCCGATCTCTATTTAGAAATCGATTCTCTCCAGTCAAAGGACTATATATTAAATATCAACATACGGTGCGCTTCGAACATAGACTGGTCGACAGGGATAAGTCGAAAGGTCCAAGCTGAATAAGCAATGTGAGGCCCAAGAGCTTCCCGTGTAAATTTAAAATCGTATTAGTGTATTTTCTATAACAATATATATATATATATATATATATATATTAGTGTGTAAGATAATCACAACTTTAAAAAAGTGATCATGAAATGGTGGTGATAAAGATTTCTTTATCCCCACCCTAGGATTTTCTCTTGTATCGTAGGGGCAGTTTACATACACAAATTTCACAAGGACAAAAGACCCGGAACAATTATTCGTATGCTATAAAAATACTTGTTCCGTGCGAGATGCGAACCCTCAGCCTCCAGCGCTGCAACATATCGCTAAACCACTGATATTGAAGTTAAATGAAGATGTCACTATAAATACGTCCTCGGTTGCAACATTCTAATAAAACTAAAACAAATATTATCGGACGCGACCTGCACCTTTCGTGACTGGCATTCGGTCGACGTGTCTCACTCCGCAGTCGTGTTACCCGTACATTCCGCAAAGTTCATTACATAGTATGATCATGGTATAAAAACGCGGCAGAAATACGATACCGATGCGAGTGATGTGTCTGTCGCAGCCAAATGGCTTACTTAGCCTTTCAGTTAACAGCCCTGACATTATATGGCACGGTCACCCAATTAATTTCATTCAACGAGAGGGTTGCTGGTCTGTGCCTAATTAGCGCTATATGCGATAGCGATCCGCCCCGTCTTCGCATGGGTGATGTCTGGATATCGACAATAGCGCCCCATTTAGTGACCACATTAGTGACCGCCAATATGGTTTTCGCCGAGGTCGATTAGCTCGTGATCTTCTGGTCTACATGATTCATTGATGGTTGGAGACAGTAAGGTCCAAGCTAACGACCAATGCTTCCAATTGGTCGTTAGAATACCTCCCATTGGTCGTTAGCTTGGACATAGCGAAGGCGGGTCTGGCACAAAGCGCTTCTTTCAAAGCTCCCTTTCTATGGGCTTCCCGAGATATTGTGCAATTGGATTGCTGATCGGAGCATCAAGGTTGTAATAGACGGTGCATGCTCCGATTACAAGTCTATTAAAGCTGGTGTTACACAAGGCTGCGTGCTATCACAAACGCTGTTTCTTCTGCATGTCAATGATATGTTGCAAGCTGGTAACATTTATTACTATACTATATGTTTTTTTTTTTGCGCCCGAAGCAATTGGAAATGGGCTACCCCGAAGGGAGGCAGAAAATGCATTACGCATACCACGATGGCCGGTCCATCGTGGTTATGAGGGACTCACTACCTACAAGGGGAACCTAAGTGATACCCTCTAAAAACTGCCTTTGGGGACTGGCAACCAGCTGTTGAAAGCTTCACATGCCATATCTAAAGCGACCCTCTTTTGGGAAAAGAGGGCGCAGACGGCTAAGTGCCGTTTAGGGACTGCCTACGAAGGCATATTGATTTTAAATAATTTTTACTTTAATTAGTATTGGCCTGAGCCGCCAGAAGGCAGTTCAGGTCGCTTGAAAGTTTATTTGGCTGGTCCGAGAGAGTGTTTCTCGGCCTGCGGACGGTATAGCGGGAGGGGAGTGGGGCGGTATAAGTTACTGCCTCACGAATTAATGAGTTATTGTGCGACTCTGAAACTTTAAAAAACTTTTCAGAGAGAGTTTTAGTAAATTGCTGAATTGTTGGGATTTCTAAATCCCGGTGAAGATCGGCATTACGGACGTACCAAGGTGCGTTCGTAGCTAGACGACAGAATAAGTTTTGAACTACTTGTAGTTCGTTAATAATTTTATTATCGGCGTGTGCGAATACGGGGGCCGCGTAAGTCATTACGGGACGTATACAAACCTTATAAAGGGTTCGCTTATTTCTTAGTGACATTTTACTATGTCGGCCTAACATACTGTTAAGCCTACCTAGGTATAAACGAGCTAGACGTGTTACTCTTTTGACATGAGACTCAAAAGTAAGCCTGTAGTCAAGGGTGACGCCTAAATATTTTGCTGACATATGCCATGGGACAGGGGTCCCTAGCATTCGTATAGGTGGAGTATTTTTCTTGTTTTTATTACGGCGTCTTTTAATATCGAATTGAACTGCGGAGCTCTTCTCCGGGTTCACATCGATACGCCATTTTTGGAACCAATCTCCTAGGTCATCGACTGACTTTTGGATCTTGTTCCTTGCTGAAGATATTCTAGGACTTTTGAAGTATAGAGCAGTGTCATCTGCGAAGAGTGAGAGCTGTACACCATTCGACGGGATTGGAATGTCGTTGGTGTACAAGATGTACAGGAGGAGAGCTAGTACTGATCCCTGAGGAACACCAGCTTTAATGGGGCGCTGAGAGGATAACGTGCCTTCGTGTCTAAATCGAAAGTTACGATGTTGTAGGTAAGAGGCTACGAAACGTACTAGACGATCGGAGAGTCCTATCCTATATAATTTGAAAATAAGGCCTTCGTGCCAGACGCGGTCGAAGGCTTTGGCAATGTCGAAAAAGACCGCGATTGTCTTTAGTCGACGTGGATAAAAACCGCTGAGGACATATTCCACAATGCGGTGTACTTGTTGTGGACACGAGTGTTTCGCACGGAAACCAAATTGGTGTGGGATGACAAGGGGGTCACCGTCTGTGGGAAACAGATGGCGCCTCATTCGATTTTGAATGACTCTTTCAAAGAGTTTGCCCATGGCCTTTAGGAGGCTAATGGGACGATGACTGGAGGGGAGGTTAAGAGGCTTGCCTGGCTTGGGAATACCAATGACAATTGCCTCTTTCCAAGTAGTGGGAAAATAACTAAGATTGAAGCAGGCGTTAAAGATAATAGATAAGAGGGTTAACACCTGCTCTGGAAAGTTTTTAAGGGCTTGGTTGGATATGCCATCCGCGCCCGGAGACTTTTTGGGCTTAAGTCCTTTGATGATGGATGAAATCTCATCATTGGACACAGTGATAGGGTCGGAGGATGTGGGGGGTGAGTTCCGGCGGCGGACCTCATCTTCCACTTCCTGAATGTGTGAGGGGTCGACAGGTTGAGAGCTAGGAGAGCATTGTGCGGCAATGCTGTCTGCAAAGCACTCAGCCTTTTCGTCGTCCTCGAAGGCAACCGTACCGTCGGGGCGGGAGAGAGGGGGAGTGTGAGCTGTAGCGTCTATACGGAAGGCTCTAGCCATCTGATAGTACGCTGTATGAGAAGGAGTTATATTCTCCATGAGTTCACTCCTTTGGAGGTCTCGAAATTCAGAAAGGTGTAAACGGAGTTTTCGTTGAAGACGATTAGCCGTATGCCTATATTCGGGGGTGGGATATTTAGCTGCTCTCCGGAAAGCAGCTTTTTTAGCTTTTAATATGTTGCTAATATATAGGGGAAGCCCATTAGTATTAGCAACCGGGACGACCCTTTCATTCTCCTTAAGGGAGGATTTAATTAGGGTTGAAAGTGATTCGACCGCGGTGTCGATTTTTACGGGACTGTCTAAATCTAAATCCGACGATAGGTAATTAGGGGAGTCCTGCGAGTCCATAGCTTTTGCTAGGGAGTCCTTGAAACCTTTCCAGTTAGTAAAGGTTTTCGTAGTTATAATAGGGGGAGGCTGATGGCCAAGAATAAGGGAGACCAGTCGGTGATCGGATCCTATATCGTCTAGTGTCTCAATAGACCTGAGGTTGAGTGAAACTCCTTTGAGTAACGCAAAATCTAGTACATCTGGGTTTAAATCGGTAGCATCGGGATAGTGCGTTGCACCGAGCGGGCTGAAAACGGTTATGTCAAGAGACTGCGTTATATCACGCAGTATCCTACCATTAGTATTAATCGTACGGCATGTCCATTCAGTATGTTTAGAGTTAAAATCTCCAAACATAATGACTGAATTACTAAGAGATAAGATTGCCTCAAAATCATCTTTGAGGGGGAGGTTTTTAGGGGGAATGTAACAGGAGGCTATGACTAAAGACTGATGTCCCGTCATAGATAACCTGCATAACGTAGCTTCCATATTGGTAAGCTGCGGAGTATCAATAAGAGAGCAATGTAGTGTCTTCTTGTAATAAATGGCCGTGCCACCGCCTCGGCGGTCGTGCCTATCATTACGAAGAAGAGAATAATTTTTAATGGATAAGCCTTTAGTGTCTTTGTTTTTAAGGTTGGTTTCCTGTAAGAGGAGAAAATCAGCTTCGCGATCTTTAAGGAAGAGCTTATGCTCTGGGAGGTTATTTCGCAATCCGCGAATGTTAAATGAAATAAGCGATAGCCCTTTGGGCTTGATACGACCGTGACTTTTAGGCAGAGCGGAAGGCTCTGTCATTGTAAGCTAAGTTAATTAAGTTAACTTAACTTACAACGAACGCAATAGGTTACTGTGCTCTACGAGAGCCAGAAGACGGTCCTGAGGGGACCGAGCGGCGCGCAACTTGTTTGCTAATATAGCAATTTCATTAACGTCGATGTTCCTTATCGCGGCGTAAACCGTGTTAAGGTCATCGGCGATTGTAGGCTGTTTCTGCTGCGGAGCAGAGGTTGCCTGCGGTGTTTCGACCTTTTTGGGGCCCCAGGGAAAAACTGGAGCCTGTGTAGGCTTTGAGAAGCCCGGAGGTGGCCTAATAGGTGCTTTTGGTGGTCTCGGGGGACCCTGAGGGGGTCTTGCAACGCCCTGAGACGGCTGAGATACGCCCTGACGGGGCCTCCTAACATATAACGCCGGGAATGAACGGTCATTTACCGGCGGTGGGACCTGTCTAGTTATACGAGGACGAGGAGCGCACGGGCATCCTCTGTAGCTTGCCGGGTGGCCTGTCTGTTGACACAAGACGCACGCGGGCGGGGATACGGCATCTTTAGGCCGGGGACACTCTTTGGTGATGTGTGGATCTAGGCACTTAACGCACCTGGGTGGGGCGGAGCAATTGGCCGCCGCGTGACCATATAGTTGGCAGCGGTGGCACTGCGCCGGGAAACCGACTCAACCCTAACTCCCGACAAGCCGCACACCGTGCGTACTTGCCGGAAGATGGTTTGCGCCTCCGGAACGTTGGTTAGGATAGCTAAGACTATCGGGTATCTCAACCCGGTCCTACTGTGCATTTTATGAACAGCTTCGACGGGGAATCCTTGTGACTTAAGGTCATCAAGAATCTCCTCGTTGGAGAGTTCGAACGGGACGCCTCGGATGACGGCCTTGACTTTACGCTCTTCCGGAAGAGCGTATGTGTGGTACGATACTCGTTCATTAGTAAAAAGCCTAGTGAGTCGGCGAAAATCGTCAATCGATTGCGGAACTATTTTTATCGCTACGCCCATGTTCATGCTATGTCATATTTAATTCCAGAGTCGTAGCATATCTTGCTAAGTCTGGTGAACTCCGCCTTGTCTCTCAAAAAGACAGGGGGCGGGACTGGTTTTTTCGCGAGTTGCGGAGCGCAACGTGAAGCCGGCTTCGACGGCGCTGCAATATCTAAGGGGGTCGAGGCAGCGGCGGGGGCTGCGGAGGTAGACGCGGCAGCGGCGGGGGCTGCGGGGGTGGGGGGAGCGGCACGGGCCGCTACGGCGGGGGGCGAACGGTTTTTCGCGGCGCGCTTCGCTGCGCGCTTTGACGAAACCGTGGTGTACGACGATGTATTGGAGTCACCGGTATCATCGGAGTCAGAGGACTCCGATGTCCTGGTGCTGGACTGTTTAGCAGGCCTCTTCCGGGAGGCAGATGTTGATGACGCGGAATCGGAGTGAGAGCACTCCATGTCGATTTCGAGCGGCGCGAACGAATTACGTGACGCGAGGTAGTCCGCTATAACGGGCGGCGGTGCCTGAAGGGCGGGAGGAGCCAGAAGGGCTGAGAGGGATGCTGTAATAGCATTCTTGTCACCTGAGAACCTAGAGAAAACTTCGAAAATCGAACCTATTATGTCCTGCGTGGACATTTTTGGAGACGTTTATAACTAATAGAAAAGGGATCACCGTTCTCAGAAGAACGGGACGCTCTTATTCCAAGAAACAGACCCCTGTTCTCAAAAGAACAGGGACTTGCTCTGAAAAGAGCAAGTAACGTTTTACAAGAAACAGATACACGGAATATAATAAACAGATATGTAATAAAATATACTAATAAACTTATACACTAGTATCTAGTGTTCTACAATATAATACAAGCGGTCAGCCAACCTCCCCGACCGAGGGCGGGGGGGTGAGAACTGAGAGTTAGCAGAAAAACACTTACCGGACTTCAGCGCTAGGCGCTCACTATCTGAAAAGCGCGAGGCGCGGAGCGGGGGGCACTAGCGTTGGGACGCTAGGCACGCGGACAACCTGTACACAACCGCTCGGGGGCGGTGGAACAGGCGGAATCGATACTATATGGTGGCTGACTACATTATATACTATATGGTGGCTGATGCCTTATACACCGTCCGTGCCAGTATTAAATATTTCTCGGAGAAACGTCGCTGAGTACCGCGACAAACTGCTATCTGAAGTCGAGTCTTTGCTGAACAAAGTCTCGGATTGGAGGCGTCTAAATCTAGTCCAGTTCAATCCCCACAAGACACAAGTTTGCGCGTTTACCGTTATAAAGAACCCCTTTGTTGTATATCCTCAGTTTCAAGATACTCCCCTTGCTGCCACGGATAGTGTTCAGTATTGTGTTCACTTGGAAGGGAAGTCGAAATTGACCTCTAAAAAGCTTGGCGTGCTCAGCAGAGCGGGACAGTATTTCATGCTGGCGCATCGCTTGCCACTTCACACAGCGCAAGTTCGGCTTCACATCTGTGCTCTCTAGGCTGGGGCACCCCAGTGCCAGCTTCTTCCACTTGACCGCATCCAGCGCTGAGAGTTTCGATTTCTGGACGACAGCGTTCTTTCTAATCGGCTCAATTTTTTTATCGCATTTTTGCATTTTCTATCGCATTTACCACCGGGAGTGCTCTGAGGAATTTTACAGATTAATTCCTGCCGCCTAATTTCACCCATGCACTTCGCGATAAAACTTACGTTACCATCCACATCATATGGAGCTGCCCACTACTGTGCCACTAGGAGTTTTCTTCCTCGCACGAGTACTTTGTGGAAATTTTCCCTCTTAAAAAAATCCTATGAGGTTAACTATGGAGGAGACCTATGTTCAGCAGTGTACTTTTAATTGGATGTAATGGTAAGGTTAATTCTTAAAACGAAAATAAAAAATATTGCGTTATAACAACCTCACCTAAAAGACTTTAAGAAACAAAAAAAAATCCTTTCAAAATATTTATTAATTAATAAACACATACAGTATATTTTATTATTTCGACATCTACTATACTTTTATAGATAATATCCTCAAAAAAACTATATTTTATATACTAAAGTTGGCAACTCTAGTCGTGAGTCCAAAAGCTCTATCCCATTTGTCGGATAACGCAACCGACAAATTAATGGAGTGGCAGAACATTTTGTATACGAATGTTCGTATTATTTATTTCAAACAGATTTCTTGCCGGCTTCCAAAACTATTGTCAGATGGTTTGCCATTTCAAATGCCTGTTCAAACTCGTGTCGGATCTCGCTCGCATTGAGCTTGTATGTCGTCATTAACTAAGCCAGACTATGTCAGCACTCTCTAATTTTCCAATGAGACGTTAATCCGACACGACCGGAGAGAGATGAGATCAGGCGCAAGACCAACAGCTTTACGTGCTTTCCATGGCACGGGGGCGTGGGCATTTCATGACAGAAAAACTCAATTACTGACCCGCCAGGAATTCGAACCTGGGACCTGATGATCAGCAATCGTGTTTCCGACCACTAGACTAACGAGGCAGTCAGCTCTTTTTATTATTATTAAACTAGGCTCACTCTTGACCTATCTGGTCCGATGGCAAAGATGAGGTCTACGATGAAGCGAGTTTGCCCAGGAGAAGCCTATTAACACGCACCTCGAAGGGGTTATATGCACCCGGAAAAACAGACGCCGGCAAGGCATTCCACTCCTTGGCTGTTCGCATTAAGAATAATGACTTATAGCGCTTAGTGTTAATTTTCGGTACATCAACTAAGTGTGGTACGTCTGATATTCCGATAGAAGAATGGAGATGGCGGTATGAGTTGATGAAGCTCATGGACACACTCTCCGCTCATAGTGTATTTTATTTTTTGTTTATTTAATCTTTATTACACTCCTTATAATAAGAGATAGACAGGGCGGACTTAATGCCTTATGGCATTCTCTACCAGTCAACCCTGGATGGTTTAAGAAACAGTGGTAGGTATTACGCTATGAAGCGATGTATATCGCTTCATAGCGTAAAACCTACCACTGTTGATGATGAGGAATTTCAACCTCAAAACATACACAAAAATGCAATGTGCCGGTGTGGGTCGGCAGAGAGTTTGTGTAACTCCAGTGATTACATAAGTTGTATTGTTTTAAATGTATCAGTATCAATAATATGCTGATGTCAATTTTAACCAAGTTCAAAAAACGAGATGGTTCTATATTTGACGCGTATATTATTGCGTTGATTCATATTAATAATCTTGTTTTACTTTACAAAATATTATCGTAATGTAAAAAAAAAAACATGAGCCCCTGCCGAGTGATTTCAACCGTCAAACGATTCTCACCACAGTTTCATAATCGCACTGCTCGCTGTATGATCATTTAATGTTACCAAATATTATTAAGAATTCCCTTAATTGTAAATATAGTGTGTTCCCCTGTCTTATTATAATATCTCCAGCGCTGTTGATGGCTTTCGATTCCAACATTTGGAAGTTCTTATGAATTCCTGGGGGGAGGCATATGTTCAGCGGTGGATTTGTGAAGGGCTGTAAAGATGACGATGATGATGAATAATAAACACTATTAATATTGAGTAATAGCGTAATGGCTTAGCTCTCGTTGTAAATTCGCAGTACGAAATCGGTTCAGGTTTGATCCTCACCGGAACCAAATTAATTGTTTACCACATGATCACTGATCAAAGGAAACATCGTGAAAAATCCTGTACGTCCAATTAATAAAAATTTTCGAAGGTATGTGAACTGAATGGTCTATAATCGGGTTATAGAGTAATGTGTGCACAGGTCTGGGCATAATAGTGGAACGTATATGGGCTACAAAACTACTTTTTAACTTTAGCAATTATTTTGTAGAATTTCCGTCGTCAGTCTTCTCTTGAAATTTCTGGGAAAATATATAAGTACGGCATTTTTGGATAGATTTTTCGCCATTAGGTGATCGTCAGAGTAACGTTCACCATCCAACAGGGTAAGACGCACGCAGCGTATGTTGACATAAAAAGAAAAGTTCGCCTCATTATATTTCATGTCCTCCTTATCATCAGCCTGTAAACAGTCCCTTCTCATGATAGGGAGTTTTAGGCGTAATTAGGCACGTAACAATTTGCAGGCGATTTCGAGATTGCAGTAACTCGTCTTTAGGCTACTTTCTAATGGCAGTCTGGGGATTTGAATATGTAATAAGTACGACATTGTAGTGTAATAATTTATTACAGGCCAAAAATCTTATGTGTTCTAAACTAAGTCCCCTTTCGGTATATCTATGGGATAGGATGAGGGATGTTTCCCTTACACCGCAACCTCTCCAATCACTTAAAATAAAATAACAACAGAAAATAAATAACATTGGATTGGCTCTGTTAACTCTTTTTTTAAAGAAGTATGTTAAATTAATTTACAGTTTTTAAAGTTGTAATAATAATAGAGTATACGAGAAATAACAGTAATAAATCAATATTATTGAGTCAAATCTCACACAATTAAATAAAGCTTTTGAATGGTAATTTTCCACTATTTACAACTAATCATTTATTATATCTATCACATATCACAACTGGGTACAATGTCGCGTAAAGAGGAGATTTACTCGTGCCATAAATCAGTCAGGGATCGAGGTAAGCCGGCCAATACGTTACCCGCTCGGGGCAACCGCTGTCGGTTAACATCCCACTTACTTTTGCCTTAAAATGCGTCTATTTTATTTCCGAAAGTGTCCATTTTCCCAATACTCGTACATGCTCGACCAAAGAGAAGAGTGATGGATTTTGTTAATGTGTTAATAACAATCATTTAACCTTGTGAAATAAAATTTGATAAACAGTAATTTTTAAATAATTTTATAATTCATGAACTATTTTACTACTTATTTCTATAAAAACGTTATAAAGTGAAAATTACAGCATATATGACAACTTCGCGCTTCTCCAGTACATGCTAAAGGATTTCAATTGCCTTCGTAATATTTTTATTCCTTAGGCATGCAGGTTTCCTCACGATGTTTTCCTTCACTGTCGAGCAAGTGACAATACAGAACTTAAAATTACAATTACAAATTTTATTGATGCCGGCCGGGATCAAACCCAAGTTACTCGCGTACTCTGAAGTTTACGGCGCTAAATCAATCAGATGGACAAATCAATCACTGTCAAGAGTGGTGAGCATGAACAAATACTTCAAGGTATGCATGTCAGTAAGTGCTTACTAGAAAAAACCTTTATTCTGTAGTCGATTAGGAAAAGCTGTTCGGAAAGGATTGAATGAAGATTTTCTAGCCACGCGATATCAAAATAATATTTACTGATTTCGAGCGAGAATAATGTACTTAGTAAACAACCAGACATAAGATAAAACAAACTTAGAAATTAAAAGCTAAGTCTGTCACTAGGCTTTTAGGAACACTGATCCAAACTTAAAAAATCTTATTTCAATGAATAAAAATATTGCATTTTTACGGTAAGTGTTTAACTTGCTTGCTTCATATGGCTTTAAAAATATGAGAACTCGTCCGGAAAGGAGTAGAATTTCTCTTTTTCCCAGTTAATTTAATTGTATCTCCCGAAAGCCCCGATGGATGGAAGCAGCAATGAGAGATTGTACAATAAAAACCACGAGGGTAGGTTTCAAAAGCACTGACAACAAAGTTTCAACATCTTTTGCCCGGTGCACACAAAATATATCATTTAAAAAATTACATTGCCTTTTTATATAGCGATACTTATCTATTGATAAAAACTTAAATTGACATAACTGTACAGAGATAGAGTTGATAATAACATATTACATAACACAAACTTATGTTAAAAGTCAAAAGTCGAGTCCTTGTTGAACATAGTTTCGGATTGGGGGCGATTAAATCTAGTCCAGTTCAATCCCCAGAAGACACAAGTTTGCGCGTTTACCGCGAAAAAGAACCCCTTTGTCGTATCTCCTCAATTTCAACACACTCCCGTTGTGGCCTCAGCCAGCATCGTAATCCTCAGCGTCAACATATCGAGTGATGTGCAGTTTCTTCGGCTTCAGCTAAACTGGCCTCTAAAAAGCTTGGTGTGGTCAGCAGTGTAGGAGAGTATTTCATGCCGACACAACGCTTGCAACTTTACAAGACGCAGGTTCAACCTCACATGAAATACTGTTCTCATCTCTGGGCCGGTGCTCCCCAGTGTCAGCTTCCTATACTTGACTGCATCCGGCGCATAGTGGCTCGAATCATCGACAACCAAGTTCTCCCTGATCGGTTCCAATTCTGATTGGCTAGATTCAAAAGCACTGCGAAGAGATGCTGCATCCCTTTGCATTTTCTATGGCATTTACTACGAGAAGTGATGTGAGGAATTGGTCAGATTAATTCCAGACGTCAAATTTCAGCCGAAAAATCACGTCACGACAAAATTCACATTACCATCCATATCATCTGGATGCTTGACAACATTTTAAAATTCTTTGGCGATAGCTTCTACTCTGTGCGACTGTTTGACTATAGAATGTTATGTTTTTGACAATTGACATAAGCAGTGTGAACGTAAACGATGAATAGTTATTGTTAGCTTGCTACATATATATTTATCTATGGTTATTGTACGTAAATTAAAAGAAGAAGACGAATTAATGTTTCATTTTCTTTAATTAATGTATTTGTAACAATTACAATATATAAATATTTTTTTATTTTATTTTTTATTCATTTATACTTCAGTACTTCTACACAGTTTTCTCTTCACGTATAAAAATAAATTTAGGTCGCAATTTTAAGACTTATAATATGTAATAATATTTTATATATATTAATGTAATTCGGTCAAGACCGCTAGACGTTATCATGCTGCAATAGATTAGGATAGAATAACATGATAAAACGAAATATTTAGTCATTTCGGATTTTATTTAGTCTGTAAGAAAACTTTTTTAATATATTTTTACACGAAAACATAGTGAAACTTTGTATTATAATCGAAATGAGCAAGAAAATTACATTTTTTTTGACAAAGAAATACTTAAAAATAATTTGCAACGCCGAAACAAAAATTTTATAAATATTACTTAAGTCAAAGCAATAATCTAAAGGAAATATTTTGTTTTCACGGGGTGAGGTAATTTAAATGTCAACATGTGCCAAATTTATAATATTATATTTAAAGATGCGTAGTAGAGTTAGAGTTCATCGACCGGCGCACAACAAACTGTCATATACGATTCCCACCACACCAGGAACAAGGAATTGCACTCTTCTCTTCATTACGGTTTGAAAGCTTGTTGTTTGGCTACTTTATTAACTTTGCTCATAACTTTACTCCAACCGAAGCAAGGCACGTTAAAATTCTTTAGTGTAGAATAATATGTTTGCAACATGTTTGGCTAACGTGTTGGAATTATGGGCACGTTTGAGAATTGTGTAGAACTTTTAGTTTTAATGTTTGTCATTAAAATTCATGTGATATTAAAGATTTCATTAGTTTTATGCAACTATAATGGTGTTTGTCAATCACAGTTGGCTAGCTTATCTATCTATGAGTATGGCTCATCAGGATGGCGAGCACACGGGTTACCTGATGGCAAGTATGTCATGTATGTATGTAAATGTAAGATGTAGACGTTTATGGGCACACAATTAAGAATCAAAATGCAGATGCGTTGACGTCCCTGAGGACAATGGTGGCATGCCTCGTTACCAGTAAAAGGGGTTGTTGATTCTCGTTGACTCTACACTCACCACACGAAAAAAAGCAGTATGTATTTCATGCTCCTAGTTTATGAGAACATGTTCCTTTCCTGGTCGAGCCGACCCATTCGTGCTACAATTATAATACAGCTGCAGCATGGCTCTACCACGTAAAGATGCCAACAAATATTTTAGTTCGAATCTTAACCGACACCGATTCTCTTGTCCCTATCATTGTATCCAAGGTTATCTTGTATCTTATCTCTAAAACATTATATTGCAATCGCACTTAAGTTCACAAAGTTAAGCGAGTGCCTCTGTGTAATGACCACTTAACGCAACAATTTAAAATATCATTAATTAATCACTACTGAATATAAGATAAGGTTCCTCCATAGATTGCCTCACAGGGGGCACATTTACCATAGTTGCTATGCTTGGCAAACGGGTTAGCAAAGTTGTTAGTAGAGAGTTGGTTTCAAAAAGATTATGCTGCTAATATAATTTTTAATACCTACTTGAATAAAAAATATTTTAATTTTGAATTTCGAATGAGTGAAGTCATATTCGCGCATTTAGTGTTTTAAAATTTGTTTATCAGTGTCGGTTTATTAACTTCTATTGTATTCTTTTTTCAAAAAGTTTGTTTCAAAAAGATTATGCTGCTCATCTTCCAACTACAAATAATATAACTATACTAGCTCACTCGGCAAACTTTGTTTTGTCATACACACTATTTCTAAGAAGTTTTAAAAATGGCGATTAAAAAACAGGGATTGATTATAGAAGTGTAAAGATATGAAGTTTTATGTATTTTTCAATGTTAAATCATAATAAAGTAAAAATAAAAAAAAATGTCAAAAAAATTAAAAATAATATTTAGGGGTGGGTCACCCTTACCATTTAAGGATTTGAAAAATAGACGTTGGTCGATTCTCAGACCTACCCGATATGCATATAAAATTTCATACAAATCGATTCAGCAGTTTCGGAGGAGTTTGATAACAAACACCGCAACACGAGAATTTTATATATTAAGAAGAGATAATCTGAAAAAATCACCAAGGCCAACAAGACCCCAAATTGATCGAAAAAGCGTCAGTCACAAAATACACTTTGGTTCCTAAAAGTCAGTTATCGTTGCTGCTACTTCCTTTTTCACATCATGGAAAGTTAAATCTAAATTGGACTACATTGCCTTTTTTAACTTTATTTTAAAAACAAACGCTATAATATAGTCATGTTAACACGAGTTTGCTTACGTGCGCCAACTCATGTCGACATAACTAATAGCTCTATTTTTGTGAATATATAATATCACGTCATCACGGACAAGGATTTCATATTGTTTTATAAATGCATATGATTTGGATTGATATTATGTAATTTTGTGGGTTTCGTGTCACCACTAAATTTCACTATACATGGCATATAAAGTAATCCTTTACTTATAAACACGTCTGTTTTTATGTACCATACAAAATTTAGGTCTTTTTGTGTCAAGTAATATTTTTTTCATATTTACTGTCAGTAATTGACGGAAGTAAGTTCTAAAATTATAGAGATTATCACACAACCAGTTTTTAGGTGCGTTGCGATTATATAGCTAGTAAATTATATACCCATTTTCGTTAAAGCTTATTAAAGTCCACTGCTGAACATAGGCCTCCCCCATAAATTGCCTCATAAGAGGATATTTGCCGTAGTTGCCAAGCTTGGCAAGCAGGTTGGCAACCGCAGTTTTTTTATTTTTAGTCGTTATTAGGAATACGCTGTTGCTCATCTCCTGATTTGTTTCTCTTTGTCACCTCTTGCGACACGCACGGGATGATAATATGGGGTAGTGGATATTCTTAATCCGCCACTATACGGTATACTCGCATCAAGTTTTCAAAAATAACAAATTCCAGTCACGTAAATAATACTGAATTCGATCTATAAGTTTTTCGGCTCTCTTATATTTTCGATAAGGCAAACTCATAAACTGACAATAAATAATGCATCGAACACATTTAATGGTAATTACCATATTATGAGTGGAATATATAATTATTTCGTGTGTGGTGTGCATCGTGCTGTGCTGCTGTGCGTGATGCATGGAAATATTTTGAATTGTTTAACACACGGTAGTTGT
Organism: Parnassius mnemosyne; assembly: GCA_963668995.1. Classification (NCBI taxonomy): domain Eukaryota; kingdom Metazoa; phylum Arthropoda; class Insecta; order Lepidoptera; family Papilionidae; genus Parnassius; species Parnassius mnemosyne. Next base: position 49,012,473 of record CAVLGL010000104.1, on the reverse strand, counting down.
TGTCGTTGAACTGATTTTGTCTCCAAGAAATCATATTCATTAATTTTAAGTTTAAAAGCCATGTGATATTGCATATTGTAGTATTTTAAGTAACAGCAACATGAAGAGAGAATTATTTATTATCTATTATAAACTCGTATATAAAATAGTTGTAAAATGGGGTGGAGTTTGGGAATCGAAATTATTGTAATTGGGGTTGGATGTTTTGGATGGAGTGTTTGTGCGAACAGTAGCCGATTTCGTTGAAATTGTGTTTATTGTATATTTAATAATGAAACTTCAAGTCGTTCAAGTTTCATTTCAATAAGCTGAGTAGATTCAAGTATACAATTTCAGCCTTCGGCCATGGTGTCTCAAATAAATAGTGGGTTTTGTTTGTCTATTTATTATTATTATTTTCCTTTTTATAATGGTACCTTCAGACTAGGATATTGTTTTGTATCTTGGAGACAGTTTACGTACATAAATTGCATTAGTACAAACATCCAGATTTGAAAAGAATATTTGTATACCATACAAATGCTTGATCCATGTGGGATTCGATCCCACGATCCTCAGTGCTGCAACTGCAGCAGCAGCAGCACTGCTACTACAAGTTTAATTATCGCATGTATATAAAAATGTATTTAAATTTTATACATTTATTTAATAAAACAATGAATATATAAACAATTGTTACACATTATGTTAAGACCCAGAAGCTTTACACAATGGTTTAGTTTTGCTACACATTCTTGACGACAGTGCGTCACCGCATATGTCCCGAGTTTAAAATGATATAACTTTGCGTTCGCGTGACAAGCTTCTCTTTTGTAGTGTGTACTCCTTTTTCATACAAGACACTTTAAAGTAGCTGTTGTTTGCCGTGCATGCATTCCAATTATTTTTAAATTGATAAACTATTTAATATTATTAGATTTTATTTTGTCTGCCGCATTATAAATGACCAATATCCGTGTTCATCATACATATTAAGTGACTAAAGAGGTATTTCATTTTATTTTTTTAACTTAGTGATTAGATAACCTAAGTGGTCAGACTGAATACTGTTGGTGCTGTGTTCAACACCTAGACCAAGCTATCGTCTATATATATATATATATATATATATATATATATATATATATATATATATATATATATATATATATATATATATGCGTCGTTAATTAGATTGTAGGTAATCGACCGATTGGCTATTTTATTTGGTCTTTTTTTCGTTTTCATAAGAAAATCTTGAAGATTTTGAATAAATAGACTCTATCCCTCCTGGAATTGATTTTTATCTGTTCTTGCATGTTTTGATTTACATGCAAATAACCCCCTCAGTTCAATATAAGGCAGGTATATATATATATATATATATATATATATATATATATATCTAACATCATCAAATGTTCTAGACTTCGGGTAGTATGATTGTTGAATTATTCCTACAACAGCAGAGGTTCATATTCAGCAATGTTGAGGGCTGATAAGGAAGAAGAAGAAACGGTTCTAAGTGATATCTTTTTATAGAATAAGTAAATAGATGCTGTGGCCCACAGACATCTACATTTATCCCCGATTAAGTATCCAAATACAGACGCGTTGTCACCCCTGAGGACTAAGATGGAATATCTTCTATCTAATTAAGAGTGTCTCAGTTTTTCTACACTCACCATATGAAACACAGCAGCATTAAGTTTCTACTTTACGTTGGTAAGCAATAAAATAAAAATCATAAAAAATAGAAATCATAAAAACAAAAGAAAGGCAATAGTATTTTTATTTTTATTAATATTTTTTAATTGCGCACCATACACATTACACAACATATACAAAAGAAATATGCAATGGGCTATCTTGTTGCTGACAGTGATTTCTTCCATGCAACTATAAACATAAAAAAAGTTCAACGCACTAGGAAAGAAATGTATTAATAAAAAAATCAATAGAACGAAACAAGGAAATATCGTTGTTGTATGCCTTTAAATTGCAGTAATCAAAGCTTAGCCTCTACTAGGTACTTGAAATACTACTTAAAATAAGGAGTTATTAATAGTTACTGTCCTTACTACCTAACTGCATTTTTTGCAATATAAAATCTTCTACTGGTCATAATTTCCAATTACTTTCCTTTAAAATAGAGTGCCACGATATCGCTAAGCGATTTTTAAACGCTTGTGGAATTCTAATGAGAGAGAACAATTAAATTAAAATTAAGTGAAGTAAAAGCAGCGCGACTTTCTTGATCTAGTGGTCGTGAGCGTAATTGCTGGTCAGGTGGTTTCGGGTTTGAGCCCGGTTCAAATCATAAAATCAGTTATTGAGTTTTTCCATCAGGAAATTTACAAAAACATCCATGAGTGAAGAACTTATTAAAATATTATTCTTTTATCGTGAAGGCGGTTTACATATGTTAATTGTAGAAAGACACTCAGACTCATTACAATTATTTAAAGACCATACAAACAAACAGTCGTTTCGTGCGTGTTGTTAAGTATGTTAAAAAATAAGCAGCTAAGATCCACGTAATAAAATGAAATGATGTGTCTTACCTAGTTTGTTCTTCAAACTACTTTAATTTAATTGATTTCCACAAAGTAACGCCTGATTAGTTTAATTATGTTTTAAGCTTTTGTTAATATTATGATGTACTCTATTCGTATTTTATGCATGTGCAAGTTCAATTCAGAATAAATACATTTTTTAACTCAAAATTGACTTCTTTATATCGTAGTGACTCAGTTTTGGTTATGTCATTGTGGGCCGCAGATTCAACAAGATTTTCTTTTCCAGCCTCCGTTACACCACCGAGACCGGTTTTTATGTTGGTACAAGCTTTTCGAACTTTTTACAATTGATTTGCCCCCGATATTTGATACGGGCGACACAAAATTTACATTTTATAACAACAATTGGTTAACAATGGATAACAATTTTAGATTTTATTGAATTAAGATTTTTAGAACATCTTAAGAAAAACATAATGATTTTGGTAAAACGCGTGCCGACAAACCGCAAACATAGATTATTATTGGTTAATCTTTTTGTATATTGTTATTGTCGCCAAAGTGATAGGTTCTTTGATTTTAAGTTTCGTTTAAGATTTATAGTGCTGAGTACTTTAGTTCCGTTAGTATTTGGAGAAACTAAGCCACATGGTTACAATCTATACATATAATAAATCTGTAGAAAAATTGTGTTCACAAATTTCCATGAAATTTTGTATGTAGGCAGTAAATAACCATATAGGCAACATTGTATCTGATTACGAAAAAGTAAAAAAAAAAACGTGTGTGTAATTATAGACACGTAAGAAGTTATAGTTCTTTGGCGTAACAAAACAAAAATAACTATAAAAATAAATTATATCCCGTGTGCCAATACTCTTCGTTTGTGAAAAAAAAAGACATTAAATGCAATTTAATGACGGCTCCGTGGCGCAGTGGCTTAGCAATCAGTTCTTGCGCTAGGGGCCGCGGGTTCGAATCCCGCACGGAACAAGTATTTGTATGGCCTACAAATAATTGTTCCGGGTCTAGATGTTTGTCCTTGTGCAATATACGAGTATGTTTGCAAACTGCCTCCACGACACAGGAGAAAGTCCTAGTGTGGAGGTAACGTTTTACACGTTAAAAAACAAAAACAAATTAATAACGTTTTAATTAAATAAAATCGACAGGAAAAAATAAAATAAAATAAAGCTTACAAAAAATGTTTATTCAAGTACCATTAAAAATAATCATTTTATTATAAAATTGTCGAATGCTTTGAATAAAATTACTTTTACGGATTCTGTCGCATTTAGTTAACTTATTTTTATTAATTCCTGACTTTTTAACCGATTTATTATTCCTGCACAGCTCGAACCAAAATTAATAATTAAAAAAGCTGAAGGTACTCCGGGTTAAATCTGACATCGGGACGTCAATCACCTCAGTCGTCCGTGATCACGGGTGCTGTAAAGCACCCGAAATATCGGGAATTAATAAAAAGAAGATAAATAAGTTAAGTAAACGCGAAAAAATCCGTAAAAGTAGTTTTATTCAATGTGTAGTGTTTGCGTGAATATAAGAAGACATTACTTGTGTTCATTTTCATTCCCCTTTCTTTTAATGACCTGTTCATTAATGTAACTATCATTTGCAACTCGGCCGCCGACGACGCAAGTATGTCTTAATCATTGGCGTTTTTTTTTTTTTTTTTTTTTTTTATAGGAGAGGGGGCAAACGAGCATGCGGCTCACCTGATGGTAAGTGACTACCGCCGCCCATGAACAACCGCAACACCAGGGGAATTGCAGATGCGTTGCCGGCCTTTTAAAAAGGAGTAGGCTCTTTTCTTGAAGGTCCCTAAGTCATATCGGTCCGGAAAAATCGCTGATGGTAATCGATTCCACAAGGAAGTCGTGCGAGGAAGAAAACATCTTCTAAATCGCACAGTGGTGGACCGCCAATCATCCAGATGGTGTGGATGGTATCGGGAGTTCTGCCGCGATGTGCGTTCATGAAATTTGGCGGCTGGGATTAATCCGAACAATTCCTCAGAGCACTCCCCATGGTAGATGCGAAAGAAAATGCAAAGAGATGCAACATCTCTTCGCAGTGCCAATGAATCGAGCCGATCGGAAAGGGCTCGGTCGTCGACGATTCGAGCCGCTCTGCGCTGGATGCGGTCAAGTGGAAGGAGCTGGCACTGGGGAGCCCCTGCCCAGAGATGGGAACAGTATTCCATGTGAGGCCGAACCTGCGCCTTGTAAAGTTGCAGGCGGTGTGCCGGCATGAAATACTGTCCCGCTCTGCTGAGCACGCCAAGCTTTTTAGAGGCCAATTTGGCCTTCTCTTCCAAGTGACCACGAAACTGCACGTCACTCGATATGTCGACTCCGAGGATTCCGATACTGGCTGAGGCAAGAAGGGGAGTGCCTTGAAACTGAGGAGATACGACAAAGGGGTTCTTTTTAGCGGTAAACGCGCAAACTTGTGTCTTCTGAGGATTAAACTGGACTAGATTTAGTCGCCCCCAATCCGAGACTTTGTCCAGCAAAGACTCGACTTCAGACACAAGTTTGTTCCGGTACTCGGCGACGTTTTCCCGAGAAATATTGGCCCGGCCGGTGTATAGAGCATCACCAGTGCTGTCATCCGCATAGCAATGAATGTTACCAGTTAGCAACATATCATTGATATGCAGAAGAAACAGCGTTGGTGATAGCACACAGCCTTGTGGAACACCAGCGTTAATAGGCTTGTAGTCAGAACATGCACCGTCTACAACGACCTTGATGCTCCGATCTGCAAGGAAGCTGGTGATCCAATTGCACAATTTCTCGGGAAGCCCATAGGAAGGGAGCTTCGAAAGAAGCGCTTTGTGCCAAACCCGATCGAAGGCCTTCGCAATGTCCAGACTAACGGCCAACGCCTCCCCCTTGGACTCTACTGCCTCCGCCCATCTATGGGTCAGGTAGACTAGAAGATCACCAGCTGATCGACCCCGACGAAAACCGTATTGGCGGTCACTGATCAGCTGGTGATCCTCAAGGTACCGGATGAGCTGGCAGTTAATAATGGATTCCATTATTTTGGAGAACAAGGAGGTGATCGCGATAGGCCTATAGTTGGACGGGTCTGAGCGGTCGCCTTTTTTAGGGATCGGGTGGACAAAAGCTGTCTTCCATGAGTTCGGGACAACGCCATGGGAGTAGGAGTACCGGAAAAGACGCGTTAGAACCGGTGCCAACTCCGGAGCACACGTCCTCAGCACAATTGGGGGGATTCCGTCAGGCCCACTCGACTTGTGGATGTCAAGGGAGAGGAGTGCTCTGCGAACCGAGCGCTGTGAGAATAGCACATCCGGCATAGAGCACTCACACCGCGGGATGGTCGGCGGTGTGTTCCCCCCGTCATCAACAGTCGAGTTGGACGCAAAAAGGGAGCCTAAAAGGTCGGCCTTCTCTTTTGCGTCGTGGGCCAGTGAGTCGTCCTCCCTGTGCAGAGATGGTAGTGATGGCTTACAGAAATTCCCTTGGACAGCCTTGGCGAGAGACCAGAATGCACGGGTTCCCGAAGGAAGGCGAACTAGTTTCTCGCCAATTCTGCCTATGTGCTCTGACTTTGCTTTGGCAATAACTCTTTTGAAGGACCTGGAGGCGAAGTTATACTTCTTTTTAAGTGTGCTGGTGTTTACATCCCGAGTCACCGAAGCCGCAGCCCAGGCTTGATAACACTCCTGCTTTCTGCGCAATGCAGTCTTACAGGAGCGACCAAACCAAGGCTGAGACCTGCCTCCGATGGGTACCACAGATGATGGAATAAATAGTTCCATTCCCTGTAGCACCACATCAGTGACAGAGTCAGCAACAGCGCTGGGATCATCCGGCGAGAAGCAAACCCGCCCCCATGGGTAGGATGCAAAGAAAGACCGCATTCCGTCCCAATCCGCCGACCTGTAATGCCAAACACGGCGGCAACCTGCAGAACGCAACCGCGAAGGGAGCGTGAGTGGCACCATACTCCGGATCAGACAATGGTCCGAAGAGCCGAGAGGGGCATCGACGGAAACCTGATATCCGTCCGGATGAGAGGTCAGCAGAAGGTCCAACAGGGAAGGTGTATGATCCTCCACATCTGGAATCCGCGTAGGCGAAGTAACCAGTTGTGTCAGACCATATGCCAAAGCAAAGTCATAAACAGATCTCCCCGCATGATCGGTTAAACGTGAACCGAGCCATTCGGCATGGTGGGCGTTAAAATCGCCAAGGATCACGATCTCTGCGGATGGGACCTGTTGTAGCAAGGAATCTGTAGCCATTTGGACGTGGTCGATGAGTCGGTCTGTTTCGGCATTACCGCTATGGGACCTATAGAGGCACCCGTAGACGCGCGGATGGTCATCGCTGTCTACGCGTAGCCAAAGGATGGACAGGTCCGAACCTTCAAGACTGCCGAGGCGTCGAGAACAGATGTCCTCTCTGACATACACGCAAACTCCAGCCCGAGGCACAAAGGAGTGCTCCAATTTGTACCCCGGGCAGGAGAGATACGAAATATCAGCCGGAGAGGAAACCTGCGTCTCGGTCAGAAAGAGCAAGGCCGGCTTCGCCGTCTCGAGATGGTAGTGGACGGCGTTTAGGTTAGAGTGAAGTCCCCTGATGTTGCAGAAATTCACGGATAGCGTGGCAGGGGTCGCCTTGGTATTGTTGCTCAGTTTGCCCCAAGCAGTTTTGTTTTTGAGCGGAATTTTGCCCCCCCCAGAATACGCGGGGCAGCCTGAGCACCCACGCTCAGGATTGGAATAACATGGTCGTGGATGCTCAGCGAGGGATTCTCCAGGGGTACTGGTACCCTCCTGGGGTAGTCTACTTTGTAATTCCGCTACCATGTTGATGGGGGGGGGGGGGAATTGGGCCTCCGGCCACCTGCACTCACCAGACGAAACGCAGAAGCAAAGCCTCTACTTCACGCCGGTATTCTGTGAGGTCGTGGTACCAACCCGGCTCGAGCCTGCCCATACGTGCAACAGCAAAAAACTGCTGCGGGGCTCTACCACCGTTAAAGGCGTACATAATTTAAAATTAAAAATTTTGTACAGCCGACTTCAATATAAGTTAAGACTAACTCAATAACTATTAGTCTGACCTTGATCAAATTCATTTGGGACTACACGAGAAGTATCAGCTTTCAAATAAAAAAAGAATCATCGAAATCGGTTCACCCAGTAAAAAGTTATGAGGTATCACACATTAAAAAAACATCCCTTTTCGAAATCGGCAGAAAAGGCATTTGACGGTTAACCATTCTTAACCCACATTCTTCACCTAGCAAGTTTTCAAACAACTGTCCGTAAATAGGTTTAACGGCCTCGGGGAAACCACACAGATTTTTAACTTTCAAATAAAAGTTATCCATCAAATAAATTATAACTTGACTGATTATAAAAGTGAAACTATTAGACTATTTTATTCTAAATTAGAGTTGTTAATAAATTATTTGCGTACATTCGCTAGATAAAATGAACGGTCAGGCATCTCAGAGTCTACTACACCTGAAGATGCCTCGTGTAGAGACGAAACACGTGTCGTATTGTCGTCAGTGGTGTGTCTTTCCTAGTGTAGTGGTGTTGGATGTAGTGGTGCTGGGATAGTGCATGCAATTGAGGGAGGGATTTTCAAACTAGTTAAGATACATCATTTCATTTTATCGAGTCGATGTACGTCAATAAATTTTAATTACTTTAATATAATGAATTTCCACAAAGTAACGCCCGATTCTATTAATTAATTATTTTATTCATAAAATTGTAACTTTTTAATTTATCAATATTTTGTATCACATAAATAATTTTTGTCTGACAATTGAAAAATCGACCTTAAAATTATTTTTAGAAGAGAGGAAGGAGCGTAAAAATCACACGTCACTTGTTTTAAATAACTTTAACAGACATCTCTCTGAAATAGCATTTTTCAGTATAAAATAACAAGAACATTACGTTTTCGCTCTCATTTTATATAGGTTTGTTTATTCCGTATTGACGTAAAATTTTACGAATTTATTTTTTATTTAAACAAATACCGGTAAATATAGTGTTTTAGCTAAATTTTTGGGTTTTATGAACCCTTAGTATTGTGAGTTGTTTAATTTCAGCATAATAATACGTCCTATTTGCTTTTTTTTTTTTATAGGATAAGGGTGATAAACGAGCACTCAGTCCACCTGATGGTAAGTGGTTGCTGCGGCCCATAGACATCTACATCTATCCTCGATTACGAATCAAAATGCAGAGGGGTTGTCATCCGTAAGGACTAAAACGGAATGCCTCGTTTCCATTAAAAAGGGTATCCGGTTCTTTACACTCGCTATACGAAACACAGCAGCGTTAAGCTGCTATTTTACATTGGTATTCTGTAAGAGCGTGGTCCTTCCCCGGTCGAGCCGATCCATTCGTGCTACAACTATACTACTAATACAGCTGCAGCATGGCTATACCATGTGAAAAAACGCTTTCAGCCAAAACTGCAAAAAAGATGACTGAAATTTTAAGGGAATTTATTGAAGTAAAAGACTTCTGAACTATAACGCTTATTATTATTTTTTGTTATATTTTCGAATAGTTTACACAAAAACAAAAACTAAATGCACCATAATATAAATAAAAAAAAAAGAAATACCTACCTAGTCAGGTCATAAATTCTGTCACATGTTTAATATAAAATAATTGAAACAAGTTTATTCATTATGTAACCATTTATATACCAAAATGAACTTAACAAAACATAGATTCTTATGACACTAAAATTTATTTAAAATGACCTCCGTGATTTTGAATACAGACCTTCAATCTGCGCGGTCAGTCGTCTATCGCAGCACGAACGAGGTCCATGTCAATATCGGCGGCTGCCTTAATCAAGGATGTCTTGAGTGACTCCAAATTGGGATGAGGCTTTGAGCACGCCTTTTCCTTCAAGTGTTGCCATATCTTGTAATCTAACGGATTCAAATCTGGACTGGAGGAGGGCCAGTCTTCGTGCCGGATGAAGTCGATTTCACGCGCCGCCAGCCAGTCTTGTGCGCTCTTCGCTCTATGAGCTGGCGCCGAATCTTGTTGGAATACCCAGTGCCTGTTATTGAACATGGTATGAGAAACAGGTTCCACAAGGTTCGTCAGGACTGTATTTTGATACACAACTGCATTTGTTTTTACACCTTTCTCACACAAAAATGTACCTCTGTTAAGCCCCAATAAGAAACTCCCAACCATACCATGAGCGAGGATGGAAAATGACCTCGTTGGACACGCGGAATACGGTTGCTCGCTTCTTCACTACTGTGTGCGTACACCTTATCATTTTGTTTGTTGTAGCTCTCTTATACGGTAAAAATTTTTTCATCCGAAAAAAGAATTTCCCGATATTTTTTCCCGCGTACCGCTTCAACAAAGCGCGGCATCTCTTCAGTCTCAGGTCCATTAGACGAACATTCAAACGAAGTCCTGTTTTTCTTCGATATGCCCGAAGCCCTAAGTCTTCATTTAACACCCTTTTCACCGGGGTTCTGCTTAACCCCATCTGAAGGACCAACAGTATCTGCTTACGTATGGGATTTCTTTGAATTCGCGCCTTCACATATTTTATCACTGCTGGAGTCGTAACAGACCGAGGGCGACCACTTCTTGACCTGTCATCTATACTAGAGTCTTCATTGTATCGTTTGATGGTACGATAAACGAATATTTTGGTTATATTCAAATTTTTCAGTATGTCAAAAATTTGAATTGGCGCGTAACCGCAACGATGCAACGCAATAACTGCAACACGGTCTTCTTAAAGCGTCCACTCCATATTTAAAAATGAGTAAAATTCTAAAAAGTATAGTTTTATTTTCATGAACAATTTGAAATTCGAATTCAATAAACTTTTTTGTGGCCAGCATTCTAAAAGAAAAGTTTTTACTGTGTGACAATACTTATGATCTGACTAGGTATAAATCATGAAATATTTAAGTAAATCTTTTCAGTGATTTACTATATTTTCGCGATTTTTTTTCACATTGAATAAAATTGATTTTACGGATGTTATCGCGTTTAATTTAATTTATTTTTTTTATTTTAAAACCAAACCAAAGCATGCTATTGCAATAATACTTCAAGATAATTTAAGCTCCGGGCTGTAACAAGTTCTGTTTAAATCGGATCAAGAATAAATATTTGAAAGCTAATTCGAATTATGACATCTGGACGTCAACACAGGTTGGTCACAGGTATTTTTTTTGTCACAGGTAAAGCACCTGAAATGTCAGAGATTAAAAATAATTGAAAATAAATGCGATACAATACCGTAAACTTATTTTATTCAGTAATTACTTTTACGTGGTAGAGCCATGCTGCAGCTATATTAGTAGTATAATTGTAGCACGAATGGGTCGGCTCGACCGGGGAAGGACCACGCTCTCACAGAAAACCAGCGTAAAATAGCAGCTTAACGCTGCTGTGTTTCGTATGGTGAGTGTAGAGAACTGTAGACCCTTTTTACTGGCAAAGAGGCATTCCATCTTAGTCCTCACGGGTGACTACGCATCTGCATCTTGAGTCTTTATTGATGATAGATGTAGATGTCTATGGGTCACAGTAACCACTTACCATCAGGTGGACTATTTGCTCGTTTGTCACCCTATCCTATAAAAAAAAGTTAAGAAGCAAGCTTATTTCTAAAAGGTTTAAACTTTTTCTTCGAAAGCTATGTAAGGCCCCGTAGCCATAAAATAAAATAATTTATCATATCAATGTTAAACATTTTTCATTGTTGACAACTCCACCAGAATTCCACTGACAGCTGTTCGTTAATTGAATTGAGAACAATTAGCAATCGAGTGGTTAATATCCGCGGCGGTGTCACCGCATGAGCTGACCCAGCGACAGACACTTGATGTCAAGTGTTAATCGATTCCTCTGTTGAGATTCTCTTGGATCAGACGTATCGTGGTCATTGAGGTATCGGTTTTTCTAAAAATCTATGGAATATTATCCTGATATATTTTGCTATATACATGTTTGTTGAATCGCGATACCCCACCGAATTTAAGGTCTTTTTTAGACGAATTTCATTACCAAATTTTCGGTTGATTGACGCTTACATAATATGAAAATTTTATCCCTGCTCAGAATAAGTAGGTAATAAATTTGGACAATAAAAAAACAATAATCAGCTTTCCATTTAAGTTTAACTATACTACTCTCATAAGACTTGGATAAAAGTCTTGAGCAGGAGGAAAAACGAACAGACACTAAGTATTATGGTAGCCTCTACGAAAACAATACGTATCGCTCTTTATACAGTTCTTTATTACTTTCGCATCTTACCGCATTTCGTAGTACAGGTAGAGTTACTGACGCAGTCATTCAGATATAACAAACCAACAAACCTATTTCGACGAATTTCGGGAGTTTTGAATGTTTACTGTAAACTGTTTTCTTTTTTTAATATGTGTTCTATTGTCTATGTGTGTTCCATTTTTATACTTTATATATTATACAATACATTTTTATACGAAAACAAAAAACAAATGTAATATGGCAAATCTGATACTTTATTGATATATTCTGACAAACGACCTCACCATTTCATAAAATTTCACTTGAGAGCGATACCTAATTCGCATCCTTATACGAAAGAAGCAGAATAATCCTAAAGTCAATTACGCTCTAAATGATTTCTTTCCCTCGAATATTTAAAACATTTTTACTGTCTCTTATATTTTTGTTATTTCAGGCCACGTTTATATTAGGGGTTAAAATATGAAGTTTCGTTTAAATTGAGTGGCCACTTTGAAATGAAATTAAATCACCAAGATTCGTGATTATAACTTTTTTTAACACAAAATACCTGACATTCTTAATTTAAAAAAATTATGACATTATATTGTTTGACTCTCATCATCATCATCATCATTCACAGCCCTTCACAAGTCCACTGCTGAACATAGGCATCCCCCAAGGAATAACGCAAAGCACGGTCCTTAGCCACATGCATCCATAGACTTCCTGTATGTCTTATCAGGTCGTCACTCCATTTAGTGGGGGGACGCCTTACACATCGCCTACCGGTACGAGGGTGCCACTCGCGAACCTTTCTTCCCCACCGGTTGTCATTTCTTCGAGCTATATGGCCGGCTCATTGCCACTTCAGCTTACCAATCCGTTGAGCTATGTCGGTCCCTCTATTTTTACTGCGGATATCCTCCTTTTAAAGTCTAACACGCAGAGAAAGCCCGAGTATAGCCCTTTCCATAGCTCGCTGAGCGACTTTGAGCATCCTCATACGGCCAGCAGTAAAGGACCATATCTCAGATACATAAGTCATCTTAAGAACTATCCGTTAGACTCTCAGTTTCTTTTCAATTCCATATTTTAGTTAAACATAAAGAAATTTGTCGTGTAGTGACGGTGTATGAATATCCACTACCCAATATTGACCTGAGGGTGTCGTAAAAAGCGACAAATGGAAAATGAAACAGAGGATGGTCAGCAGATTCTTTCTGATAAAAAAAAAGCTCAAAATTTATAAAATACTGCGTTGCCATCACGCTTGCCAAGCGCGGCAACTATGGGAAATCCCCCCATGAGGCAATCTATGAGGAAGGCCTGTATTCAGCAGACTTTTCTAGGATATATAAATGGAAAGAGAACCGATGTGATTCTAACGCAGTAGAGATAGCTCCAAATTTTAAAGGTGCCATTGGAGAGTATACGACTAACCACTGTGCGTTTTGTCATTATCGTAGTGAAAATTATTACTTGAAGAACATAGGAAGGAACACAAGGAAGACCAGATACTAAGGCAAATAAGATCCACTACAACAATTGCTTGTTTAATAATTTTAAACCATAGCAACCATACTGATAAGTGACTTCTGGAGTCCATGGACAGATTTAGTCAATTTAAAGCAAACAATTAGTTACGGGTACGTTGACTGTAATTAACTGGTGCTTTTGCTTTTAAATCGGAACAAAGCAATATGAACTTTGTTTTCATGCCATAGAAACGTGAAAGAAGGTGGTGCCAATCCAAATGGACTGCTAGTTGGAAATGGAGCTCTACCACCACTACCACCACCACCTAGTAAATTTTACCATTTGTTTTTGGGAGTAAACAGGTTTTCTTCTTAATGTTTTTTTATGCTTATTTCAAATCTATACCTTACTTTTATTTTGCTTCTGTTTCACGTGTGGAGAGTAACGAATCACGAGTAATGAGGTATTCAATCTCAGACCTAATAGGGTTAGACTTCTAGAAAGAAAAGGAACTAACTGGTACTTTTTATCATTTAAGCTCCTCAAAGTAAAAACTCGTTTTTATTCTTTATCGTCTTCATCAGCACATTTTATTTTGCCGATCGCTTGTTCAGACTTGTAGCACCATTGACAATACTCCCTGTGGCCGGAAACCGCCGCCACCGTACCGCCATCTACCGTGAGCAATGAGATCTTTCGGGCTTATCCCATATCAACCTCTTACTTCACATAGTTCTCTTTTTTATAGGATAAGGGTGACACCCGAGTATACAGTTCACCTTATGGTAAGTGGATTTTGTAGCAAAGTGGCGCGATCAGATGTCTGCATCTGTTCGCGCCACTTTGCAACTACCGTCTAACGTCTATTCTCAATTGAGAATCAAAATGCAGATGTGCTGTCACGGCTGAGAACAAAAAAAAAGGGTCTCCAATTCTCTACACTCACCATACGAAACACAGCAGCGTTATGCTGCTATTTTACGCTGGTATTCTGTGAGAGCGTGATCCTTCCCCGGTCGAAGCGACCCATTCGTGCTACAACTATACTACTAATAGCTGCAGCATGGCTCTACCATAATTACAATTTTACATCTTTGATTACTTACACAATAAGTATTTTTAATTAAATTTTATTTAAATAGTTTTTTTATAGGATAAGGGTGACAAACGAGCACACAGTCCACCTGATGGTAAGTGGTTGCTGTGGCACATAGACATCTACATCTATCTTCGATTAAGAATCAAAATGCAGATGCGTTGTCACCCGTGAGGACTAAGATGGAATACCTCGTTTCCATTTAAAAGGGTCTCCGGTATTCTACACTCACCATACGAAAAACAGCAGCGTTAAGCTGCTATTTTACGCTGGTATTCTGTGAGAGCGTTGTCCTTCCCCGGTCGAGCCGAACTATTCGTGCTGCAACCATAATATAGCTGCAGCATGGCTCTACCACGTAAAATAGTACATGACACCGCAATTTATTATTATTTTTTGTTTTTTATTTTGTAACACTACGCCCACGTGATAAGATGAGTGACAGATTTTCTTATGCTCTCTGTAAGTTTCCTCAAAGTAATTTTCTTATCTATTTCCGATTACATAGGATATTTTTGAGGAAAAATAAGCTACAACTTTCCCAATGCTCCACTATTATTTTCTTTGTTAATTGAATTAGAAATGATAGGTGGATATGAGCTATCCACTTGAACAAATGAAATCTTGTACACATTATTACAATAATTTCCTTAACATATTTTAGTTAAGTTAGCATACTGATATTATTGTACTATTAATCCGACTGAAAATATTCGCAGGAGGACAAAAGTAATTGACATAGCCTTACAGATCAGGAGGCTAAAGTGAAAATGGGCCGCCCGTATTGAAAACAGACAACCGATGAGGATGAAAAGCTTTCTTGTGGCAGCCTTGTGGTAAGCGCAGTAACCTCCCAGATGGATTGATGACCTGATGAAACATGCACCTAGTCGATGGATGCAGGTGTAGTGAATACTATAGAGTTCTAGAAATTGCATGTGAAATTTCTTACAATTTCTAACTTTATTTAGAACCTTAAATCCCTAATTAAATTTAGCTCATAGAAATGAGGAACAAAAAGGAACAGTATAATATAGTTTAATTGTCTCAATTTAAGCAATTTTCTATGAATAAACTGGAAATTGTTTCAATTACAAAAGGCTTTCGTTTATTGTAGTTCAAAACAACAATATCTTATAATATTTATCTCGCCTTAATCCGATCGTGTTTTATTCCTCCCGCTTTTCGTAAGAGCGCAATTTTCACGGAACGGATGAAGAGAAGAATATTCATTGTTCTTGCTTCATACGTGTTACATCTTTCATAACTCCGTAAGCGCGTTAAAATGTTTCTTTGTTATGAAACTTTTTGAATTTGTTTCAACCCTTTTTTATAGCATTGATATAAAGTTTTTAATTACATTGAAAATTCTCAGAAAGTGAACTTTAGACAAACCTTTATCTTTCCTTTGTCATTGTGTTATTATTTTCACTCCTAAATTTATTGTCACTGAAACCTGTATATATGTATGTATCTATAGATGTACGTATTAATGTAATAAAATTTTATAATTCAGTTTTCACCTACTTCCGATTCTCTGAATGAACTGAAACTTGGCAGACGTATTAAAAACCCATGACAAACATCTCTGTGACCTAGTATTATTATATTCACAGCTCACGATCAATGCAAAACGCATTTAAGTGGAAGTTTCTTTTTATTCTTGTGTACTAAAATTGGTATTAGTATGAGGTAGCATGCATACAACTGAGATTTTCTTTTGTATTTCCTCAGTACGTTTCTATTCCAAGAACCTCATTATAAATAAGCAATAGTTATTAGAGAAATTCCTTAGAATAAGTGCCATAATAATTTGTAAAACACTAGCATTTGTTTCAGAAAAGGAAAACTAAGAATACATATTTATTATTATAATTATTTATAATTATTAGAGTTGCGATTTAGTTGGTGACAGCAGGATATAAATAGCAGTGTTATACTTATGAAACTAGTTTTGAAGTTATAAGATTGCTTCAATTAATTATTTTTTTATAGAATAGAGGTGACAAATGAGCGCACAGTCCACCTAAGACTAAGTAGATGCTGTAGCTCAAAGATGCCTTCATCTGTCCTCTATTAAGAAAATATATTTATTTTGTTACAGGCAAAAGTGCCTCCGGTTCTCCACACCATTAAAAACAGTAGAATTATGTAGAAATATGTTGCTGATTTACGCTTATATTCTGTGAGAGCGTGATCCTTCTCTGGTTGAGCCGACCCATTCATGCAGCAACCATAATATAGTTGCAGCGTGGCTCTACCACGGCCATCCATGACATCCTTTCTCATATAATTTAAGATTGATAACAATGGTATAATGTTCATTCATCAATCATCATCAATCACCATTACAGCCCTTCACAAGTCCACTACTGAACATAAGCCTCCCCTAAATAATGCTACAAAGCACGGTATTGTGCAACCTGAATCCATCCACTTCCTGCTTATCTCTCGAGATCGTTACTCCATCTAGTGGAGTTTCGCCCTACACTTCGCTTACTACCTCCCACTGTTATCGGTTTTTCGAGCTATATTGGCTATATAGGCTGGTACATTGCCATTTCAGCTTATTGATCCATTTGATTATGCTGGTTCATAATGTTAATAAAATTAGTAGTATTAATTTTACTCACCAAAATGTAATCTGAATTTGTTAAATTAAAAACAAATATACATTAATCAGTTTCTTCAATATTATATAAGAAATTATTTCAGTTCGTAATATAAAAGGCTACGTTTATCAGAAATAACACTGAATACTATAATATAAATAAATTAAATAATTTATTACTATTGTACCTAATGTGGTTCATCGTTTCATTAAAAACAACTCTTCCAATAATCCTTTGACTGTTGTTTGATAATTGAACTCACAGAATACCAGCGTTAAATAGCAGCTCAACGCTGTTGTGTTTCGTATGGTGAGTGTACAGAACCGGAGACTCTGTTTACTGGAATCGGGACATTCCATCTTAGTTGTCATGGGTAACAACATGGTGACGAGGATAACTGTAGATGTCTATGGGCGACAGTAACCACTTGCCATCAGGTGGACTGTGTGCTCGTTTGTCACCCTTCTAAATCTAACTGGGAACAATATATATATATATATCTCTTTTAAAAGAATAACTTTCACACCAATCTCTTCCTAAGGGAAACCTCTCGAACAAATATTTGTGTGGCCTACAAGTAATTATTCCGGGTCTGGATGTTTATCTTTGTGCAAATTATGTATGTAAATAAACTGACTCTACGATACTGAAGAAAATCGTAAGTTTTTAAAAAAAAAGAGGATTTGTCGTAATTGCTGCACTTGGTAAGCGAATTGGCGATCACAGTAACAGACATATCGTATCTTTGACACTACTCCCCATCGTTACAGCAGTCGTACATAAATTTTAAACAGAACCAATGCTAATTGAACTGGCTTTTATATTTTTTTTTAAATAAAAAGGGATTAAAGTAAGCATAACGAGAAAAGAAACATATTTTCGAGTTTAGTAACAAAGTTACCAAAGTTATTGCACTTCGTCGTCGTAAAGCATTTATTCTGAGCGTATGAGGTCGCGAGCTGCAGGTAGCCGCACAAAAAAGTAATAACTAACAAGACTAACAATTTATCTGGAATGGCGTTTAAACTTGCGCGATTTTTCAAAACTCCTACCGGGAGAATCTTAGTAGTGACCCGAAGTTTTTGAACGTTCATAAAAAAGTCGTATTACATTAATTTTGTGAGATGCATTAGTTCCAAATGTTCTTCTTTTCTGATTGCTTTATTTTTTATTTTTTAATGCACGTTGCCTTGAAATATATGAGAATTATTACGATCATGTCAAATTTGAGACACTGTTTTTTTATTAAATCTTGCGTTACACGTTTGTTATTTTTTTCATAAATATTTTGTCTATTACTTGTACTATTAATTGTATTAATCAACACGTTTCTTTTCATTCATATATTGCAGCTAATCAAGACTGCAGAACAAAGGCTTCCCCAGAGATTGCCTCATAGAGATTATATTTACCACCGCGCGTATGACTTTTTATATTTAAAATGTTATCTATTTTGTTTAAGGAAGATGCTATTGCCCGATGCCTGTTTTATTTCCTTAAGTTACCTCTTACATGCTCGTCACTACACGACGATCTTATTCCTTCGCTTTTTTATACTATCGGTCACCTGAAACTCTTTTATAAAGTAAAATGGTGACAAACTAGCTCCTGAAGGTAAGTGGGTGCTGAGGCCCATAGACACCTACCTTTATCAAAAATAATGCAGATGCGTTGTCACCCTAGAGCCCTAAAATGGAAATTTTAACACAGAATTAAGCTGGCAGGTAAACAGAGCGCTATGCCACGTATGTTTTGTCCACTTTATTTTATTAATAACTATTGAAAAAATGTTAGTTTTAATAAAAAAAGTTAAATTTACAAACGTAAAAAATCTTATAAAACAATTTCTGTTGACTGAAAGTGGTTTTACTTTATGTAGAAGTTACCCAAAACTAAGTGAAAATTGAGTAAGTGAGTTATGTTAGTAAAACCATAGCCGCATATAATAACCGAAATGTTAATTGCATTAGGAGCGCGATAAGCCAGTGTCAAAGTGCTAAAAGCAAAGTTTGAACTTTCTTGCATTTCCATAACTTGCATCAAACTCTCGCTCTCCCTCTCTCTCTCTTTCTTTATTGGAGAGTAATTAGAGAAGTGAAAGGGTAAATTCACTTCTATGTTAGTGTTTTAGTTGTAAGTAAATGTAGAGATGCAGAGTTTTAATATTTGCGTGTAATATACATCGATTCTTCCTAAGTATTTATTTTTAGATTAGTTCTAAATTGAAAACTGACAACATTAATTGTTTGAAATGATATGTTTCATAATGTGTAGTTATTTAAAAAATGGTCAATCACAACTAGATCAATTTTTAATTTTCCATTTTGTTTAATATGCCTTTGTTTCCTGGTCAGAAACAAGAATTTACAATTAGAATTGTAGTACACTACAAAAATACATCAGAGCGACAATTTGTAAATTGATCAAAATCGTTTGGCAGTTTTGGGGAGGTCAATAGTTATTGTAAATTTAAAGGTACAGCATATATGCGTCCCACTACTGGGCTCTTTTCATTTCATTTTGAGGTGTATTTAGGGCATGGAAATGTCCGCCGCGCTTTCCTAATGCATGTGGGCGAAATTCACCTGTCTCCGAAATATTTTTTTATTATTTCTCACACATGCAGAATTCCTCACGATGTTTTCCTTCACCGCCGAGCACGTGGTTAATCAGAACTAAAAATTGCACTTAACAATTTCATTGGTGCCAGCGGGGATCGAACCCGGATTGTTGACGTACCTACTGTGAAATTTACAGCGAGCGCTTAGCCTTTGATCTACCTGAGCTATAATTATTATAATGACGCCCAATGCGCATGGACCTCGGCTTTTCGCAGACAGAGTATCTACATTCGATTGACGCACTGTATTTTCACTATTAAAAACAACAGAATCACTACCAATACCGATAACGAAAGCGACTGCCACTTTTCAGCCGTTGAGTTAGATAGACTATAAGCGACTGCAACCTATGACCTATCAAAGTCTACGCCTGAAAATAGCCCTCCCATAGATATTTGCCATGGTTTTTCATTGTTTGCCCACCGCAGTTATCCTTTTTCATTTTCCTTAGTCACCTCATACGACTCTACGGGATGATGTGAGGTAGTAGTTTCTCTTACGGTGGTGGCGGCGGCGGCTAACTTACTACTAGCTACTAAACTTTAATTTAAAACAAAGAACCTATATTAGTAAACAATTAATATAAAATATACTTCGTACGCAAATTATATATTGGGAATATAATTAATGCTTTTTAAATTGTAGATTATTCTCTTCAAAATTATTGGACATGTTTTATTTAAATTTAATTATTTCTGTATTTAATTATTCGATGGTTTAGGCACGTTGAGTGAATGAGTGAAGACCGAATGGTGAAGAAAATATATAGCGCGAAAGTAAATATTAAAAAGTGTCGAGGTAGACCGAGACTAACTTTCGAAGACCATGTGAGTAAATTGCTCGAAGAGGGGAGGGTCAAGAGTACTCGGATACCTAGACGTGCATGTATGAAGAAGATAATGAATCTGAAAGAAGCGAAAGAGGTATGTAAGGATCGTGACACTTGGCGATCTGTTCTCTCTGGCTAACCGGTCAGGGATTGTGCGTGAAGATAAGTAAGTAAGTAATTATTTCTGTATTAAATCAGCGTCCATGTTCAAAAATTTAGGGATGTGAAGACGAGCGAAGCGATGAAAATTGTTTAGTTTTCTGTGAGAAGTCATCCATGACCGTTAGCTTCGTTCATCGGAGACTTTGACTATCTCAGTTCTACTTAACCGTTCTGATTTAATTTCTTCATCTTTCACTGTTCAAGTGTAAGTGGTTTTAGTATGATAAGTTTGTATTGAATTTTTTATTTTTCCGATAACTTTTTACCTTTATTTTTTGTAACCGCCTTTTATGTTATATCACTGCCTAAGTTGACTGGCGGAGAATGCTTTTAGCATTAAGTCTAGCTTTTGTTCTTATACATTGTGTTAGGTTCGATAAAGAATAAATAAATAACTAAAACACTGAACACTGTACGTGACCGAGCAAACGAATTGCTGCAGTTACAGCTATAGGTTTCAAATTACAATTTTTATTACCATTCGTAAACTTTAATTATGTTTTGATTTCGTTATTAAAAGTACCATACATCTTGTCATGTATGGTAACGACCTAATACATTTTGAAAACAATATAGTTGCATGGATAGTTAATGTAGTGGAGTTGTAAGAAATCCACTACTCCATATGGTTCGAGGGTGTCGTAAGAGGCGACAGAGGGAAAATGAAACAGGTGATGGGTAGCAGCGTCTTCATAATAACAACTCAAAATAATAATAAAAAATTGCCGTTGCAAACGCGCTTGCCTATGCTATGGTAAACAATGACAAAATCCCTCCATGAGGCAGTCTATCAGGGAGACTTATGTTTAGCAGTGGACTTATATATCTCCAAGGATGTGCACAGGTCTCCTATAATTTCCAAGAGGGTTATGGAACGATTTCAGAGTTCACGGTATAGCAAATTTACAAGAATATTATATAATATTATATTATATTATATTAAAAGCTGTTTCATAAGCTCTCATTAAATACTAGCTGATAGCCGCGACTTCGTCCGCGTTGCTTACACACATCACTGAACACGTAGTGCTTATAAAAATCGTTGTTTCTTAAAATCTTTATAACTTTGTAATATATACCAGGACAAGCGTCGAAGAAATAAAACTTAGAAAATGCAATTGAAATTTATCCATTAGTTTTTCAGTGATGCGCGCACAACTGCAAACCTCTATCACTTTATTAATATATAAATATAAAGATACCGCTTTGTACATACTTAAGTCATCTGTAAAACAAGATATCATTAATCTTAATAAACTAGAACATATTTATAATTATTTGTATGTATTTTCTTTATTTGTATATATTTTCTTATTATGATATATTTATATCATTCTTCCTTTTTGATAAAAGGAAATTCATTAAAAAATAATAATTTATTGCGTAATAGAAATATAGTGATAGATCCGCACGAGCATAGTGCACTGCATCGTGAATGGTGGGCTCGTTTTTCGTCCTCACTTAGATATAAAATGTAAGCAATTGATATTGATATGCATGCTTAATACACAGCTTTTTGTACTGGTACTATATATTAATGTAAATCTACTTCCAATGTTAAGTTTCGCCTGGTTAAAATTTGGAGAAAAGGTAAAGAAAAAGTAAAATATATCAAATATATTATGAATTTATTCAACTTCTTAATGAATACCAATTTATTATTTAACCTATTAAAACCATTTTAACATTGTAATTAATAGATGATAGCATTAGTGATTTGCTCCATCCCAACTCTCAACCAAAGTTAAAACTACGACCAATTATAACAGTGAAGGACGAAGTTTGAAAAGTAAGTTGATTATAATTTCACTCTAACCATGTAAATATAATTGCACAGGTAACCTTCCTTTGTAACACCAACGTGGTGATTAACATGTCAAATATTATGAATTACCTGACTAGCACTGATCAATATAGCTTGGAATAAAAAGGTAACATAATAATAATAAAGTCTGAATATCTCCTTACATATCGCAAGCTGCAGAAGCGTAATGATGATTTCTTATATTTACGCGAAGACTACACATTAAATGAAACTAATTTTTACGGATTTTATCGCGTTTAATTTAAGTTTTTAATTCCCAACGTTTCGGGTGCTTTACAGCACCCGTGGTTACGGGGGGGATTGACGTGTTTGACGTCCCGGTGTCATAGTTAGCCCGGCTACCTTCAGTTTTTGAATACTAATTTTAGGTCCGATCTACGCAGAATGAGCTTACAGTATTTTGAAGTCTTGCAGTGGTATGTTTCCCATGATCCCAAGCAGATGGCAGCACCCGAAACGTCGGGAATTAAAAAGTTTAATTAAACGCGATAAAATCCGTAAAAATTAGTTTCATTTAATGAGTAGCCTAATGGTTAAGGGTACGTACTAAAACATAAAGGTCATGTCAAGTTTGGCATTCCACTACTGTCGTGAACCGCCTCTAGCGTTTTAAGGTTACCTGGAGTGGTTACTGGAATATCAGAATTTTATTGGCATTGCTAATTTAATATTGATTACGCATAAAGAAACGGACGTGAATTGAAGATTTTGTATTACAATGGCTTGTGATAAGATGACACATAGGTGGTAGAGCCATGCTGCAGCTATATTATGGTTGTAGCACGAATGGGTCGGCTCGACCGGGGAAGGACCACGCTCTCACAGAATACCAGCGTAAAATAGCAGCTTAACGCAGCTGTGTTTCGTATGGTGAGTGTAGAGAACCGGAGACCCTTTTTACTGGAAACGAGGCAGTCCATCTTGGTCCCCACGGGTGACAACGCATCTGCATTTTGATTCTTAATGGAAGATAGTTGTAGATGTCTATGGGCCACAGCAACCACTTACCATCAGGTGGACTGTGTGCTCATTTGTCACCCTTATCATATGACACATAAACTATTGTACTTTATTATATCAAATTATGTATGCATGTTATATTCTATTTTTATACATATTATTTTATCTTTATTATATATTATATAACTTATTTTATTTAGTGAACTGTTTTTACCTGCCGCAGTTTTTTAATGTCATCCAGTGTTGACTGGTAGAGAAGGGCTGGCATTAAATCCGCCCTTTATATCCCTTGATATAAGTGTGTATAATAGACATTTAATTAATTAATTCTTAATAGATATTATATTTAGATTTCAATAGGCCACAGCATCCACTTACCATCAGGTGGATTGTGTGCTAGTTAGTCGTACGTCATGTAATGTTAAATGCAAAATTACGTTTAGGGCTTCTATATCCACTCAACGCGGCCAATCATGATATTCATACGATTATAGATTTCAAAGAATACTCAGTTTTATTGTTCTTGCCTATTTAGATGAAAAAAATAATTGAAAACTAAAAATAATCGAAGGGGTGTATTGCGTAGGGTGTCTTGCAATGGACTTTTTATGGTGGAATAATGTCGGCAGTTGTTTTGCAAAAGCCACCATTATTTACATATTTTCTAGCAACCCAGCCCTAAGCTACGCAAAAATCAACATAGACGTTTCTGCTTCGACACGAGCGAGGCCACTGGCATATGTTAGCTATCTATGAATTCGCCTTAAATTTCAAAGTATTCTGGCACCCCATGTTATATACTCGCCGGTAACAATTAATGAAATTTCAATTAACCAAGTGATCATCGGTGAACGTTTAAAACCTGACAAATTAAAAACGTTTCTAGTATGTAAAAAGTCCGCCAATTAAAACTCGAGCAGTGCGGCGGATCTCTGTAACAAGCAGTTGGACAATGGTTGTTGGTCATATTAGTTTTAATCAAGTATGCTGTTAAGCTTCCTTATTAATGCCATGAAAGTATCCTGACTTCATACCGTGGGCGTCGAAAGAGGCGAGTATGGAAAATTCCGGAAAATATCTCATGGCTTCATGATGCTAGACGTTAAGTACTCAGACCGACTCCAAGTAGCAGCGTCAATGGCGTAGTGCGTGTGATGCTTCGATTGTTGATTCGCCTGCTAATCATAACGATTAAAGATAATATTCTTTACAGCAGATGTGGCCCATGCCCAGCAGCCGACTTACACAGGTGGTGATGATGAAGAGCCGAAGAAGAGAAGAAGCCACTCACTGCAATTTTGTGTAATCAAAAGAGGATTCATTCATTTTATTGTTCATTACTGCCTAGCAAAACCCCCGAACATAAGCCCCCATAAATAGCCTCTTAAGGGGGATATTTGCTACATTTGCTGCGTTCTTGTATACCACGAAGAGTAAGGTCACATAAAAAATTCAGTTTTAAGAATTACCTTGTTCTAAACATCAAACGGATTAGTAAGCTGAAGTGGCAATGGGCCGGCCATATAGATCGAAGAACCAACAACCGATGGCGAAAAAACGTTCTCGAGTGGCGGCCTCGTACCGGCGGACGAAGTATACGACGTCCCCCCACTAGATGGAGTAATGACTCATTGCCTCAAAATAAGGTCATTACCAT
Organism: Parnassius mnemosyne; assembly: GCA_963668995.1. NCBI lineage: Eukaryota > Metazoa > Arthropoda > Insecta > Lepidoptera > Papilionidae > Parnassius > Parnassius mnemosyne. The sequence continues at coordinate 48,987,439 of CAVLGL010000104.1, read as the reverse complement.
ATTTGTCACGCTTGGCAGGCGGGTTGGCAACCGTGGTTTTTGATTATTTTAAGTCGTGATTACGAAGATACTGCTGCCCAACTCCTGTTTCCCTTTGTTGCCTTTTGCTTTTACCCATACGTATGATATGATGTAGTCGCAGCCAAAAGAGGGCACTATACGATTTCGACTTCAAATATATCAAGAAAGATTTTAATACAATACAATACAATAACTTTATTTCAGGCATCAAGGACTTAAAAATTAAGAACATTGGCCCATAGCAATATATACCTTAACCTAAAAATATATATAAAATATAATATAATGCTAAATGCTTTATTATCGTTCTATTTTGTATTATATTTATGTTATGAATTGAAACAAAGTTCCAACACAATCAAACGGCGCGGCTTTAACATTTTATATACTAAGATAACACAAGCAGGTGTTTCACATAAGACGACGTTCGACTTGATAATCATATTTCGTAGAAATATGTGGTAGGTGGGAAGCCTTAACTTCATACGCGATAGTAAAATGCAAAGCGGTTGATTTAAGAACGTTCCTTATTTATATTACGTTGCTGCATTCAAAACATGTTGTTCTTTAATTCTCAGAACACATATAGTATAGTATGAAAGGGCTATGCTCGAAATTTCTATGCGCGGTATACTTTGTAATAAAGATATGGTAGTAAAAGCAGATTACTGACATAGACCAACGGATTACTAAGTTTAAGTGGATCTGAAAATGAGCTGGCCATAATATAGCGCGAAGAACCGAGAACCGATGGAGAAGAAAGGTTCTCGAGTGGCAGACTCTTATCGGTAAGGACAGTGTAGGGCGCTACCCTACTTAATGGAATGAAATGGCAATTCTTGGAGGTACAGTATTTACCTATTTAATATTTATATAAAACAATATTACTTATCTATCTCATAAATTTACTGTCTAAAGCAATATAATATTTTAAACTGTTCTACAAGAAATATTTTCATCTTAATCTCTATCTTTAATAGCATTGAATAAATTATCTTATAACTTGATAACTGAAATTAGAGGTTGATTTATAGTTTATTTTATTCATCGTTAATTAATTATCTTCTCAGTAAATTTATTCGAGAACACGAATTTAATATAATTTATTTTTAGAATATTTAATGTAAAATACTATAATTATGCATAAAAACTCATCATTTATTCTATGAAAGCGACCAATGCGTCATAAAATGAAATTTAATTACCTGGCGCGTAGCAGACAGGTAAACAAGAACACCCGCGTCGCCCGATCGACAACCTTGGTGGACTACGCTCCACTATTTATAAATATGAAAATATGCAAAAGAATCTCAAAGTTTTTTACGTGGTAGAGTCATGCTGCAACTATATTAATAGTATAGTTGTAGCACGAATGATGTACCACGCTTACACAGAATACCAGCGTGAAATAGCAGCTTATCGCTGCTGTGTTTCTTATTGTGAGTGAAGAGACCCGGATACCCGTTTTACTGAAAACGAGGCATTCCATCTTAGTCCTCACGGCATACAACGCATCTGCATTTTGATTTGCAAACGAAGATAGATGTAGATGTCTATGGGCCACAGCAAACACTTACCAATTTGGCAATGTATACGCTATTACAACAAGGTCCCGGAAAGTGTACAGGTTCTCTCTATTACCAAGTTTAAATGTTTTATTAAGCTGAAACTGTATAAAAAAGGTTATTATAGTATAAATGAATACATGGTTGATAATAACCCCTGGGAGTGAGGTGGTCGCTTCCAAGCAGTTTCTAAAATAAATTTTGTAAATAGTTCGTAATCATTTATATTGTAAAATTTATTTAAAAAAAAAGTCCCGCTAGGTTTCTTCCTGGTTCTTCCCAGGACAGAGGGTTTTTTTTCGAACCAGTGGTAAAGTAAAAAATGACTTTAAATAAGAATTACACATGTAATGTATATTGAATAAAAAATATTCTATTCTATTCTATTCTATACCATCAGGTGTACTGTGTGCTCGTTTGTCACCCTTATCCTATAAAAAAAGAACTCGCTTTTAGAGCTTTCATAACGAATTTTCTAGGTATAATTACATATATACGCAATTTATAAGTATTATGTAACATAAATGTTTTAATTTATTAACTTTTCGTCATCATTTCTACAACATTTACACGGCGGTAGAATTTTTTTTCTGCTTACGTGTCCGTATAGTCCGTGCCTAGTCTCTTACCTATTTTTTTTTTGCCAAATAATAGCGCATGTACTGCCGTGTTTCGGTCTGAAGAGTGTATAGTCTTGTACAATTATAGACTGTAAGAAAGTCCTCAGATGGAATGACACTGGAAGTGACATACCATTTGTAGACATATATTTAATGTTAAGTTAAAGATGTAGTGGCGGTGTAAGAATATCCACTTCCCCATGTCGACCCGTGGGTGTCCTTTCCAAGGATGACAACTATGGCAAAATCCTCCTTATGAGGCAATCTATGAGGGCGGCCTATGTTCAGTAATGGACTCTTATAGGCTTCAATGGAAGGGATGGATATTTAAAGTTGGTTACATGTACCCATGGGCTGCTATAAACACCTACCATCACGTGGCCTGCATTTCCATTTCTTACTAAAACTTTATTAAAAAAAACAACTTAACGTTAGCTAACTGTTTTACAAAGGCCCTATACGTTCTACGGTTAAATACTTGTAACTCAATCATAATAACTATTATGGACTTTTATACGCCTTTAAGGAAGAACAACATAATACTTAAAACTTTTTCTAGAATTAATTGCAAATGACGAGTTCTTGGTGCCTCCTGTAGCTATTTACACTATTATGTTATTACGCGTGGTTAAAGAAGTCCGAAGTTAAGATTTCTTATTAATTCGTGCGTGACTACCTCGTTGGTCTAGTGATCGTAAATGCTGATCATCTGGTCCAGGTTTCGAATCCATTGTCGGGTCAAAATCAATAATTTGTTTTTCCTGTCAAGAAATCCTCAGGCGGAGAACACGTTAAGTCGTTGGTGCTGCGTCTGATCTCTCTCCGGTCGTGTCAGATTACCATCCCATCGGACTATGAGAGGAAATAATGCGTTTACCTGTGCTTGTATATACACTCGGGCATTATAATTTCGTACAGCGAAGATGGCTAGTCTCCGTTAAGACTGGCCGCCGTGACCGAAATTAGGTCTGGACGATGTTGTAGGCGCTTTATAAAATAAAGTGTGAATAAATAATTAAATATGCTTACTAGATGAATATGAACTAAATGCTCTTTACCCTTGTCTTAAATTCAAGTAGGTATTCCTATAACATTCCGGCACAACTGTGTAACTAAGATGTGTCTCTTCTCGTTAGTTTAAAAGTGTTAAAAGTTATCAGGTTTATTTATCATTAGTGATATCCCAACCTTCACTGGAGCTCCTTCCGTAGCCTGGTGTGTCCGGAATAACATGATTTACGGGGATTTAGATTTGCATTGCTTACATACGTGTGCGCATATTATGCACGCACGATGAATTTATTAGCTCTATCTCTATCCCGCCTTATAGACAAAGCTTTCAAGGTTTCCACGTCGATTGGCGCTATCTTAAAAAGGTTTATCATCATAACCATCACAGCCCTCAACAAGTCCACTGCGGAAGCACGGTACTGAGCCACCTACTATCGTTATCCATCGACTTCCTGCATATCTTACCAGATCGTCACTCCATCTAGTGGTGGGCCGCCCTACACTTCGCTTACCGGTACGAGGCTGCCACTCGAGAACCCTTCCCTGCCGTCGTTAATTCCATCCAATGGTTGAAACGTTACTAAAAAAACAAGATTGCTTACAAAAGTTTGTAAAAATAAATAAGTTTTATTTCCACAACTATGATGAATTAACGACAGTCCATATAATAACATTAATCAAGCTGTTTAGACTAAATATCGTGCCAAAGCAATAGACATACTAGTACATACATACACACATACATGTCGGAGCGTCTATAAAATACCCGGTTGGATCGAGGTAGAAGGGAGGGTATATCGAGAAACCCCCTCTTGTGTCTGTAGTATAAAGTTCACTGTAGGTGCCGTGCGCGGGAGATTCCGCCTAAGTCATTCAACGAGTGTGGTCATTCTACGAGTACTAGTGCTAAGATAGTTTCGTGGTTCCGTTCGTTGTTGTGATTCTTCTAGTGCAGGCAAAGAGGATTGGTGTTGCTGAAAGGCTGCCCTGTATTACATTGAGATAGTAGTGTTGCTGTTGGTTTACATATTTTGGTGTTATCATGTAATTAGGTACCTCACGTTACACTGGTGTGTGATTGTGGCGGAGACGTGTTACGGTGTGGTCGAACTGTAATTTCACTATACTGAATGTATAGTGCGTTACGTTGTCTTATTACTGATAATGATTAAACTGCGTAAGCAAGAGAGCGAGTTGAACATCCGCTCTCACACTTTTATTATTTTTAACAGTTAACGCTATCCTGATGTATTTCCAAGATCACAAGTGGAATACTCTGTTGTAATCTCCGACACCAGTGGGATCTCCTGTTGTCATTTCTGATATACATAACACTCGAAAACTATTCTCCATCTGGGGCAGTCGAGTAAAATTTAAAATAGGATTCATCATCAATAAAAATGTTTTCTTTATTTACTGAATAAAGCTATAAATTAAAGTTTATTACTCGAAAAAATTGCCTTACTTGTCGAATCGACTACCACCAGCGATTTTTCCTGACCGATACGAATTAAAGAAAAGAGCGTTCTCTTTTTTAAAAGGCCGGCAACGCATCTGCACTTCCCCTGTTGTTGCAGTTGTTCATGGGCGGCTGTAGTCACTTATCATCAGGTGAGCCGCATGCTCGTTTTATCCTATAAAAAAAACATAGGCCTAAATCATAGATTGTGGCATTGTTATAGTGGCTATGCTCGTTTGCCCCCTTCTATAAAAAAAATAATTCCTTGATAGCCTAGGGGCGAAGTGCTTACCGTAAATTTCATCGTACATGAACAAACCGAGTTCGATCCTCGCAAGTTCCAATGAAATTGCTAATTGCAATTTTAAGTGCATTTTATTAACTAGCTCGCAGGTAAAGATAAAATATCACAAAACATCGAGAAACACCTGCGTTTCTGAGATATAAAATACATCGAGGACATGGCGTATTTTATATTTTATTCGCAGCGCAAATTAGGTGCTTAACCCTTTCAAAATTGAAAGGAAGGATTATTTTATTTATTAGAAAATCATAATTATTTACAGTGACAGTTATGTTCCGGATGCAATTAACAGGAATAGACAGATTTTTTCGAGGTGGTAGGACATTAGCTTGACACTTGAGTTTTATAACAAGAAAACCTGATGGAATTTCAGTTACCAGCTTTAATTTCTTCATCTTCTTAAGAAGCCCGTTAAACGTCTACTGCTGGAAATAAACATCTCCTGTTGAAGAGAGCCTTAATCATCACGCTTGGCAGGTGGAGTAGGCTATAAGGCATTTATTAGACCTTAGCCATCAGAGATGATTACGCATCTGTATCCTTACTTGTTTGAAGTTGGCTGCAGGCGCCAATGGATTGCATGAGCAACCGGCCAGTAGGCGGGCGGTAAGTTCGTAGTCTCTTCATCTTCAGTTTTATAATAAAATAATTTTAATTGTGACTTCCGATACCTTGTATGTTTTATTACTTTCACAATATATTTCGATAATTTGTGGCTCGTAAAACAGGAATTTACTGCTTATTAAAAACTAGTAAAATTTCTACAGAACTACCGCAGTTTTACGAGCTGGGTCATAAAAATATCTCTTTAAAAATTATTTACACTATTTGGTAAGCTTGTCTTTGTTATTAGAATTTACAAAAATAAATGTCATTTTACTTAAAATAAAAAATAATTTTAAATGAGTAATTAAGTTTGAAACTACGTTATTAGTGCAGTATAGACAGCTATTTCTTTTTTCAACTTCGTACAACTGAGTTGTCTAAAATTCAACAATAAAACACGCATTAAATTTTGGATTTATTTATTTAGAATCCATGTTTGTAGAACTGTAAACTTACACATAATGTCGGTTTTAAAAAAATATAAATATGGCTACAAAACATACGGTCATTGCGGAATAAAACTAACAAAAAAAAGTGTTTTGTACAGCCTAATTATAAGAATCACATCCTTAAAATCAAAAGTAAGATCTTAACATGTCCAGCGGCTACTCAACATCTACCTGAGCTTTTAAAACATAGATATAAATAAATTACTTGTAACATTAATTTCAATAAAGAATTATTTATTGAATATACAATAAAATTGTCAAAAGAAATATGTTCTATCTACAATATACAAGTAACAAACATTTATCTATATACATTTAATAGTTCGGACTAGTTCACGATCGTAGTCAAAAAGTGTTTGAAGAATTCGTAAATACATAATTTACAAATGTGAACGCTACCATATTATGTAGGTTCGCTTAATAAGTGAGTAAAATTTCCCAAAATAGTAAACATGGCCGCAAATTAACAAATTTATATTTAACACAAGTACAGCCAACAGCTACAGTGCAGTCTAATAAACCATTATTATTTTAAATGTCAATCAATACGCATTACAAGTAAATGCAATGAAATGTAGGAATTAACTAAATCAATACGAGCGATATCTGCTATATTAAACATTAGCTATGCTTTGTACATTAATCATTCAAAAGCTTTTAGTCCACGATGTCACTAAAAATATGCTAAAGAAAAATATATTCTCAAGTATATTCGCAAATAAATTGCAGGTTTATCAATAATTATTACCAAGTATGGGGAATATTCGGGTGAAATTCAATTTCACATATCACCTACGTACTAACCTGTACATGCGGAATGCCGCATAAAGCTCTCTTAAAAATTACAAAAAAATAACGTATAATAATTAACCTATCTATTTAAAATATTTACAATTATTGCTATCGAAAGTGCGCTTTCAACGCATGATTTCCTATAATAAAGTGGCTTATCGCCTTGTTATAATTTATTTATGAGTGCATAATGCATCATTTCAATTTAAAATTATACAAGTGTAAAAATTACACTTAACCGGTTCACGTAGTTTTGTAAACAAGTGTACCAAGTTTTAAGGAATTATGTTGGATATAGATTTCAAATTTATGAAGATTTATAAGAAGCGTTTTCATATAAAGGTTCTCATCTGAATTTTCCACGTTACACATAATTGTCATCAAACTCTAAGTGAGTTATTATTATTAGATATTTTCCGGATACTTTATTAAATTTAAATTCCAGAGTTTTGATAATTTAATCATTTAGAAAATTGATTTAAAGATCGTTAGTTACATTTGAAAGTTATTTAAAATTGTATTAAACATACAGTTCTCTAAATTCAGTTGACGAAATTGATTGTTATTTATATGAAATATAATAAAATGATTCATGTTGCTTTTAGCGTTAATTTCATAATTTTTATAATCTTATTAAAGTATTAAGGGCAGTGCATATGCTGGTCATCGTATTTTATTAGATTTTGATATTTTGAATTTCGAAGTTTAGAAAATTGCAGATGAAAAACAAATAACATTTATGTTTATAATTGTAAATTGCAATTGTTTGATATACGTAACAGAAACTGTCATCAAGATGAAAACAATGACTAAAATAATTTGTTAAAAAAAGCTACAGAATAGTCTGGCAGCGTGATATATTTGAGTTGGGAAATACTTAAAGCTGATCAGACGTAATATTCAGTCTTATTTCTAAACCTAAAAATGCCAGTAGTGAATAAGTGGGATTGTTCAAGCTTTATAGATGTTGTGAACTTTTGTCGTAACAACAAAATATTAAAGACAATCAGTCTATTTTCATTAAAACGAGGTCGTTTCATAGAAGTCGGCCTTAAATATATTGTATAATTAATTTTAATCCATTGACTTTATATTACCATCTTTAACGCAAGCTTACATGATAAAGAGAAGTTAAATTCAAAGAAATAATAATGTCATCTATAATATTTTATACAGTGAGATTGGAACATTAATTTAGAATAAAGAGTTATAGTGGTTTACAGTTCAGTCAGTAGTTCAAAGGAACTATCTACTGTTAAAAATAGGTTTCGCTAAATACATAGCATCTAATTCAATTAAATTACTTCTCTTTAACGTCAATACGTTTCATTTGGCAATATCAATGTTAGTTGTTTTCTGATGGCACTGAGGGTTCCGTGTCATAGGATGTTGCGGACGTTAGCGCAGTTTGCGCTCGCGCCCGCGCCAGCGTCTAAGCAAGCGCGGGCGCGGCGGGCCGCGCTCAAGTACGATGTGGGTGAGCGGAACTCAACGATGAGCTACTTACACCCGAATCACTACTTTTCTCAGATGCGCATGGTTCTCCACCTGCTACAAACTTTACAACGTTAAGCTTGTGATCGGTTTCACAAGTGTCATCCCTAGCACCACCAGGTAGTCCTCCACTGCGCGTTATAGCCCGTTCTGCAGCTGAACCAGGATAGCGTTCGATCCTATCACACTCAGCCTCATCAGGTTGTCTGCGTCGTATAGAACGCTTAACCTGCGGTGCTGGATCCGGTGGTCGATGCGCAGGTTCATCTGATCTGTGAACCAAAGGTGAAGTTCGAACACGAACGCCACCTACTCCCACGCCCGCTTCGTAGCAACCAGAGTCACGTGGGAATTGTCTGCGACCGAAAGGTGAATCACCACCTTCTGAACTAGAGCCACCTCCTTCGCCTTCTCCGTCACCTTCGCCACCTTGCAACACAAACATAGTTCTTATATTATCGACCAGAATAACTAACATGTAAAATTGTTCAATAAAATTTTATCATATTATTATAAACTCACATTCAAGCTGGTGCAGCAGTTGCACAGCGGCGAGAATGCGAGTTCGATGATCTGGTGTCATAATGCCTAGATAATCAAGATCCGATGGTTCAATTTCTTTGAATAGTTCAATATCTTCATAACCATTTCTAGCAAAAGCCAAAGCGTACTCTGGTAAATCTATCCTTTTAAGTAATTCTTCTACCGTTCTCGGTCGCGTTTCCCAGAGCCTTTCACGACTTTTGCACCATTTCAACGATCTAGATCTCATAGCGTCTCTGTCTGAAAGAACTTCAACGTTGGCGAACTTAAAATTCCCAACTTTATTATTTAAAACGCCTCTCCAAATGCCGGAAGCATTCATGTTGATGACTTCGATAATGTCTCCTTTCTGTGAACAAAGTACAGAATATTACAGTGCCGTTCTATTAGATTAAGCTGCTATTAGAAAAAAGAATAGTACAAAATTATCTTACCTTATATCTCAAGGCATCTTTCTCATAAATATTGGGCACGTAATCGACGAGCGCTCGAGCTCGACACAGCATTTGCGGTACTAGTAAGCTCCGCCCGGCTGGACTTAATTCTATGCTTTCTTCTGCCGAGAGAGATGAGTGATTACTACCAGCGCGAACCAATGCCTGAGTGCCTGTTCATAAATATTTGTACACTTAGCAACTCAAGTAAAACAGAAACATATTTTTGTACATTAAACACGAAATACCTGTAAATACATCTTTGCATGACTGTAAATACATAGAGGGTTATATAAACTATTTACTTATTATTAGAATAGACATAATGAATGAACAATATACACAAGATACATAAGTTGTAAGTAATCAAAGGGGCGTTATGGTACAAAGAAAGGAAAGACAAACTTATTTACAAACGTTTATATTAACAACGACAAATAACTCAATAAATCCACTCACTACTGCCTGATCCGCTGGGAAGACTTTCAAATGAACTATTAGAACATGGAAAGGCATGATCTCCACTTGTTCGCCGCTCTGTGGTTTCCGGACCTCTCTCTTGTCTTAATCTTGAAATTTTTCTTTGAACATCTTGCCTAAGACCTCTTACTTTTCCCGCTAAATTTGAAACTCCTTCACACTCTTCAGCTGACTGTAATGTTAATAAAAAGTTACTTGGTTTTGCAAAATGAAAACGATGTTATGGTTTGTACATTTATTAAGCAAATATTTACCTTGTGCACTGTGGCTATGTGTTGGGAGTCTGTTTCACTTTCTTGGTCTTCATAATCTGATGATGCAGGTGATAAGGGATCGATTCCTATCCGGTATCCTGACATTTGTCGATAACCTCGTCTGCAGTCTCTTTCCGATCGACTAGATTCTAAGGAAATTCCAGATAATCGCGAACCTATTGATTGGATGTCTGATGCGGCATAGTCCCCGCTCTCACGATTCCTCGCCGTATGAAGAGGGATGACCGTAGTTGGGTAGGGACCGCTTTGTGGAATTATTAATCCTCGTCTAGGGGCTCTTGCTAAACTAATGTCACCAGCACTTCTCAGAGATATCACACCTTCGCCTCTCGGTTCATTTCTTAGATTAAGAGTAAAGCAAACTCTGCCGTTTTGGAATGTTGCAGCAGGTGTTCCTCCTCCCATTAGAAAATCCTCAGGATCGCTTTCATATGGTGGCTCGTCATACCAATGTCCCCTTCCAGAGAGACCTCGAGCTTCATCGTCGTACATGTAAGTATCGTCTGCAAACGAGTACTTAATTAACTTTCAAAAGTATCGTAGTTTTGAAATTGAGCAAATAAAAATTATACGTGCGAACAAAATTGCGAAAAAAGTTTACCGTAAAATGCCCCTTCCACAATATGGCGGTCTCACTTACAACACTGCAGTCAAGCTGTGTACGAACATCGGAAAGCCGTGCGTGGTTGATGCAACATATTTTAAAACAACATGCATTCAGCATTTTTTTGCAACGTAAATATCTTGATGGATGGAGATGAATGAATTCACGAAATTGTAGTATTTGTAATAAATCTTTAAACTGCGCTGAAGCGCTGCTATAATTTATATTTTCTTTAAGTGATGAATGACAGATGCACATCGAAAGCATATTAAAATTCATTGTACTGAACGACAAATCAATGACAATAATTATAAATAAGCATTTCGCAAAATTTATCAAATAAAGTGCCAAAACAACGCGCAAGCAACATGCTCCAGTTGATGGGATCGGATTTATTATTCATAAAAATGGTATTTAGTGCTTTCAAGAAACTAATTATAGTTTAGGGTTCTAACAATTTTATAAAATGATTATAATTAATTTAATTAATTATGCTTGATGATTGATTAAATATAATTATAATAATATAAAAATGAATTTGACTCGAGTAAATATAATAAAGAAAGAGAAATTGAAATATTAAAAAGTATAAAAATGCTATAATTATTTTAAACAAATTATTATTTGATTTAAGTCAGGATTGATTCATATTTTTTTAATATCCATTTAAAGCGACACTTTTGATATATTGTTGCACAGAGTTATTTTCTCTACTTGAAAACCTAATTTGCATATGTTCATAGCCAAAATTAAGAACAATTATGTATTCAGATGGTACATAAAACATAAGCAACTCAGAGCAAATAGAAACTCAGAATAAGATCGCTTTTATTTATAAAACTAACCTCCAAAAGGACCTCGGACTCCATCTCTTCCCATATTCATAAGACCGTGTCTAATATCCCTCAAAATCTGAAACAATAATAATATAGTGAACTTACACATTAAATATAGTACTAACTATAGAATCGGGTATTTTGGCCACTAAGCAGTTATTGACAGTTTGCGAAATCTGATGATTTAGCTATGATAATCTTCGTGTCTCTGCTACTAAATTTATATGCTATGTTGTAATTTTTTCCTGTCTCTGACATTACCTCCACACCCACCTTCTGCTCCCATCATATAAACTTTATATCGATTATGGGTGAGTTAGGCAAATGGACGTTTGTTTTCGCGTAAATTTACGGCCCTATCAAATCTTGCATTGACAATCGTGCTGAATATTAATTAAATTGCTATATAATAGTCAGGCTATTTACGTTCAAATCCCAGTTGAGGCCAACATTTATGTAAAAACACAGATTAATGATTTTCGGTCTAATTGTGTTGATAATCGCAGATCCAACCAGTGTCCTGGCGACTAGACCGCCTAGGAGCCTCACAATATAAATCGAGCTGTGTAGTTGTTGAAATTACCAAGAGACCATAAATCCATGCAGGTGAATTTAGGGTTCAAAAATGTTACCAGATATTTCATTAATTCATTCATTTATTCCGACTATTAAAACCCGTTGCTGAACATAAAACTAATTATAAAACTGCGGTTGCCAACTTGCTTGCCAATCGTAGCAACTATGAAAAATATCCTCATTACAAGTCTTATTTGGTTTTATTTATTGTATGGAATAATAAAATTTCTGTACAAAATATACCCGTCTTAAAGTATTCGTGAACGTGATAATAAATTTCAAAGGCGGCTATAAAACGACCACTTCTACGTAAGTAGAAAAGTATTGAACATTAAGTTAATTTATGCACGTTTGTTTCCGAGACGGCTCGGAAAGTACGTGAAAGGGATTTGCGTTTCGTTTTATTTAAGGAAATAAGGTAACGTCGCATCGAAGACTAAACTGGGAAAAGGATAGGCAATCAAAGCATCTTCATTACATACTAAATTATGTGAAAAATATGCAATTGTTTATACTCATTTTGTAGTAGGTAATTATTTTTCGGGTGCATTGATGGGAAGTTACACTGTACCGATATTTTTAATTTTATCACATTTAAATGTTTTAAGATGATAATTTAAATATTAATAAACCTAGCAAGCTAACAGCATAGCAAAGTGGCGAAGCAATCAGCTTTGTAGCGGTTTCTAACGGTTGCCGTTGAGCAATCAGTTTCATAATAGGAGGTTCAGATGCCTGGGTGATCAGTAATCGATTGCTGAAAACAGAATTAGAAAATTCGAAACCGTTCTCGAGATAATCGTGGGACAGACGGACAGACGGCCAGACATCGTGAAATCAATAAGTGACTTCGCAAGCTTCGCCACTTAATAATAAAATGTAAATAAAAATTTTGAATGTAAAGTAATCATATTATCATTTTGGATATGTAATAATAATCCACTTTTTTTTTCAATAATTATGGCTAAGTACTGATAATATGTGTCATAAATACGTTGTATTGTATAAAAGTAAAGTAAATGTAAAATATCAGCCTACATACATACGTCCCATATTTGGGTATAGAGCAAACAATTAGTTACTTCAGCGTGTGTTGGCGGACTTTACATATATCCTCGAAATATTATATTCCTAAGCCAAGCGGTTTCCTCACAATATTTTCCTTCACCGCTGAACATATGATAAGTCAGCACTTAAAATGGAATTAACAATTTTTATAATTTTGCCGTCAGGAATGTAACGAAGCAACGAACGATCGACATTTTTGGCATGCGCTTGGCCCCTGAGCTACTACCACGGCCCTTGTATTTTAATACCAACCTATTTTTTTTTCATTAGTAGACATCTTTCGTCTACAACATAGTTATAAATAAATTAATAGGTGGTTAGAAGTACCCACTTTATATATCGTTATAGCTACAAATAACTTACTATTTATAAAGTATATACGTGTATAGACACATACATAGTATGTCTTTATATTTTATTAATTGCAAGTTGTTGAATAATATATTTAATTACATAATTTCAAGAAAATAAAAATAACTATGATATATTTATAATAGCACTCTGAACCAATTAAGATACAATTACAAATTATACTCGTACATACTTAAAATGCCGAAAATTATTTAAGAGCCGCGGTAGCTCCGATGGTTACCGCTCGCTGTAAATTTCACAGTACGCGAGCAACCCGGGTTCTATCTCCGCCACCACCAATGAAAATGCAATTTTAAGTGCTAATTTACCACGTGTTCGGCGGTTATGGAAAACATCATGAGGAAACCTGCATGTCTGAGTAATATTTCAAAGACATTTGAAGTTCGCCAACACGCATTGGGGGAGTGCGGCGGAGACTTCCTTGCCCTAAAACCCTCTCATAAATGAGAGGGGAGGCCTGTACGCAGCAGTGGGACAGACTGTATATAACCTGTAATTTGAACTTTATACTTAAAACTATTCAAGAGTAATGTTTTCAATGACGTATTTAATATTATTATTAATATTAATGTTGCATTTCTTGTGTTGAATTTACTTGAAAACGTTTAATAAAATAATAAAATAATTATGTACCTAATGATATAGATTATAATATAATCACTAAAGTTTTACTGTCCTGACAAACTCAATTTTTTAATATGTTTTTAGGTATCTTAATTAATTTTAGTTACCTACAAAATAAATATTACTTGTCATATTGTACCAATTTTTTCAAATTGGCTCCATAAATATTTTATAACAAAACAACAAAGAAGCATATAACGACAAGAATAAAATTACTTTATTTACGAGAAACATTGCTATCGTCCTCGGAAAATCAATGAAACGGTTGAGTCAGCACCAAATTTTTAATAACTCGCATTACGAACCGATTCGTGCAGGGAATGGTTGATTGCGGTCGTAAAATTTCAATATTCTATATTCCCGAAGCGGCGAGGTCTCATAGTTTTACGAGCAATCGAAATGTGCCCACTAAAGGGCTTCCAAAGTTTCGTAGGGAAGCGGTGCAACTGTCTGTAATAGGCTTATCATGAGATTAGGGCACGATTAGCGTTTGGGTCGATTCGCAAGTCGAATGCTCGAACCTGTCGCGAGATTATCAGTCTCGTCTCTTATATCATCAAGGCAAGATATAACTAACTTCAATAACGTTTTCGACAGTAGTAATTACATTTTTGATGTTATGAAATAAGATATTCTTAACCAAAAACATACTTTGGAAGATTACGAATAAGAAAGTAGGCTACAAAATTCATTACACCAAATCCTCGCGATTTCGGGAAGTTCTATATCCAGTATTTGATTTAATCGATGACCGATGACGAAGATGATTATGCTGTTCTAGTAGTTGCGACATAAGACCATCTTTGTATCGAAACTGCCAGATCATAGGGTATATGATGCACTGCCGACACTTTACCTGCTTTTGAGAGGCCTATGTAAAGATGTAAATTATTTATGGGTAAGAGATGATAATATTTTCCGTCTGACAAGCGTGACGGCTGCGGGAAATGGCAATCCCCTTATGAGACAATCGATGGGGTGATTAATATTCAGCAGTGCACTTTTAAAAGGATGATGTTGATGATGTCGAATATTATATACAATGTAAACAACAATGTTATAGTTCTTTAAACTAAAATAATTATGCCATCATACTTCTGGCAGTATCCAAGAGCACTGGCTGTGCTTCGTCACTGAATAGCTATACTTAACTTTTACATAACTTTTTAGTGAGAAACAAAACACAGCCCTCATGCCACCACCAGCGGCAGTTGCGGATAGTTTCTGACTAAGAATTAAAATAGAATTCAGATTAAAGACAACCGTCGCTATAATTTGCTGGTATTTTTAAGGTTATCAATTGTCCAAGACAAAAATGGTAAAGCTCCAAGTATCAAGAAACTAAACTCAACTGTCGCTTGTGGTATAAAGGCTGTTCTTTTTTCTCACTAAAAAGTTATGTTAAAGTTAAGTATAGCTATTCAGTGAGGAAGCACATCAAGCGCTCTTGGATACTGCCAGAAGTAGGGTGGCGTAATTATTTTAGTTAAAAGAATTATAATATTGTTGTTTATCATAAACTATCCCTATAGTTTCAACATTTAACTCAGAAATTAGAGTGTTTACATAAATGTTGGCTCTAAAATTAATAAGCGTTAACTTCACCATATTTATCGCCTTTATACATAATATATAATCGTTGGTGCATCTTTTAGCGATCGCGTAACTTCTGTACGACTTGACCGATTGAAGTCATATTTACACAATATATTTGTTTTGTCGATACGATGTTTCATAGCTGTGTAAGGATTCAATAGGTAGCAATGCAGATGAATTATTAACGATTTCTATATAAATACGTAAAATTTTTATATATAGAAAAGTAAAGTCAGGTTACAACCAACGGACATCACACGATTGCCTGCCTTGCCCAAGCAAAGCCTTGCAAAGCTTCTCTCATTTCTGAGAGAGTTATAGGCATGGAAATGTCCACCACGTTGCTTCAATGTTCGTTGGAAGATTTCACAACTTCACGTCTTCGATTTTTTATTATTTTCTCAGAGATGTAGGGTCTTTATGATGTTATCCCTCAACGCTAAACACGAGGGAAACCATTTATTTTTCATTCAATTCAATGATGCCGGCCGAATCGAACTCGGTATGGTCGTGTACTGTGAAGTTTACAGCCAGCTTAGTTCCGTCGATTGACCGAAAGGTCAATCGACGGATTCAACTCGGCTGGGCAGCGTTCGGGAAGCTACGACACATCTTCTCGTCAGACATACCTCAAAACCTTAAAACGAAGTTGTACAACCAGTGCGTGTTGCCAGTGATGACTTACGGAACTGAGACGTGGTCCTTCACTGCTGGCCGTATGAGGAAGCTCAAGGTCGCTCAGCGAGCTATGGAGAGGGCTATGCTCGGAGTTTCTCTGCGTGATAAACTTAGGAATGAGGATATCCGCAGTAGAACCAGAGTGACCGACATAGCCCAACGGATTAGTAAGCTGAAGTGGCAGTGGGCCGGCCATATAGCTCGAAGAACCGACAACCGATGGGGAAGAAAGGTTCTCGAGTGGCAGCCTCGTACCGGTAGGCGAAGTGTAGGGCGTCCCCCCACGAGATGGAGTGACGACCAGGTAAGACATGCAGGAAGTCGATGGATGCAGGTGGCTCAGGACCGTGTCTTGTGGCATTCTTTGGGGGAGGCCTATGTTCTGCAGTGGACTTGTGAAGGGCTGTAATGATAATGATAGTTCCTGGCTCACTTTTAATTACATATAGGTACTAGTAATTACATACATTTCTTTACAATCTCATCTCCACCTATAGGGAATCTACAGGTGGATATGAGATTATAAAGAAGGTCATGAGGTGGATATGTATACACCGGTCGTGCCAATATTTCTCGGGAAAACGTCGCTGAGTACCGGAACAAACTTGTGTCTGAAGTCGAGTCTTTGCTGAACAAAGTCTCGGATTGGGGGCGACTAAATCTAGTCCAGTTTAATCCTCAGAAGACACAAGTTTGCGCGTTTACCGCTAAAAAGAACCCCTTTGTCGTATCTCCTCAGTTTCAAGGCACTCCCCTTCTTGCCTCAGCCAGTATCGGTATCCTCGGAGTCGACATATCGAATGACGTGCAGTTTCGTGGTCACTTGGAAGGGAAGGCCAAATTGGCCTCTAAAAAGCTTGGCGTGCTCAGCAGAGCGGGACAGTATTTCATGCCGGCACACCGCCTGCAACTTTACAAGGCGCAAGTTCGGCCTCACATGGAATACTGTTCCCATCTCTGGGCAGGGGCTCCCCAGTGCCAGCTCCTTCCACTTGACCGCATCCAACGCAGAGCGGCTCGAATCGTGTGCCCTTTCCGAGTGGCTCGATTCATTGGCACTGCGAAGAGATGTTGCATCCCTTTGCATTTTCTTTCGCATCTACCATGGGGAGTGCTCTGAGGAATTGTTCGGATTAATCCCAGCCGCCAAATTTCACGAACGTACATCGCGGCAGAACTCCCGATACCATCCACACCATCTGGATGACTGGCGGTCCACCACTGTGCGATTTAGAAGATGTTTTCTTCCTCGCACGACCTCCTTGTGGAATCGATTACCATCAGCGATTTTTCCGGACCGATACGACTTAGGGACCTTCAAGAAAAGAGCGTACTCCTTTTTAAAAGGCCGGCAACGCATCTGCGATTCCCCTGGTGTTGCGGTTGTTCATGGGCGGCGGTAGTCGCTTACCATCAGGTGAGCCGCATGCTCGTTTGCCCCCTCTCCTATAAAAAAAAAATCTTAGCGTAACAATCAAATTTATTCATCAAAATGTTTCATGTTTCTAATTATGTTTGCTTAGTGCTAAAAAAGAAAATCAATGAACCTGGTGGCGTTGTCATCTAATCTAATAATTAATATTTTTTATGTACTCTTTAACAATTCTAATCTATTGCGCCACCTACCGGAAAGTTTAAAACAACTATAACGGTCTCGCTACCCAAAATTAAAATTATTTTCATTTAAAATTAGCAAGAATGAAAGTTACCTCTTCCTGTTCTCGCGCCAGCTTGTCTTTTTTCTTCATCGCTTCCTGAACTTTTAGCTGTAACAAACAAAAACTCATTTGTCATTTATAACTTCTACGAGAGCAACTCTTGGCTTTTTATTATCATTCCAGCTCCGAGGAAATGTCATCTAAATATTATTTACTTATATTTTGAAATACCTACAATATTTATTATACTTCATCATATAATTACTCGACCTTTTTAGTAATATATTTATAATAATCCAAATGATGATGATAACACGCTTAAAATACAGATGTAGTCGTTTCTATTATAAATTAATTATTCGTGTAAATAAAAAGCTGGGGCTTATTGTCTTTTCTGTATGGTTTCTACCGGTAGGTACACCCCGACCGGCGGGAGTATATTGTCAATTTATATATTATATAGATTGTCAATTTATATATTATATATATTGTCAATTTATATATTATATATGCTTATAGTCCACAGATGAACATAGGCCTATTTTGGTTAAGCTAACGCTAAGCGCGGAGCTGATACGCTCGTTCTAAGGCTGGTGTTCACAGACAATATTGAGTTTAAGTTCAAACTCCACAGTGTTAAAATTTTGTGTTAAAATTTAGATTATATTATGACTCTGAATAATGGACTTAGAGTGCTGCCGTCACCATTGGATTATCGATTTTAAGAATGTTCCGTCTTCAGTTTGTCGCCTCTTCTGTCAATAAACAGTGTGCCCAGCATACTGGTGGGATGAACATTTGGACAAATAATTGACAATATGTTGTCATCCTCTAGCGACTCTTTATATTATACCAATTTTAATATAAATATTTTAGTACGGTAACACAAATAATGATTTTTAAGAATTTCATTGTGAATAATTAAACTTAATTTCAATGGAGAAGATAGCTGGGTTTTATTAATTACAGGATGCTACCATCTATAATATATAAAGTTAAATTCAAACCCCAGCATACCATTGCAAAACTTTAATTTACTGTATGCCTATTCTGGGTAGATTGAATCAGAAATTAATATTCAAAAGCTGAATGTAGCCCGGGTCGACTATGGTATCGGGACGTCAAATACCTTTGTCCCCTGACCATGAGTGTTGTAAAGCACCCTAAACGTCGGAAATTAAAATAAATTAAATTTAACGCCATAAAGTCAGTAAAATTATTTTATTTAGTGGCCTCAGCACTGGCCGTATACTTCACACTACACAACCAACCTAGGTTCGATACCCACCGGCCATAATGAAGTTAATAGTTTTTTTACGCGTTGATTTACCACTTGCCCGGCGGTGAAGAAATATATTGTGAGGAAACAGCGAAGGAAAAACAAAGAAAGTCTTAAGGATAAAATATTCTTAGAACATGTCATGTCCGACACGGAATGGTGTACCTATTCATCCATCAATTACTTACAGCCTATAAAAGTCCACGGATGAACATAAGCCTCCCCCATAGATTGTCTCATAGGGCTGATTTTGCCATAGTTGCCACGCTTGGCATACGAGTTGATAACCGCAGTTTTTAATAGTTTCAGTTGTTATCAGGAAGATGGTGATAATATTCATCATCTGTTTACGTTTCCCTCTGTCACCTCTTAAGACATCTAGCATTGCAATGTAGCTACTAATTGCCCCATAGCCCTATCAGAAATCATAGAAGGGCTCTGCCCATCAGTGGGACGTATATAGGCTGCATCTTTCGCCTTTTAGCTATATTTATAAAGACAAGTAACTAGTATAACATAATATAAAACAGAACTGTCTGTCTCTTAGATTACCTAAAAGCCAATAAAAACATATATAAAATAAGACAAAATGTAAATATTTTTTTTATTTTCTTTTAAGTGCATAAAATTAATTTAAGCAATCAATTTACTAAAAAGTATAAAAAAAACTAATGATATTTAAAATATATTATCATTAAGAAAAAGAAATCCAAAACAAATAAATTAAACATGCATTCCCATCAATCGTGCAAATTCGTGCATTACGATAAATCTTCATGCTTAATGAAATAAAAGTAACAGTGCGTGAGAAACGCTAATTGAATTATATCTAAAAATTTAAAACACAGCTTTTATTTACAAATTCATCTGAAAAAAAGTAAATATAGTCCTAATAATTTAGAACCACCTCCTAATCTTTGAGCATTCCGAAAAAACGTCAAGCCAAAACATTGATAATGAAAATTTAGAATTTTGACACTGTTAAAACTCTGTTGGCAAAACAATATTAATTAATATTCATAAATAACGATGAAAGTACATTACTGAAACTTAACTACTTGATAATCATATTAAAAAAAATTAAAATGTCGTAGAAGCAAAAACAAAGCAAAACAGTTTTACTACAGATTGCGAAATAATTTTGAATAGATTTAGGTTACCGAAAATGTATAATTAAAAATATAAAAGGCAGTAACTATAAGCAGATACTGATAACCCCTTATCTTAATATCTTACGTAATTTGTAATGCATTTTGCCATCCAGAGCATAACAGCAATTCTCCTGCTACAAGTTTAAAAGATAGCAATATATGTGTCGTACGAGTACGATAAGGTTGTATCACTTAAAATTCTATAAGCCTATTACTTCAAAATAAATAAAAATATTATAAATGGGATTCATACGGTTCTCATTAGATAATTCAAATAAATTGGATTCTAACGTCACCTTTAACGACACATACGCCATCTTTAAAACACAAGTAGCAGGAAAATAATCTTGCTCACCCTATGTATAGTCTCTTCAAAGGTGTTTGGTTGGGCGGCATTCATTTGAAAAAAGCGGAGGCGGTCATAGTCTCGTGGGTCAACCATGGACCTCAAGGCCGTGTCAGGGCCAGGTCCAAGGCCCAAGCCACTTTGTAGCACGCTGTCCGGTGTGTCAACCTGAGGGAAAGTTTTTACAAGCATTTTTATTAATAGCGGTGCAGAGATCGTTTATCACCTTTTTTATTTTATACGTTTCAGGCTTAATGCTTGGGTGTTTCAATTTTATTTGAAGAAACAACATTTTTATTGTTAACAAAAATCTTTGACTAAACACTTGAAAGGGCAACATGGTCATTTATTATACACAAGTTTATTAATTTTTTCTCATTGAATACCGCTAAATACAGTGCTGCCTTTGTTGATAGCTTTGAACTTTTTTAAAAATCACGCTGTCTTATTGATTCACATGATAAATTGCAGATTATGAATACGATACTCAACTTGTATGTCATTAGAATAAATATAAGAAATATAATATTGTGTTCTATTTTATATATGTTTAAAGTAGCATCTCTTATTTTTTACAATGAATCTTTATATTAAGATATATTATTACTTAAAATAATATAGATATCTAGAAATGGAAAATAGTGGCCAACATTTTTTTGTCTTGATTTAATTACCTGCGAATTAAACAATGGACAAAGGCGCTTAGGACATAATATATATAATACATTTTAAGGAGAAAAATAACCATTATCATTTCAAGACGTTAAAATCTGAAGAAATCTGCATTACAATGAGTATATATACGAACAAATCAATTAATCATATCAAGCACAAAGCTCGCCCATTAACTTTGCACTTGATAAGGGAATAATACGTAGCCAACAATAGGCGTTTCTATATCACAAGCCAGTATTAAAGTGAAAATTTATTGGTCCGTTATCAAACTCAAACACAATGTCATTTGTGAGGACCTGTTTCAGCGTTACCTTGTCGGTATGTAGCTTTTTATTTTGGTTATTTTTTGCGAAATCTGTCTCTGCATTGTTCTATATTAATTATCTATTTATATGTTAATTTTCAAAAATTGGAGATCGTTAATACCTTCGACATTTTCCATTTTATCTTTAACGATTTCCAATCATTTTAAGGAAATAAAATATATGTATAAGAATGTTGTATGAATTTAACGACATACGTATTAAACACTGTTAAATTTTGTTTTATTTTTCAAAGGCACATTTAGACTACCAGATAGCCGCGATATAACCGGTCGATAATATGGTATGCATTACAGCAATAATGCGTCCCGTATCCAGCCGTGAACTGCGTTTTTATCGTTCGCTATTTCCAAAGTGTATGTGTGTGTGTACCAAAAATTATTGTATAGCCGCGTATCGATCACGCGCTCCAAGAGGTCGAATATTGGCGCGAGCTCCAGCCGCGCGAAATGGATACCGCAAGTTTTGGCGCGCGCGCGCCAGTTGGGACGTTTGTTTTCATTGTGTGTTCGTTGCGTTCCGAGCTATGGATAACCAAAGTTGCCGTCAATTAATACAATTATATAGTTTAAAAGATTTGCTGTGGAATAGCAAAAGTCATTTTTAACATAATAAAGCGCTCAGAAAAGATGCATAGAATTATGAAAGCGGCAGCTACTCGTACACGACCGACATGCATGTTAAGTCGAACACTGGAGCGGTTGTCACACGCGCTAGGAGCGCTTACATTTGGAGCGCATTGATCGAAGCGGTCATTTATGGCGCGCGCGCCAGGAGTGCGTAATCGATACACGGCTTAAATCAAGCCATTCGTACGGAAATTTAACTACTGCTGCTATTTGACAGAATACCGAATACCGTTGTGTGACTGTCTGTTGAACCCTAATTGCATCCTACTAGGGTTATCAATAACGCAGGTGTGTGTAAGATCATATGCGTCCAAAAACTAAATGTACTAATAATTATTGTCAGAATATCGTAGGCCGCAAGAACGCAACGTATTCTGCTTCTATCGTGTCGTTATTTTTGCAGCTGTTTTTAGGATCGCATGCGTTCTAATGCAATAATGTCTTTTAGACCTCCAGTTTCGACAGAGACTAGCCGTCTACACAGGACAAGATTATAGTGCACGAGTGTATGAGCTAGCACAGGTGCATTCTCAATTCTCTCGCTCTCATAGTCCGATGGGATGGTAATCCGACAGAGATCGGACGGTAGAAAGATCAAAATGTGTCCTAATATAAAACTTACTAAGAACCGATTATCGACCCATATAAAGCAACCTAACCAAAGGATCTAGTCGATCCTTTAAACTCATTTTTAATTGACAATGAGTGAAATCTTTATTATTTGCGCAATTATTTTCCAAATTACTTCTTCCAGTATATGGCATTAAATCATGGAATTGTAAAAATAATGTTTGATTGCAACCATAGCAATCAAGTACTTACTGGGTACGAGTGACCGTAATAACAATTACGACCTGTTTGTAATAACAGTGCTTATTTTATTGCAATCCTACGGAAACGAGTCACATTAATAAAGTGAATAAAAATGTCATTAACAAATTTCTCAAATTAATTAATAAATATATGTAATTATTATAAGATATTATATATTATATTACGTCACCTATGTTTTGTAAGACTAGTAAGCAAAATTAATACTTTAAAATGACTCGGGTTTTCAACATTAATGTCAATTTACATTTTTCAATGTAATTTATTTACCCATTAAAAGCATGGTAAGTTGCTGATGACCCATGGGAATGACTTGATCGTTACCATTTACTTTAAATAATTATACAATAGAAGAATCACGCTAATATTCTTGCTGGTTCTTCTCGGGACAGAACTTTTTTTCCGAACCAGTGGTGAAAGCATAAATGACTTTAATTGACAAAAAGTATTCTATTTTATTCTGTAAGTGGGGATACACTAGGCGATTATTATTCGTAAACCAGAAATTGAGAAATTTTGAGTAAGAAAAACATTGAAAATTATGTATAGTCGCTGACGCAACAGAACATCGACAGTCATTAATGTAGTTCAGTACACAACGGCCAAGCAAAGTTAGTAATTGTCGTTACGTGGCAGGTGCAATAGACGCTACCTTTAATTTGTAAAGCAAAAAAAAAAAAACTAAAACTCATCACACAGTACGCCGATTTCATTTCAAAGATAAAGTAAACGGTTATTTTTAATAAATACGCAAAACTAAAAATGTAAATAAAGTTTTCGCGTTGCAAACGTATAACGAAAGTAATCTGTGTCAAAAGCATTGCTTTGAAAATATTACCACAGTAAACGTGATAAATGTGCCGAGAGGAATAACTTTCGTGGTTGCAAAACTTTAATATCGCCTTCATTTTCTTGAACTAGATTCATTTTATTACGCTGTAAAATGTCCGTGCATTGTTTACATCGAATTGTGGAAGCTTAGGTTTAACTTCATTTAGATATTTACATGTAACAACGAAACATAGTGATCAATGAAATAAATTTCATCGTTAAAAGTTTATAGGAAAAGTTGAATTTGAACTACTAAGGAACGGAATCGAATACGTTTTGCAATATAATAACCAATACGATGTAATCGAAACAAGATGCGAAGTTTATGATATTCTAAACGTTAGTAAAAGCCACCGTATTGTTTCAATATAAAGTTTTATTGCCGATATCGGGAATCTGCAAAACCATAATAGTGTAATAGTAGCGGTATAATAACCCACAAGCCCACAAGAAAACGTTAACGTTGCGGGGCAGAATGCCAATACAGGATTTAACTCAAGTACAACGTAACAAATACTTTTAAACTATTGCACTTAATTCGAAAATAAAAACCTTACAATAATGCTTCTTTAAAATATGAAAATATTCTGTGCATTTTACTAATTACAGATACGTTTTATACGTCACGCCTGTAATCCCATAAGGAATAGGTAGAGTCCAAAGAAGAGAGCTTAGCTAAAAAAATAGGTATAGATGAAAAATTGTGAAAGAACTATAAAGAAGAAGTATAGAAGAAAAATGGTAACAGTAACATAATTGGTGGCTAGCCAAACCCAATATCCCATTAGTCGCATTTTACAACTTCCTAAACAAGTACATAACAATGTTGCCACATTCTTTTTTCTTATAAGTTCCCCGTAAAAATGGGACGTATCAGATGAAATAAAACAGTCCCAGACCAACATGGTACAGTCCCAGACCAACATGGTACAGTTCCAGACCAACATGAAATTCTAATAATTAGGCATTTTTATTTATTTACAGTAACACGCGTCAGGTATGATTAGTTAACTAGTTTACAATTTATAATAAAAAATAGTAAACCTCAAGATTCGACAGTAGACAATGGAATGCAGTTTATAGAGATATAAAGAGACAATTAAAATCACGCAATACTGCGTTCAATAACTGGAATTGTAGAAGATTGAAATATGTGAAGATTAAATAGGAAATTGAGCAGGACACGTGAGCCGGACGCAACCTGAAATATGGACGAACAATCTTCTATTTATCGGACGAAAAAAAGGCGTTGAAGATGTCCAAAAACAAGGTGGTAAGATGATCTCGACGCTTTTGATAATTATATACAAAAATAGGCTAGCAAAAATGTAATCATAACATATATTTTAAGTCGTAAGATATAATCATTTAGGAAATTAATAAAAAATATGATTTTCAAGCACAAGTACATAACCTTCTAAGCGTATTTATCCCCTAATCGCAACCTAGACACGACTCTGGCAATAGCCGAAAAAAGCAACTTCTGACAGAACTAATCCTAAGTGCAAGTTGCCCGATAAGGATTATACGGAGCGCCCTAATGGCCTTTATCCGTTCGCTCAACAAACGGTCATAATTCAAGCCCCGTCGCCTTGGCTCAACCGACTTAACTTTGGCAGGCGTCATTTCTCAAAAGGCACGCGGTGACGTATCCCCCCTTCCCTGTTGGAGATTAATAAATAAATAGGTGGACGTGGAAAAATGTAGCACTTAATTCGGTCAAGATGAGTTTCGTATCTAAAGAGAAGGCGTAGCATTGGTATGTCCTTCTTTCTTTTTTTATTTAAGTTCTAATATTTAACTATTTGTTTATCGTATACTTTATATCGTAATTCTATATTCTGTGTCTCATAATCTAATAAAATTCTAACATAAGTTACAGTAATGTAGAAAATAACATAATATATAAATGGTGATACGTGAAATTTAATTATTAACCTGACACATTTTAAAACATAATACAGTACAAGTGTGCAAATAATACCACTAATCTATTTAAAACATCAACACAATCATGCTAGAGTACTTCATACTTTATCAGACATTGAATAGTAAGTAACAAATACAAAAACACTACAGTATCAACATTACATTTTTTAAGTTTGCGCTAACAATAACCGCCGTAATTTTCATTACACGCATTTGCAAGCACGCACTACTCTATCGCTTCGCAGACTCATACGGGTTGCACGACGCGTCATACTAATTGCTCCGAGTGCATGTCAAAGAAGGACCGGCGTCGCCGGATCTATATAATGGCGGATGGGGGTAGCAAAAGGGAATGTATGAAAAAAAGGGGAAGCAGACGCCGCGAGCGGGCGCTGAGGTACTCTCTAAGATTTGGTTACACACCGTTGTTGTTCGTAATGAGAAAGAAGTTTCGTCTGCCGTCACTTGTGTATATATTCAAGTTCTACCTATTTTTTATGAATTATACTTTTTTTTGTATTTATATTCATTACGGCCTGTGACGTTACCTTTTCAGCTCAACATAACTATAATGTAGTACTCCTTGACATGTTCTGACCGCAGCGACAATTAAAAAAAAATCAAATAGTGTTGACTTCACTAAATTTTAATTTTAGGATTAAGATTAGTTATTAATCTTTTATGAAGTTCTTACAGTTTCTTAAAAAAGAAGTAGTTTTGAGATATCGTGTTAGCACTGGGAGGATGCTGCGTGCAGTAAGTGCTACCCTTGGGACTTGTTTCTAGTCAAACAAGGCGATGGAGGGGTCCCAGTTGCTCTTCAGATGAAATCCCGAGACCTCTCGTATACGTTGATGACGCCAACCATGGAATTTTAACAGGTTTGGCATAATCTTAAAAGAAGGGGTGTCCCCCCTACGCATCCGTTCCCGCATCCTATATTCAGCAGTGGACTTTTGATTGGCTGAAAAATTTTAAAAAACCATACAATTCTATCACAAAATAACACCAGACATTTTATTAGTTCATAAATAAGTTTCACGTGTTTAATTACTATAAATAAAGAGTGCAAGGGATTTGATGGCTGCAAATGTTCAAATACTACCAAATATATCTGGGTTTTGAATTAATCGTGCTTTGTACATATATTTTAACACCATGCACATCATTGACCGTAAATTGTAATACAAAATTTCTTGTCATTATTATAAGAACGTTATAATAAAATTACAACTAAATAACTATAATTAAATAAAACATATTCCACTAATTCTAAATATAATTCGTTTCGGAGTATCAGACAAATGAGCCTTAGACAACAATAGAAGACCTTGTTATCGATTTATTAAGATTAAAGTTTCTGTATTAAGAAGTAATATTATATATTTAGACAATTATGGATACTTACCCTTTGCGGGGGCAGTGTTTGTCGCGGACTGTGGGTATGTTTCGGCGAACAGGAACCGTGTTTCTCTTTCCTATGAGACTTCAAACCTCGAAGCAGCCGTGAAAACGTTGTCACCTTCTTTTTCGCGGTACCAAGGCAATTATCTAAAGCAAAGAAGACTGATATAAGGTAAAAATGAATTATCTGCACATAGTCCAGTTCATACCTAAATAATGATGATAACAGGCCTATTGCCTGTAGCTATAAGCATTCTCTTGGAAGCCATAAAAAGATCTTATAGCTTCCAATAGATGGCGGTTTAATAATCTCGTTAATATCATGCGTGTCCAGACTAGTGACGGGAGGCAACGACAAAGGTGCTAAACGTTTGGTGCTGGGTTTCGTGTCCGCAGTGTACTTTAATTGACTGATAATGAAGAAGACCCGGCCGGCAACGCATCTGCAATTCCCCTGGTTCCCCCGGTGTTGCAGTTGTTCATGGGCGGCGGTAGTCACTTACCATTAGGTGAGTCACATGCTCGTTTGTCCTCTCTTCTATAAAAAAAGAAGATCGGAATGCAGTGTGATCGGGATGCAGTGTCAGAGACACGGGAGCAATCATAACACAACCAAAAACGACTGAAATTTGAACTCAGACCCCGCGGCGTTGTAGCTACGTATTTTGACTACAACGCCAAGTGGTCATCTTTTTACAAACTTAACTTGTATATTACGCAAATCCTTCGGCTATTTGGTAACAATTAAAGTTAAAAGTTAAAGTTACAGCTTATACACGTCTAGCTGCTAGGCACAGGCCACCTCTCATTCCTGAGAGGGTTTTAGTACAAAGAAATGTCCGCCGCGCTGCCCCCATGCATGTTGGCGAATTTTACATGTCTTCGAAATATTTTTTTTATTTCTCAGATATGCAGGGTTCCTCACGATTTTTTCCTTCACCGCCGAGCACATGGTAAGTCAGCACTTATATTTGCAATTAATAATTTTATTGGTGCCGGCGGGGATCGAACCGGGGTTGCTCGCGTACTGTGAAACTTACAGCTATCGCTAACCATCTGAGCTACCACGGCTCTTTAACATTATTGTACAGATAAATATAATATGCTCTTGTAATTTAACATCATTACAAGAGCATATATTTATTCAGTTATAATTCAAAACTAGACCAGTAGGCTAACACATTCATTGCAAAGCCAAGCGGTCATAAAAGAAGAATAATAGTCGTTATAAATCCTAATTTCTTGAAATATTGTAAATAAAATGGGCAAAGTTTTGTTTTAACATGTTGCTCTTTATATTCATAAGTAAGCGCATATATAAGGAAATTTTTAACCAGACGCCCCAGCCAGTCTCCACCCTTTCGTTGTCTAGATACCACGCACTCGAAACAAACGGTTTGCTTTGTCGTTCGAATGGAATAATTTTCCAGCACCTTTCTATCTAATTACAATGTGGGTGTTTTCAAGGCAAGAGTGAAAAGGTAAAGGTGTTGTAAAGCTATGTCAGCGTGGTTTACAATATTCGGATACATCACTTAACATCAGGTGTGACAGTAGTCAAGTTGTAATAATTGAACTTGCGTGTGCACGCTTTCAGCAAGCTATTAAAACAGTAAAGTAAATAAGTGTTTTTAAACTTTCATTTCTTGAGTGATTAAGACATTACGCCTTATAAATGTGGTTTCTGCATTGCATCGCATGTTTATTATAATTTCATGATTAGCTTCAAATAACATAACGAGCGGTAGAGTAAAAATTACGGGCTATTTTCTTTCTTTTTTATACCACCACTAGTGACATAAAAAAGTGAACTTTATAATGCTTATGTACTCGTGGTATTCTTATATAAACAACACCGAAAAATATCAATTAAAGTAGAAAAACAAACAAAGCTGCGGGGTGTCGGGTTGGAATCCCGCACGGAGCAAGTGTTTGTTGGCCTACAATTAATTATTGTTTGTCTGGATTTTATGTAAAAATCTACTATATATGTATGAAAGTTGCCTCCTCGATACAGGAGAAAATCCTACTGTGCGGGTAACACCTTTTAAATAAATAAAATGAAATGAGCATCTAAATATTAATAGAAAGGTTTAAACTATTACTTGCAATGTTAACAATTTTATTTTTCGTCATCATCATTATCATTAAATCCCTTAACAAGTCCACAATCCAGAACATAGACCTCCCCCAAAGACTACCACAAAGCACGGTTCTGTTCACCACCTGAATCTTGGTTCTGGTTTCTGACGGTGTTTGTGCTGTTCCCCTTTGCGGCTCTTACAGCTTCATCGGACTACTGGCTGAAAGAAGGGGTGAATATTTTACTATTCTGCATCGTTACTTGCGTAACGATAGCAGGACAGGTAACAGTACACATAGATGAGTTGTCTAAGGGCCGTCTGAACAAGGGGCAGCGAACCTCGGCTCTGATGGCTAACTCGTAACGTACGATGTTCTGGGCGGTGAGAACCGCCCAGGGACGCGGGTGTTCGGTGTGTACGCGGCGTGGATGGGTGTGCGGCGCGCCCGTCTGCGTACTCGCTGCGTTCCACCTGTTGTTGTCCTAACAGTGTTTGTGGTGTCACACAGTCACACATAAACACTACACACACTAGGCGTGTGTAGTGTTTATGTGTCACTGGCTGAGGACATTTCGGTCGTCGGCATCGAGCGCAACGGGGAGTTCAATTAGCACGTTACGGGGCCTCCGGAGGATTTCTGTAACGTTCGGAGTCGGAGCGTATGGGGCTGCGTTTACCACTAGCGGGTTGGGATATATCTCGGCCTTCTCGATATAGCGCTGAGACATTTCCTTGAAATACTCAGACATTGTCGGAAGTTGACAGTGCCTGTGTGTAAGTCGGAATTTCGTTGGTACCACCGAGCTCCGGTGGCGATGCGTTTTAAATCTGTTTTGGACGACTTGGAGGTAGTACACGTGTATGTGGGCCGCGTGCGCGAAAACTACGCTTGCGTAATACCTATCATGCTTTGTAAAGGTGGAGCTTGTGTCTTAAGGACAATTTGCTCTTTCTGTTAACTAGCGGGTGAAGGCGACTGGTGACGATTTTGGCACGATTACGGACATTGCGAATGTGTTTCGCGAATGTCACACCGTGGTCAAATGTGACCCCTAGGTATTTGGCCGTTGATTGCCAGAGGATCTGGCGGCCATACATGGTGATCGTACCTAGCGATTTCTTAGAATCTTTGTACTGTCTAATGAGGGTGGGCATGGTGTGAAAGTGTATTGCTACACTTTTTTCAGGATTCACTTCGATTCTCCATAAGCGGAACCAATCGCCTAAGCCGTTAGCTCCTTTTTGGAGCATCTTTTATTATGATGGGCGACGAGTGTGAAGAGGTTTGAGGAAAGGACGGAGCCCTGTGGGACTCCAGCCTTGAGGAGAGTTTAGTGGAGCGAGTACCCTCTATCCGAAAGTCAGCGGCGAAAGAAGACGAGCCTTGTGGGACGAGCTTCGATTATGGGTCTTGGGAAGGCGGCACTGGCTGTAAGGCGACGAGTGCCGGCGGTTATACCTAAGCATTGGATTTTGGCGGGGAGGGCACGGGAGTGCTAGCACCTTGCTCGGCCGCCCCGGCGACTGGGGCGGACTTGGTGGCAATTTGAGGCGAGGAAGTGGGCACCGTGGGCGGTGTAGGTTTGGGAGCCGAGAGCGCGACACACTGGCTTGACTTAAGCGTCCGGGACAGCTTCTACCTCCGCACTGCTTTTTCGCGGCGCTTTGGAACACCCGCGATAATTCGCTGGGTGTCCCCCTTCGCGGCAATTGACGCAGCTCGGTGGTTCAACCGTCTCGGAGATGCGGGGGCAGTCGGTGATGCTGTGGTCATCTAGGCACTTGACGCACCTAGGCCTGGCGTAACAATTTTTGGCCAAGTGGCCATACAGTTGGCATCGGTGGCACTGGCCAACGATGTCTCTATGTCGGGGGGCTTCAACTGCAATCCGCGTTAGGTTGTAGATGCGCCGAACGTTAAAAATCTCCTTGCCTTACGGAAACAGGTCCAGAATGACAAGGCACATATCTAAGTAACGCTTTTTATCGGTCTGGTGGTGCTTCCTGTGCACCTCCTGGACCGGGAGATTTTAGGCTTTGAGGTCGTTTAAAATGTATTCAGTCTCAAGCTCTTTTGGGAGACTGCGAACGACCGCACGAAGTTTACGCTCCTCTGGGTGATTTGCACCTTTGGGCAATAGATTTTTTTGGAGTTCAACCGGTATGATACGTTGCTCTGTTTTGATTGGTCTTAGATTATTATGAAGCGTTAGCCTACGTTCAGCAGGGGACCCATTCGCTTCAGGCTTGGCCGCAGGCCTAGAGAATTAGCGCGCGCCGCGGGGGCAGGCTTTTTGCCGGAGTGGCGGTGGGGGACGAGGGGGCCGAGTTAGGCTAGAACACAGCCCAAATGTCGGGACAGGCTCGACTAAAAATTCGACAAGTTCATCGATCGTTATCGACGAATATATATCATTTTGTCGCCTATGCTAACAAGCACAGATGTGTACCAAGCTCCCCCACCTTTCGGGGGAGGTGTGTGCCTAAAACAAACACCTATACACCTAGCTCATAGGTACACTAGGATGTGTACTTAGCTGTTGCCTAATGCAACAAGCAATACAAAAATTAAAAACGATGGCCGCCTCTAAGGCAGCGGCTGTGTTTCACTTCACTTACGGTTGCCGATACCAGTACCAGGAAGCCAGGAAGGTGAGTAACGTACAACACACTTTGCGCCACAACAAGCGTCCGATTCACTTCACAACAACACAGTGAGACTGCTATCTCCCGGGACAGCGTGCTTCGCGCACCACAGTGAGAACACCAAGGCAGCAACCATACACAGAGTACCACGCAATATGGTGTATTTCGGTGAACAAAAAATTAAAATAATTCATGCGCAGGGGCAATGAGAGTGGAGTGATGGAAGTGAACTCGACCGGCAAGTACGGAGTCTACAAAGCCCAGAATGTCTTCGTTTAAAAAGCCACCTGCATCCATCGGCTTCCTGCATATCTTACCAGGTCGTCATTTCATCTAGTGGGGCGCCGTCCCACACTTAGCCTACCGGTACGGGGCTACCACTCGAGAACCTTTCTTCCCCATCGGTTATCGGTTCTCCAAGCTATATGGCCAGCTCATTTCCATTTTATGTCATTATTTATTAATGAAAAATCATAAATTAACCTGTATTCACCACACTGCAAATTCACATGGCGTCGATAATTATAAAATAGCAAAATCTTTGCACGCAGTTGTTTCAACAATGCTTTACTCCTGTTTTGTTTTTTATTTCTTTCACCAAAACCAAATTCTTTTCTTCTTTTACTTCGCTATCACCGTTAAGTTTGTGATAATTTATTGCAAAAAGTTTTACACCACTAGGTAATATATTACCAAAAATTTCACACCATTAATCCTAATATTAAAGACAGGACTAAAAACTGTCATACTGTTTTAAATGAAAATAAAGAACAAAGAGACGTAAAAACATATAGATTCACGTCTGTGTGAAATAGGCAGAAAGTCAATGAATGCAATGGGCTCAGCACCATTTATGGCATTCTTTGGGGAAGGACGATGTGTTTTTTTTTTATAGGATAAGGGTGAAAAACGAGCACACAGTCCACCTGATGCTAAGTGGTTGCTGCGGCCCATAGACATCTACATCTATCCTCGTTTGCGAATCAAAATGCAGATGCGTTGTCACCCGTGAGGACTAAGTTGGAATGCCTCATTCCCAGTAAAAAGGGCCTCCGGCCACCTGCACTCACCAAGCGAAACGCAGAGGTAAACCTCTACTTCACGCTGGTATTCTGTGAGGTCGTGGTACACCCCGGTTCGAGCCGGCCCATCCGTGCGACAGCAAAAGCTGCCGCGTGGCTATACCACTGTTAATATGTCCAGCTGTAGATTTGTGGTGTGCTGTAATGATTACTGTGTTAACTTGATGAAGAACGCATTAGTTTTTAAGGTCGTATTTAAAAAAATATTGGTAATAATAAATTAAAGAAAAAGAAGAAGTATGAAAAGAAGTGCTTTCTTAATATGCATTCACATGCCTATCACAAGTCTACTGCTGTACATGGGTCTTTCTTATAGACTTTTTCATATTTTCTATAGTTTCGACAGCAGGGTTGGCGATCTCTGTTTTTTTTTAATATTTTTGATTTGCATGAGATGGGATAGAGGATTCACTTACACCGCGACTATATGGCAAATTATAAACTTTCTTAATAATATGAGAACTACAAATCTATTTATAAAAGACTCTGTTTTACATTCATAACTGTGAATGGACAAACTATAAGATGAAGGTAAATAAATTCGCGGAATGTTCGGCAAGAACTATAATATTATTCTGACAATTATTTTTCTTTACAGTACATTCCCCTAGGCCATATGGTAGGACCCTTGTACACTTTTTTGATCGGTTAAGAACATGTTTATGCCACCGAAAAAAATACGATATTATATTACATCTTCTACACATATTCTCGTCAGACATACCTCAAAACCTGAAAACGAAATTGTACAACCAATGCGTGTTGCCAGTGATGACTTACGGATCTGAGACGTGGTACTTCACTGCTGGCCGTATGAGGAAGCTCAAGGTCGCTCAGCGAGCTATGGAGAGGGCTATGCTCGGGGTTTCTCTGCGTGATAAACTTAGAAATGAGGATATCCGCAGTAGAACCAGAGTAACCGACATAGCCCAACGGATTAGTAAGCTGAAGTGGCAGTGGGCCGGCCATATAGCTCGAAGAACCGACAACCGATGGGGAAGAAAGGTTCTCGAGTGGCAGCCTCGTACCGGTAGGCGTAGTGTAGGGCGACCCCCCACGAGATGGAGTGACGACCTGGTAAGACATGCAGGAAGTCGATGGATGCAGGTGGCTCAGGACCGTGCTTTGTGGCATGGCATTCCTTGGAGGAGGCCTATGTTCAGCAGTGGACTTGTGAAAGGCTGTAATGATGATGATGATTATGATATTACGTTTTTGAAATAAGCTATAACCGAGCGCTTGACGTCATCGTCGCTTGCATGTTTTTAATGTTTTTAAATAAATGTTAATTGAAAATAATAAGGGCTAAATCTACGAGAAATAGGGTCTTTTAAAATTTTAAAGTTTCCGTTCCTCATTCTCGTGCAAAGCAGCAAGTCTTTGTTCAACTTTTTCTTTCTGTGCCTTATTTTCCGTTTTGTAAAAGTTACCAACGCAGTAAATTTTTCACTTGTATCGTGGAGGCGTTTTGACATTAAATCGATTTTTTCAATTTTTACAATTGGTTTCCTAATCTACTTTTTTAATAAACGATAGCTTATGAATGCGATTGTTTTGAAATTTAATAATTATACTGTGAGTGTCTTTATTAGTACATATATAACAATGCCCTCACTATTCGCGTCATTTCGCGAACTGATTTATTTTGCCGCGCATATAATCAAATGTTAATATTAAAAATCATATTACTCACCACTGGGAGGAAATTCGTAAAAATACGCCGACCGTGGACTGAGGCAACTGTAACAAAAGAGAATACATTAAGGCATAATATTTGAATCATAAAGTATTCATTACCGTTACGGTTATATCCTATCAAAGGCCCGCTTAACATGGGCCGCCTCCATAGATTAGCTCATGGGGGGATATTTGCCATAATTACCACTCTGGGCGGCGTGTTAGCAACCGTAGTTTTAATTTTTTTGTTGTTATTAGGAGGACACTGCTGTCCATCTCCTGATTTGTTTCCTTCTATCAACCTCTTACGATATGGGGTAGTGAATTTTCTTACACTGCCACTACATAGTGAATCATGTCAAATATAGGAAATTACTAAAACGCAATGGGAAGGGCGCGTAGATTTAGATTTTATGCTATTGAAAACGGTGAATGTGTCAAAATCTACCAAAAATGGTAAACATTATTGGTAGATTTTGTCACATTGATTTTTTTAAATTATCTTCCTTGATTGTAACAAATAATTATTTCCAAAGCCATTATTGTACTTCATGTGACTTGTTATAATATATCTTCAGGGAAACAATCACAACACGATCGTATTAAACTCGACAAATATTTGGTAAAACGTTGGATAAATAATTAACGGCTCTCCGGCCGTCGGATAAGGTAAAAACGAATGGAACATGCGGAATTCATTGGTAAGGCTAAATGGAAAATTAATAGCCATCGGCATTAACAATACCACCCGTTAATAATGATTATAGACGAAACGAGTGCTGTTTAATGAGAACATAAATTAGTAAAGGTAGCAATTAGTATTTTGCAAGAGAATGGCTTAATTGACGCGCAATTCTTGATATGTTATATATACTCAATACTCTTTTTGCAAGATAAAGTAAAATTATAAATTTGTACTGCAAGTCTCAGACCGACAGAGAAAAACAGATGCCGAAATTATGCTCAACTTATTATGATGAACAAGTTGTTGATTGCAAATGATTTAAGCATTTTTGTATAAGTCTTCGTGAGTGCCTGTATTTACAATAAGTTAAAAATAGTTTCGGCGTCACTTACTTTTTATTTATTATAGAATAAGGGTGACAAACGAGCACTCCCCTGAAGATTAAATTATTACTCTTACCTAGCTACCGAATTCTGGTGACGTATTTCGGCATATTTGTGCAAAACTCAAATGGTTGGTGTTTACGGGTACGGTTTGGTGTATGGTGTACGGGTGATTTCATGTGGTTGCGATTTTTATCGCGTTTCTAATACTGCATAGGAATATACCAGTTTTATATTATTATTGTAACACTGCATGAAGGTCGATTCAAATGAAAAAATTCATCAGTGATTGTATGTTAGCACTCTAATATTATGCCATACTTACTCATAACTTATAGTTTCCATAAATATTCGAAATTGGTCGCCTTCGGATATCAGTATCGTAGTCATATGAACGTTGTGTGATCAAGCAGGCAAAGGCCCATGTTTTTCCGACCAAATTTAAACAATGCCATCGTCTTGAAAGTATTTGCATTTTTCGGTTGCGCAAAGTGTATTTTTATATGTATAATGATACAGTGTATTTGTATGGACTGAAACAGTCACTGGCTAGCCGAATGAAATAGAGCGACAAAAATTATTTTAATAATGACTCTTATCTGTCTAATATTTATTGATACTCATTTGTGATGATTCCATGCAGTTTGCAGACTTATAAGCATACGCGCATGCGCATATATGTACACACACACACACACACACACACACACACACACACACACACACACACACACACACACACACACACACACACACACACACACACACACACATAACAATTATAACATTTTCAAATATCCACTCCATGTGTGTTGGCTTGTGATGGGAGCTTAAAAGGATCTTTAAATAATGAACACTCGTCTCGTAGGTGGTAAGAGTAAGGGACGACTTGGTTGCCAGAAAAATTGTATGGCCTCCGAAAGCCATTGATATGACCATCTCGATTACGACTTAAATAAAACCTGGCATAACGACTGGTGACTGGCAGCAGCGTCAGAGTTTCCAGACGTCTGTTAGTGCCATCGTCCATCCGCTGCCGAGTGTGATAAATCAGACAAATCCTCAGTAACGAGAGAGTCTCATGTCAATCAGTGGACATTTACAGGCTGATGAAGATATTTCGCGGTACAGCCATGCTGTAGCTATATTCTGGTTTAAACATGAATGGGTCGGTTCAATCGATTCGGACCACATACACAGAATACTACCGTAAAATAGTAGCTTAACGCGGAAACCCTTTTTACTGGAAACGAGGCATTCAATCTTAGTATTCAGGGGTGACAACGCTTCTGCAATTTGATTCTTAACCGAGGATAATTGGGTCACACCATCCACTTCCTATCAGGTGGACATGTGCTCATTTGTCACCCTCATTCTATAAAAAAAGATGAAAATGAAGACTCTGTGTATTGTATATTATTGCAAGTGAAAACAATATTTGTAATTTTTCGTAGTACGTAAGTATTGACATGTTTAATTAGGTCAATTTGATGCGATTGTACATATTTTATTCATCCGTTGCTTACTTCACATTAATTAAAAATAGCTTCAATCGAAAGTAATTCAAGTAGCAACGTGGGAACTATCGAAATCAACAGACACATACAATTGAGATTGAAGTAGAATGTAATGGGAAAAGGTCCCTTTAATGATTTCGAGTGGGTTGATCGCATACGCACCTGGTACTGCAAATGCTATAAAAGTATTATTGAAGTATATATTTGAAGAAAAACATGAATGCGGTAAGTACTGCAACATTCGTGAGCTCGGTTGAGTTATGACAGTAAAATTGCTAGGTAATAACGATAAGTTCTATATATATATATATATATATATATATATATATATATATATATATATATATAAATAAAATTGAAGTGTCTCTATAATTAATGGAATCAGGCGTTACTTTGCGGAAATCCATTATATTTAAGTTGGTAAAAATTCCCTCGCGGACATCCGCTCCATAAAATAAAATGATGTGTCTTAAGTTTGAAGAGCAGCAGAGAGGTGCTCTTCAAACTAGGTAAGACACATTTTATTCCATCGAGCGGATGTACGCGAGGTAATTTTTACCAACTTTAATTTTGGAACGAAGTTCCTTATCGGACGGTACGGGTTTGGCGGATGGGAGCTAGGCGACAAAAAGTGTAAGATTTTTTCGTCACTACCCCTTGTGTCATAGTGTATTTTATTTGAAATGACGCTTTATTTTAATAGACGCTAATAATACATTTATTTGTATTTGTTAATCAATAATATAATACGTTTATCAATAATAAGTAACTTCGTTCCAACCGTGTGCTCCACGACACTCACGCATGTTTTTGTTTCTGTAATATCAAAATTACTGCATTTTATTGAGCTGAGGGTGTTATCCGCAAGCGGTTAAGACATCAAAAACAATTTTTAAAATGTTTTTCTGTCATCTACCTGTCTGGACTAATCTTCGGAATGGCTAAACCAATTGTAATGAAACTTGACTAACAGATAGAGAACAATGGCAATGGTCTAGGCTATATTTTTGTGGAATCGAAAAATTGATAAAGTAGATGACCTTTGAAGATTTTTTTTATAGTAAATAGACAAACGAGCACACAGTCCACCTGATGGTAAGTGGTTGCTGTGGCCCATAGACATCTATCTACATTTATCCTCGTTTGCGAATCAAAATGCAGATGCGTTATCGCCCGTGAGGATAAGATAGAATGCCTCTTTTCCAGTAAAAAGGGTCTCCGGTTCTCTACACTCACCATACGAAACACAGCAGCATGAAACCGCTATTTGACGCTGGTATTCTGTGAGAGCGTGGTCCTTCCCCGGTCGAGCCGACCCATTCGTGCTACAACTATACTACTAATATAGCTGCAGCATGGCTCTACCACGTATAAAGTTTTTAAAATTATATACTGCAATCTAAATGATGATACATAGATCCCACCCATTCAAAATCTAGACTTGTGATAAATAATACTTATTTATTTATGTTTTTTCAAAGTAACTTTTAATTTTTTTCTAATTTATCCCCACAGCAATCGTAATTATATCCTTCTGTTACAGTCATTGTTATAGTAATCGTAATTATATTCCACTAAAGAATTTATTCCCCAGTTTGCACCAAGTCCAGGAGATTCAGCCATAATCGTACCCGTTAAACCATATTCGGAATTCGAAGTGTTACACTTTTAGCTGTTTCGACTATAGTTATTACTATTTCAGATGTGACGATTTTTGTTATAGTTATTTCTCTGACCCGAAAAATATGAAGTCGTGGTTTGTTATTTTTTATTTTGCCATTGTATACACTAAAACAATTGCTCTGTATAATGGATTGTTAAATAAAATATTTTTCAATCGTAAAAACAATGAGTTTGTTTGTATGGAAACAAGCTTACATATTTATAGACAAACAATAATTATTTTTGAATTTCTACTTTTAAATACTTTACCTTAATATATTTCAATCATTTAAATAAAATGTTATGTATGTATTTACCGTGTAGTGACGCTGTAAGATAATTCACTAACAAGTAATATCATCCTTTTAGTGTCGTGAGAGGTGACAGAGAGGAACAGAGAGATAAGAGATGAGCAGCAGCATCTTCATGATAATATTAACTCAATAATGATAAGAAACTGCGGTTGCCAACCCACTAACCAAACGAAGCCACTATAACAATGGAACAATCTATGTTTTAGGCCTATGTTTTTTTTTTATAGGATAGGGGGCAAACGAGCATGCGGCTCACCTGATGGTAAGTGATTACCGCCGCCCATGAACAACTGCAACATTGCAGGGCAATGCAGATGCGTTGCCGGCCTTTCAAAAAGGAGTAGGCTCTTTTCTTGAAGGTCCCTAAGTCGTATCGGTCCGAAAAAATCGCTGGCGGTAATCGATTCCACAAGGAAGTTGTGCGAGGGAGAAAACTTCTTCTAAATCGCATAGTGGTGGACCGCCAATCATCCAGATGATATGGATGGTATCGCGAGTTTTGTCGCGATGTGCGATGGTGAAACTGAGCGGCTGGAATTAGTCCGAACAAATCCTCAGAGCACTCCCCGTGATAGATGTGATAAAATACGCAAAGAGATGCAACATCTCTACGCAGTGCCAGTGAGTCAAGCCGATCGGAAATAACTCGGTCGTCGACGATTCGAACCGGTCTGCGCTGGATGGATAGAGGTGGGAACAGTATTCCATGTGAGGCCGAACCTGCGCCTGTAAAGTTTCATTTATTAGTGCCTATGTTTTAGCACGAAGACATGGGCACTAATAAATTTGTATGCATGTATTTGTATACGTTTATTTGTATTTGTATCTAATCTAATAACATTTGTATATACATTTGCGCATTCTCTAAACAATGCTCAACTTTGCAGGGTTGTTTAATTTTTATTTAAAAATAGCTTCTAAATACTTAAGTGAACATGACAAAATTCCTGGTCACAAATGATGTATCAGACTATTTACTATGTATTTATATCATTTTAAAATTACATTTATCTTTAAGTAAATAAATATGCTTCGACTGTAGTCGTACAATTATGAAGATAAGATCTACCACTAAGTGGCGCATTAGTTCGCTGCGCTAATAACAAAGTTTGCTTCATAGCTCCAGAAGCAAGTCTACAAAGAGCAATAAATCAACAGGAGCGGTATCATATCGGTGGCGTGCAACGTTGCGGACGCAATGAATATTGATTTTCGGACCAATTTGGTCCGACAAATATAAATTTATCGTGAACGTCATCACGTTTCGGAAATGTATCGTAAGTCATTAATATAGAAATGAGAAACGGAGAGTTTCAACCCAGCGCTCAGCTTACGTACTTCTAGTGCTTTGGATATTATGGTATTAATATTTAAAAAAAAAACTACTAAGACTACAGCAGTTAATACTAGTCTTATGTCTCCTTTACTTTTTAGAGGATTATGGAGTAGGAAAAAGCTACTATTATGGCCATTAATCACTCCATCGCAATTCGAAAAATGATAACGCCGGGACAAGTCGGGTTGCTCCTGAAGTATCTAATTTGAGACAAATACCCAACTCCTTCCAATTCTCTACATTAGAAAAGATACATGTTAGCAGAGAACTGAAAAGAGACGAATGAAAGTGACGAATGAAGCATAGACCCAGCACCTGCCCATAGAAAGGGTCAATACAGCATACAGCTGTGATTTTTTTACATTTAACTGATATGACGAAAACCGACTTTCATGTACAAAATTCACTTGTTATATTAGTAGACGGTTATTTGAAATCGATCAGAGACACAGACAAGAAGACAGTGACACGTTATTAAGCAATAGATGAATATGCCCATTATTCTACCTATTACGCCTTTAAGACTGAAGATACAATTTTGTAATTCTTTATTAAGAATCATGATTTTTGTAGTGTAATCTGATAAGGAAAACTATTTTTTATAAACTGGCCTAAAATATCTCAATATATTTAGAAATACACACATATCTATAATCGCTTTATTGGTCTGAAAATAAACTCCTTTATGTAACCAGGTAATATTGATGCCATAAAGAAACATGAAACAAATCCCGATATAAGAAGAACAATAAATTGGGCACTCATATCGATAAGAAAAATATGGGACATAGGAATATTAATAAAACGAATATTCTATTATTATTTTTCTTTATACATTTGTAACTATATACTACACGATTTAATTGCCAAGCGTGGTAGTTTACAGTATCAAAAGTGTAAGTTTTGGGGATTTTACCTTTAATAAAACTTACCTTATACCTCAACTTTATTTTAACTTATACGGTTATCTATCACAAGCCATTAGATTTATCCAGCGTTTTTTTCCTTAATAACCTTTTACAATAATGTGATGATATGGGGCTGATGGCTTCTTTTAAGCCTTAATCACTAATCTTATATTAAATAGGTGCTTGGTTTAACGGGTAGAAATTGAGAGAGTTTTTAAAATAATGGTTACAAGTCTTCTTACGTTTTTTGTGAACAAAAACTCAAGCTGTAGCTGCTGTATAGCTGTGTATGTTATCGTTATTGTTAATGTGAATCGCCGTACACAATGCGGTCCCACGGAAAACCAGTGCTGCGACATTCTTATGCTGAGTGGTGATTTTGAAAGTAAATAAAGCGATAAAACATTTCTGGGCTTACTTTATGAACTAATAATTTTCAAATGAAAATCAATTTTTAATCTCACCTGGGATTCCCAATGTCCATTTCCTTGAAGATCTCAGGGGAGAATTTGAAAAATCACCTGCTGTGATCCAGATCAGACGATAAAATACTAATAATTTAAATATTGCATTTCATCATCATCATCATCATCATTACAGCCCTTCACAAGTCCACTGCTGAACATAGGCCTCCCCCAAAGAATGCCACAAAGCACGGTCCTGAGCCACCTGCATCCATCGACTTCCTGCAAATCTTACCAGGTCGTCACTCCATCTAGTGGGGGGACGCCCTACACTTCGCCTGCCGGTACGAGGCTGCCACTCGAGAACCTTTCTTCCCCATCGGTTGTCGGTTCTTCGAGCTATGTGGCCGGCCCATTGCCACTTCAGCTTACTAATCCGTTGGGCTATGTCGGTCACTCTGGTTCTACTGCGGATATCCTTATTTCTGAGTTTATCACGCAGAGAAACTCCGAGCATAGCCCTCTCCATAGCTCGCTGAGCGACCTTGAGCTTCCTCATCCGGCCAGCAGTGAAGGACCACGTCTCAGTTCCGTATGTCATCACTGGCAACACGCACTGGGTGTACAGTCTCGTTTTCAAGTTTTGAGGTATACCTGACGAGAAGATGTGCCGTAATTTCCCGAACGCTGCCCAACCGAGTTGAATTAGTCGATTGACCTCTCGGTCGAAGTTGGATTTACTTAGTCGGACTATTTGTCCCAGGTAAACATACTCGTCAACAACTTCGAGCTTAGTGTTCCCAACAACTACCGGCATAGGTGTGACATGGACATTAAACATGATCTTTGTTTTGTCCATGTTCATCTTAAGACCTATCCGTTGGGAAACACTATTGAGGTCATTGAGCATAGTGCTTAGGTCCTCCAGCGATTCTGCCATAAGGACTATATCGTCGGCAAATCGAAGGTGAGTGATGTACTCGCCATTGATGTTGATACCGTATCCTTTCCAGTC
Organism: Parnassius mnemosyne; assembly: GCA_963668995.1. NCBI lineage: Eukaryota > Metazoa > Arthropoda > Insecta > Lepidoptera > Papilionidae > Parnassius > Parnassius mnemosyne. The sequence goes on along the minus strand of CAVLGL010000104.1, from coordinate 48,944,263 downwards.
CAGAAGCTTGAAAACATCTTCCAATGCAGCGGTGAAGAGTTTCGGGGATATGACGTCACCCTGTCTTACACCTCTCTGCAATTGGATAGGTTTCGTACTCTGGTTCTGTACTCGGATAGCCATCGTAGCCCTACTGTACAAGCACTTCAACACTTCGATATACCGACAGTCAACTTGGCATCGCTGAAGGGACTGCAGCACCGCCCAAATTTCGACGGAATCAAAGGCTTTCTCATAGTCCACATACGCCAGACATAGTGGCAAATTGTACTCCTCGGACTTCTGTACAATTTGCCGAAGGGTATGTATGTGGTCTATGGTGCTAAAGCCTTTTCGGAAACCGGCTTGTTCGGGAGGCTGGAAGTCGTCAAGTCTGCGCGCGAGACGATTCGTAATGACTCTCGAAAACAGCACATAGACGCGGCTCAGAAGGGAAATCGGTCTGTAGTTCTTCAAGAGAGCGTTGTCGCCTTTCTTGAAGAACAAGACCACCGCACTTCTGCTCCACGCCTCCGGTGTAATGCCACCATGGAGGACGGAATTAAAGAGCTTCTGAAGGACTTAAAGTACCGGTTTTCCACCCGCTTTCAGAAGCTCCGCTGTAATTCCATCCTGGCCTGGGGCCTTGCCGTTTTTAAGGTGCTGGAGAGCCATTCTAATCTCGCTCAGACTGACGTCCGGGATATCATCGGAATAATGTCGGATAAGACTCGCTCTTGGATCGTTACTCACACTTGCGTGTGGCTCCAACGATGACGTGTACAGCTGCCCATAGAACCTCTCAATCTCACTCAAAATCTCAGGTGCCCCGGAAACGATGCTGCCACATTCGGTCTTCAGCTTTGACAGTTGGCTCTTTCTGGCAGACAGATCTCTGGCAAAGACTTTGGAGCCTTGGTTCCGCTCGATCGCTTCTTCAATACGAGCTGTATTGAAGTTGCGTAAGTCCCGCCGCATGCATTTGGAGATCTGTCTGTTCAGTTGCCTGTATGCTGTCAAATCTGTTGAAGAATGTAGCTTCATCTCCCGTCTATCAGCCATGAGATTAAGAGTGTGATCGGAGAGTTTTTGTGTTCTTCTGCGGCGGGTCTTGCAGAACTTAGCTCCGACCGCATGGACAGTTTCCACGAGCTTGTCATTCAAATCGTCCACTTCATTGCAGTCTTCTAGGCACTGAAAACGGTTTTGCAACTCGAGCTGAAAGGTTTCGGGACTTTGGATTAGAGCACGAGGGGGACGGAGCGTTGACTTCATTAGACGAGACCTCTCCAACTTAACGTTTAGGTTCAGTGTGCCTCTAACCATTCGGTGATCGCTGCCGGTTTTCACCCTCGCGATCACTGAGACATCACTGAACAGTTGTCGTCTGGTCGCAATAATGAAGTCAATCTCATTTTTTGTCGAACCGTCGGGGCTCGACCAGGTCCACTTCCTGTGGGGCCGCTTCTGGAAGAAAGAGTTCATCATAAAGAGTCCCTCTTTCTCCATGAAGTCGGCCAACTGCTGGCCCCTTGGGTTCCGTTGCCCTATTCCAAATTTCCCCACTTTCAGCTCACCGTTCTCTCTTGTGCCTAGTTTTGCATTGAAGTCTCCCATTAACACCGTATATTGGGTTTTGGAGGAATGCATGGCTCTAGAGATATCCTCATACATTTCCTCCACCTCCTGATCGGGGTGTGCCGAGGTTGGTGCGTAAACCTGTATGACCTTCAGCGAATACCGTTTGGTGATTCTGAGTATAAGGTACGCAACCCTCGTCGACACACTCTCAATCTTTACAACGTTGTTAACGAGAGACTTGTGGACGATAAATCCGACACCTCCTTGGGACAGATGGTCGCCCTCCCGGTGATAGAGCAAGTTGCCGGATTCGAGGATTACCGTGTCCTCCCCCTCTCTTCGGACTTCGGATAATCCTATAATATGCCAGCGTAACTTGTCTATCTCTTCTTCCAGCTCCACAATCTTCTCGTCAGTCCTCAGGGTGCGTGCGTTGTATATTGCCAGGTCGAGTCGTTGTAGGTGGCAACCGAACCTCCACCGGAGATTCTTAGCACCCCCTGCCCCGCCGTTACCATGGTCGCCACCGTAGCCAGGAATAGCGGGGCCGCCGGGGACTGGGGGCCGTCTCTTCGTAACTTTCATTATGGGGGGTATATTGCCATAGTTGCCACGCTTGGCGAGCGGGTTGGCAACCGCAGTTTTTTATTGTATTTTGTCGTTACCAGGAAGATGCTGCTGCCCATCTCCTGCCTGTTTCCCTTTGTCGCCTTTTACGACACCCACGGGAAGATATGGGGTAGTGGATATTCTTAACCGCCACTACACGGCCAAGTTAATAATATATATATATATAATAAGTTTAATATTGCATTTAAAGATATAAAAATTGTTCATATTAGCGGAACATTTGCAATACCCAATTATAAACACAAGTTACCTAGATTATAATCATAAATCTGAATCTAATATGTATCATATATGAAAACGAAAATATATGTCGAATTAAAGCAACATGGCATGCAATTTTAAATGAATACGTGGCTTTGTACGATACATTTTGCTCATTCCATATCTCGACGGAGCGGTCCAGTTCCCACAGCTGCAATATCGTAGCTTGTTAGTCGGATTCCCGTCGAGGCGCAGTGTTAATTGACTAACCAGGAGATACTTCGAATTTAATATGTGTCGCAATACTGCAGACTTGACAATTGTGCTGGTGCCCGTTAACTTCGGAGGTTATTAAATTCTATTTGTGATTTGTGTCAAATTGTTTTCTCTAGGTACGACATCGTAAATGAAATTGAAAGTTCGTAACATCTTTAACACAGGTAAGTTTCTGTTGATTGGCTACAAGGTCCACTTTAGCACTCAGGGGAGTTATTACATCGGTAATCTTCGTTGTATAGTTCTACGGGTTCTTGACTTCAGCGTATGGTAACCGGCCGTGGCAACCCTGAAGGAAACCGTACTGACTACAGACACTAATCTGACGATGTTCCTAGAGGTATCTCATTTTACGTGGTAGAGCCATGCTGCAGCTATATTAATAGTATAGTTGTAGCACGAATGGGTCGGCTCGACCGGGGAAGTACCACATTCTCACAGAATACCAGCGTAAAATAGCAGCTTAATGCTGCTGTGTTTCATATGGTGAGTGTAGAGAACCGGAGACCTATTTTACTGGAAAAGAGGCATTCTATCTTAGTCCTCAAGGCTGACAACGCAACTGGAATTTAATTCGCAAACGAAGATAGATGCAGATGTCTATGGGCCACAGCAAACACTTACCATCAGGTGGACTGTATGCTCGTTTGTAACCCTAATTCTATAAAAAAAAGAAAAAAGAAGCTGGCAGTTTTTTTGTGTGATGGGAGTGTGAAGTGATACACGAACTTACAGTCCACCGGATGGTTAGTGGTTTCTATAGCCTATGGTAGCCTACAACCAACTTAAAAAAGACTACTTTTGAAGCCTAAGATGGAATATCTCATAGTCTGTTATTATACTAGCTCTCTATACTCATGTAACTGGAACGTTACAGTGCACTGTTGCATTGCTATGTTCCACTGCTGTTTGGCGTTAGAAATAGGTATGAAAGTGATTTCTACCCAGACAGATACCTAAGCAAAGAAGGAGTCCTCAGAACCAGTGTTACAATGAACTCCATTATTTAGAGATAAAGCCGATATTCCTATTAAGTAACATATTTAAATGGACAATGGTTTTAAGGAACCGCATACACTTGAGCTTAAGCCCAGAAGACACAAATTTGCGCATTACCGCTAATAAAACCCCTTTGTCGTATGTCCTCAGTTTCAAGGCACTTCCCTTGCTGCCTCAGCTAGCATCGGAATCCTCGGCGTCGACATATCGAATAGTGTGCAGTTTCGTGGTCACTTTCAAGGGAAGGCCAAATTGGCTTCTAAAAAGCTTGGCGTGCTCAGCAGAGCGAGATAGTATTTCATTCCGGCGCATCGCTTGCAACTTTACAAAGCGCAAGTTCTTCCTCACATGGAAGACTATTTTCATCTCTGGGCCGGGGCACCCCATTGCCAGCTTCTTCCATTTGACCGCGTCCAGCGCAGAGCGGTTCGAATCGTCGACGATCGAGTTCTTTCTGATCGGCTCGATACACTGACGTTGCGTAGGGATGATGTATCCCTTTGCATTTTCCATCGAATCTACCACGGGGAGTGCTCTGAGGAATTGTTCGGATTAATTCCAGCGGCCAAATTTCGCGAACGCACATCGCGTCAAAATTCACGATACCATCCTCACCATTTGGATGCTTGGCGGTCCACAACTGTGCGTTTTACTAGGAGTTTTCTTCCTCGCACAACTTCTATGTGGAATTGTTTACCACTGGCGATTATTCCGGAGCGATACAACTTAGGGACCTTCAATGAAAGCGCTTACATCTTTCTAAAAGGCCAGTAACGCAGCTGAAATTCCACTGGTGTTGCAGTTGTTCATGGGCGGCGGTAGTCACTTACCATCAGGTTAGCCGCATGCTCGTTTGCCCCCTCTTCTGTAAGAAAAAAGGAGTAAAGAAAAGACGCTAAAGAAACGGGGCTAAATCCAAAGTACACGTCTTTGCCACAGCTATAGGGATTGTTTTAAAATAGTATTTCTCACATGAATATAAGCAGATTTAAACTTTTACTTGCACTATTTTTTTATGGATAGACGGGTGAGGAGCGAGCACACAGTCGACTTGTTATAGTATTAATTGAATGCTGTGACATATAGAACTTCTATCCTAAATTAAGGATCAAAATTTGTTGTCATTAGAAAAATCTGTGGTTAAAATCATTGAAGTAATGTACTACGTACTAGAAGAGACGATGAGACGTGATTGATGGCAACACACGGTAGAGCCAGCGGACTCCTACTTAATTAGTCTGTGCTATAAAAAGATGTTCTGTGCCTACTTTTACGCGTTCTGCACAGCCGCATAGATTTTGTTAGATAGATTTGTGTCTTTTGTAGTACATAGTACATATTAGTTCAGTGGTTAAAATTAAAATCATTTTTTTGTTGGCGGCAGATATTGGTAGGAGAGTGGTATCATATTTTCTTTTAGATGTTATAAATCGATAAAACATTTTTAGACTTGCTTATGATTCCTTGCGATGTCACTTAAGTTTTGCCTAAATATACAGACAGATATGACGAACATTTTTGCTCATGTTATTTCTTTACTTTCTACAAGCTTCTCCACTTTCTACAAGCTATTATTTCTTTTTTTCACTTTTATTTTTCGTCTTTTCAGTTCAAATTTGCAATCAATACTTGAAGAACTTGCTGACATTACATTGGGTTGAAACTTGGCATACTTCGTTGAAAATACAGTAATATGGTACCATGGAGTTAATTTGATGATGGACCCGGATGCTGAATGTCTATTAAAGCTTGTTTTTAAATTGATTTTATATAATTATTATAATTAGATCCAAAACACTTAGTTTGTAAGTTAAAAAGGTTTAAATGTTGCGCTTGATAAGTGAAAATGAAAGCAAGCTGCTCCTTGGCGCATGTTTTCGACAAATCAGTATATTCTTCACGTCGCCTCAGCTGATGCGTCAAGTATACAAATATGTTTCGTTCGTAGGTGCATTTCAAATGGAGTACCATGGGCTCGTTTTATTACTGATTCATTATCAACATGTTGTCTTGGAAAATTTGCACAATTACCAACTAAAATCTTATTTTAGTATAACAAAATCCTCAACATTATTTTAATTTAATTTTTTTATCAATTGTTGCGCTGGGGGCTGCGGGTCCGAATCCCGCACGGAACAAGTATTTGTATGGCCTACAAATAATTGTTCCGGGTCTGGATGTTTGTCCTTGCGCAATTTATGTTTGTAAACTGCCTCCACGATACAGGAGAAAATCCTAGTGTGGCGGTAACGTTTATAAAAAAAGCAAGCAAAAAAAATTTGTATTTACTATAAAAATTGCACTTACTTCAAGAATACACTCAAAATATTAATATCAAATTCAATAAAATTTTCTTTCACCTATTGTGATTCACTACCTGAACCATTTTGTTGATAGATAAACTTAACCTAAATATATGTCAAAGACATTCGTTAGTTGCTTCCAATGTTTAGTCTTATTAATTCAATGAAATACAATTTGTGTAATTTACATGTACATTTACATACGTGTGGGTTCGTTAGAGGTGAAGTTTTGATGCCTCGAATGTCTGACGATAAAATATAGTTTGCTTACATACAGGTTGGGATCTATCCGATATGTACAAATAAATACAATTTAATGGTGAAAGCGAAGGCAATAAAGTATTGCTCCAAGTTAGTTAAATAATAATTCAATTATAGAAGATCGCTATCGGTCTTATAACTAAACTTGTTTTATTGAAAGTAACTAAGGTATTAATGCCTATGGTTTAAGATAACTTGGGATTATTGATAGTTTAAAATGAATAAAAATTCAAGAAAGTTTTGTATTTAGACCCAACAAGATTAAAGTTGTAAAGGTAATTTAAAATAGGAGTAATAAATTAAACAATTCAAAATTTACCAAATTCATTTTTTGTTAGATTTAAGGGTTATTAAATACCATTTATTAAGAATTAACTGTATTTTTTTTTTGGTGGAGGTATATACGAATTGTAAAATTCTTAATTAGTGTTCATCTTTTCGTTGGTCTTTATTTTAGCTTGAGCTCGATTTAGTTTTTGATTTGGACTATTCTGTTTAACTGTTGTTTGATATCTGTAAATAATTACCGTAGTAGAAGCTCAAACTCAAGCTTCTTCGGTATATGAAGCGAACTTTGATAGTATCCGCATCATAAAACTGCCCCGGTTTAAGTTATGAAAAAATCAATTCGTGAATCGCTATTAACTATTTTATTTTATTTTCAATTTAATAACCCGAGTAATTTATCAATATTATTTTGTCAGAAGTTTATAAATAGAATTTAAAAATGTTTTTAAATTTAGACTAAATTTTCACACTGTAAACACTATTTAAACGGGAAGTGTTTCAATAACGAAAAACGATAAAATAAAACAGCTATTATGCCTGACTCTAAATCGCTCGCCAAAATACCAATTTAAATGTTAAACGGCAGAGTAAATAATTCTAAAGTCTGGAACACGCTATCGAGTACCTTTTTACGAGGTAATTCATTAAGCGAACTAGCTTGGTGCGAAGATCTAATTAGCATTGGACAACTGCAGACGCTATGCGTAGGCGTAGAGCGACACGGGACTTGTTGTTAACAAATTTATGGAGATAATGCAAATAAAAAAAAACTAAGCAAGTGACTAGAACAGGTGAATAAATTAAAACGGAATATAACGATAAAGGGAAAAATAATTCAAATTCCACATGTCGATGAATTCCACATTAAAATTGTGAGGATTGGCTTATTATCGCGAGTTATTTTGTTACAGTTACGATATAACAAAGTAACTTGCAATTATAGTTATAGTAAATAATATTGATACATTTTTTAGCTCATTGCTTAGTATATTACCATAGTGTATTTAACTTGTAATTTTTAACTTTATTGTTATAGCAGCTGACATATATATTTTAAGACAATTTATTACGTATAAATAACAAAAGATATTATTTTGAGATTATTTAAGGTAATAACTAAGTAAAGATAATTAGAATTTATCTACCACGTTATTATCCGAAATAACGTTAATTCCGAACGCCGTTCAAATGACGTAAGATCTTTATGCTCGGTTGGTAGATTAGAAGTTATTGGCAAAGTAGGCAGTTCCGCGGTAAGATAATATCATTGTTAGTAAGGAATTTGAATGAATTCCTTCTCGTTTTGAAAGTCGAACACGTTTCCTTGCAACCAATTCATATATTTAACCACTCTTTTAGCAATATATCAGTAAAAATCAGCCGCTGTTCTAACTTTAAAAGATAACATTATATTTTATTCTTAACCGATTTCAAAAAAGAAAGAAGTAGGTAGGTACTCAATTCGACTGTTTTTTATTTGTGTTACTTCATAACCTTTTTCTAGGTGAATAAATTTTGATGACTATCGAACATCTGGCCGCCGAGCTTCAGCACGTCGAGCTTCAGCACGTCGAGCTTCAGCACGTCGAGCTTCAGCACGTCGAGCAACTATTGCAAGACAACAAGCTTCGGGTCCCGCGCCTACATCACAGTGACCGAGTGAAGCTGGCCACAGTCGAGCGTGTGGCTGCTTACACCCTATGTCAGAGGAGTCACAGACAAGGTTGGCTACATCTTGAAGCGAGCTTCCATTAAAACATACTTCAAGCCGCCGAAGAAGTTTAGCCAATTATTACCATCCGTTAAGTGTTATATCCCTCTACAAGATGCAGGAGTGTACAAGCTGGATTGTGAATGTGGTCTCTTAGATAGGACAAACAAAAAGATCTATTAAAACCCGCGTGAAATAACACATAGCTGACTTGAAGCACCGACGTTCCGGGAAGTCTGCAGTGTGTGAACATGTTCTTGATCGTCCCCGCCATTAATTTAGATTTGATAGACCACAAATCCTGGCAAAAGAACACCGATTCCTACCAAGCATGCCACTGCAAGACTTCAAGATACTGTAAGCTCATTCTGCGTAGATCAGACCAAAACTAATATTCAAAAACTGAAGGTAGCCAGACTAACTATGTCATCGGGACGTCAAACACCTCAGTCTCAAAAAAAGGCTGATGACCTTGAAACGGCTTAACCAATTTTGTTCAAACATATTTAAGAACCACCGCTAGAAAATCTGCTTTTAAATAATAAAAACAGGACTCGCATTGATTCAACGGTTTAAGAGCTACGGTGCCACAGACAGATACCCAGACAGACAGACACCCAGACAGACACACACCCAGACAGACACATATAGCGTTTAAGTTAATAACACCCCTCTTTTTGCGTAGGGGTTAAAACAAAGGGACAAAGGTTGTAGTACAAATATTTACATATGCATTATCTTATGACAAGTAAGTTACAACTATTTTCATCCTGGCGGTTTCTGTCACCAGTCGAATGCCTGATTTCAATTTAGATTAAGGTTTAAACATGCAACGTAAAAGCTTATCTAACGAGTACACCTGTTAAAGTCAAAATAATTTACGAGCGCGCCCCCAGGCATCCTCGTTAGCATCGCGAATGAATCGACATTGGATGGCTTGTATTTCACAGAATATAGACGTAATACTTCTAGAAGATAATCACTTATTACAACGATGTGCGTGTTCGAAGAATTTATGTTTATGAGCAACAGTAAAATCAAATTGATCATCTACCTTTAATATAAGTTAATGGGGAAAAAGAAATCAAAAATAAGGAACGAAGTTTCTCATGGTTATTTTTAAGATAAAATTCCAGTTATTACAGTGAGCTGGTGATATTGTCTAATTAACTTGAAAATGGTCTATAAACAATTTCTACATAATTTTATAGCTGGTCACAACGTCATCTTGGAAACCACACTTTTCTCTTATCACACTATTTCTCACCCTGTCATTCAGATTAAGCCTTAGCATACTCCTTAATGACCGCATTTCAACAACATTTATTCTACTCTCATGCTTCTTCTGTCAGACTACTGACTTGGATAAAGGCTAAACATAGTGTTAAAACTATCTTTTTATTAAACGGTTCTCACCTGTATTCACATAAATATACGGGGTTTATGTCTGGACAGCATTTAAGTACAGTATAACGAAACAGTTTGTTCGTAGTTTATTAAAAAAATATTTTAAAAGTAAATCTCAAAATCCTTACCTTTGATAGTTATGTTGTTGGTTGTGAATAAGAGGCTGAGTTGGCTGTGCTAAAAGTAATTGCTTCTGCTGTTGCTGTCTCTGAAGCATCTGCTTGCCAAATACTCCGTAGCCAAATCCGTAGATCTCGTCCTCTTCTTTATCGGTAAGGCAGCTTGAAGGCTGTAAGAAAAGAAATGTAATGATTAATTTGTTAACTAATAAATACTTAACACAATATGCTTAAGTGTAATTGTATGAAAGTCATTTTCAGATTAGAATGGAACAAAAAGTAGACAAAAGTGCAGTTCGAAAAAATATTTTATTTTTGTGGAATAGTTAAACAAATTTTTACACGTGGTAGAGCCATCTCCAGCTATATTAGTAATATAATATAATTGTAGCACGAATGGGTCGGCTCGACCGGGGAAGGACCACGCTCTCACAGAATACCAGCGTAACATAGCAGCTTAACACTGCTATGTTTCGTATGGTGAGTGTAGAGAACCGGAAAAAAGGGTCTTTTTACTAGAAAAAAGGCATTCCATCTTGGTCCTCACGGGTGACAACGCATCTGCACTTTGATTCGCAAACAAGGATAAATGTAGATGGTTATGAGCTACAGCAACCACATACCATCAGGTGGACTGTGTGCTCGTGTGTCACCCTATCCTATAAAAAAAAATTCAAAGTTACACGAGAGATTTCTTTACCCCCCCCCCTCCCTCTCCCGACTAAAAGGAAAAACTAAATCTTGTACAACTAAAAAAGACACCAATTTTCTCTCAGTCACTTAGTTGTACTCGTATAAAACATATCGGGTACAAAATACAATTCCCTTAATTGTGGTTATTATTTTTATTTTAAAATCAAAAAACCAATGAACGCATGATTGTATTATAACTCAAAGTGAAAAAAAACTGTGTAACGATAAATAACACTAATAAACGTATTTCTCGTTGGATCGAAGTTTAAATTGAGCGTGAACGTGAAATTACTTCTATAGTCGTCATTTTAAACGTCGAAACGTAAAAAAAGCAATGATGCCTCCCACAAATCCTCTAATAAATGAAAATAGGCCTATGCCCAGCGGTGGGACGTACAAATATATAGGCGAGTACTTAAACGTGGAGTTAAGATGGAACACAATTTTCTACCCGTTATAGATTTCATGTGTCGACACCACATAGGTAATTTCAAATAAGCTACTGAAAAAGAAGATAGAATATAATGTGTAATTAAGGAGAGTATCCACGACTTTTTCTACCAACAGGGCGGCGCCACTTTTTATTTATATAGGAGAGGGGGCAAACGAGCATGCGGCTCACCTGATGGTAAGTGACTACCGCTGCCCATGAACAGCTGCAACACCAGGGAGGGAATCGCAGATGCGTTGTCGGCTTTTTAAAAAGGAATACGCTCTTTTCTTGAAGGTCCCTAAGTCGTATCGGTACTTAAAAATTCGATGTAATATTTGAGAGATTTCATACAAGAGAAGTTAATTTGTTCAAAAAATGTAAAGGTTAATATTTCTCTCTGTACAATTCGTCATATTTTATATTAATCAGATTAAAAATAAGTTCATAAAAGTAGAAAGATTGAAAAACAAAACAACACATTGAGGCATTGTTTTGTGTATTAATATGATATTCTAGAAGCTGATAAGCTTTTATTTAAAACCAACTTCTCAATTAAATGATAGTGTGTAACAAAAAACTTGCCCTTAGTGTTAACTAGCGACATCTGGTGAGCGGAAGATATTAGCTCTCATTGTTTACTGATAGTGTATAATCCTTTAGATTTTATCAAGAATATCGTGGTTATTCCTTATTGTAGTAAATCGATATAAGGTACCGAATATTTATTTGTTTAAACTTTTATGCACAAAAATATTTCAGATGAACATGCCTCGGCCACAATGGTTATTAGTAAGTGGTGTAATAATCCGTGCGCCGTGTAGCAGTGGCATAAGAGAATCCACTAGCCCATATCGTCCCGTAAAAGGCGACAGAGGGAAACTGAAACAGGATCTGGTCAGCAGAATTTCCTTGATAACAGTTCAAAATAATAAAACTGCTTGCTAACACGCTTCTCAAGCGTGACAACTATGGCTAATATTCCCCCTATGTTTTTTTTGGAGTTTATGGCCTGGTATCTAGACCTTTAGGCCATATTCCCCTTCTGTGGCAATATATGGAGTTGCCATATGTTCAGCACTGGAATTATGATGGGCAATGATGATGGTATAATAATCAAGATTTATTAACGCTGGCATTCACGCGTGAAACCTATATCGTTGGGCTCCTGTTAGCTATTAATTTCCTCGTAACATTACACAATTGTAGATTTGTAGTAGTACATTACTTCAAGTGGAATTGAGCCATAAACATAAATCTCGCAAATAAATTAAGGTCATAACAAGCGAAACATTACTCGAGTAATTTACAATTAAATTTACGCGGTCTGCCTGGCGGTAATGATTACTTTGAACGGAGCGATGCCCCATTCGCTTTTTATTGGAGTTGATGGGGGATAACTCTTCTAGGCTCTTTCTTTCCTTGCCTTTAGTTGTTGCGGGTTAAGATTTCCCAAAACCTGAACTTCGGATGGGTCATTGAGTCCAAGGCCAAAGCCGATGCAAGGAAGTTAGAAGTCCTTACAAATGTGTGGTGGTACTTCTCGCCGGGTCAGCACACTAGAAGCAGCTTTAAACTCATTGTAAAGGTGTGATATGAAGTTTATTGGTGATCTGAATGTGGTTAAAACCAATCTCGTCAGTCTCGATCACAGGCGCAAAGTAGCCACCCTTCAATTGTCCACAGGATATATTTCGGAGTGTGCACAGCAATGTCATAACTTATTTCCCTCTTTTCCCTTCCACCGTTGGACAACCAGACGCCCGACCAGTCTTCCCCCTTTATTGTAGATTTATCACTCAGATGGTCAGCGCTCGCAATAAATTTCACAGTACGCGAGCATACCGGGGTCAGTAACCGCCGGCACCAATGAAATTGTTAATTGCAATTTTAAGTGCTGATTTACCACGTGCTCGGCGATGAAGGAAAACATCGTGAGGAAACCTGCATGTCTGAGATATAAGAAAAAAATATTTCGGAGACATGTGAAGTTCGCCAACACGCATTGGGGCAGCGCAGCGGATACTTCCTTGCCCTAAAAGCCTCTCAGAAATGGGGAGGTCGGTGCCCAGCAATGGGACGTATATAGGCTGTAACTTTAACGTTTTTAACTTTAACCAACCAAATGCTTTGCTTTATCGTTAGTCATGCATACAGGTAAGGAGTGAAATAAGTTGCCACCATCTGTCTTTCGGTGAGATCTCAATGAGTGTTTTTAAGGCAAGAGAGAAAAGGCCTTTGTTATTGTTGGCGACTCGCTTACAAAATAGTTTGTCATTTTTTATTTCATACAAATAAATAATTTCGTGTTTTGAAGTTATTGCTATTTAAATTATAAAAGGCATTTCATTTTCATTTTGAGATAATCTATGTTAAAAGTAAATAGATTCAATATAATGTCGAACGAAAGTTCGGGGTTCGATTCCCCGGTCGAGATTTCCTGTAATTCCATGAAAGTTTGTTTATAGATTAATTTAGAGTCATGTGTTACATAGTAATCGGCTATGCAATACGAATAAGGGTTTTATATTAAACTAGCTGTTTCCCGCGACTTTGCTTGCGTGTTAGGGTTTTTATGTTTTGTGCGGAACCCTAATTATTTGTCTAAAATAAAAGTAGCCTAAGTTACTCCTTATGAAATCAGCTATCTGCAAATGAAAGTCCCGTCAAAATTGGTCCAGCCGTTTCGGAGATTACCCGGAACAAACAGACAGACAAAAATTTAAAAAATTGTATTTTAGTTATAAGTATCTACCGTATTTACTTTCATATGTATTTAGTAAAAAACTGTAATTTTTACATTACAAACAGACACTTCAATTTTATTTATTTGCATAAATTAGCTACTTATTTTAGATGAAAATATATTTTGCTGTTGTGATAAGAGATAAGATTAATTATGGCTAGATAAGAATAGCATATGTAAGCAAATATTGTTTCATAATGAACAGAGATAGATGTAGTTTTTAATACATAAGAAAATAAAGTTGAATTAAAATGTAAAATTTCTTTAAATTGTGAATTAATCTATTGTATTAGTTAAGATATTCGTGTTTATTAATAAAGATTGTTATTTTGACCATGTGTGTTAGATATTTAAGATTTCTAACTTTGATAATGTTCTGTAAAATAGGTGTATTTTGTTGAATATCTTAATATGTATTTGTGTGATAACAATGTGATGTATATCATAATGATAAGACTTTGTATGTGTGTCTTATAAATAAAATTGTGTAACCATATGGGGCAAAATACAAGGGTGCAATGGTGAAAATTAATGTTAAGATATGTCGAAATGGCGCGCGGTGCGCGGTTCTCTTTTGCGTATAGCTCGCGACTAGAATATTAAACTGGTAATTTGGAAATTCGTTAAGGATATCCTAAGTGTGCCTTGTTTGAGGATAAGCAGTGGTCCCAAGCAACTGCCGGTACGATATACTCCGCAAATCCTTGAGTCCGCATGCTCCGAGCCATAGCCATATCCTCCGCAATACAGCGTATTCGAAAAAGTGGTAATTAAAAGAGACTTTCAGTAAGTATTTTTAGTCTGTATTAACTAAAATTTTTAAGTAATATACGAGTATAATTTTATATGATTTGACCTCGTACCGGTAATAAGCAAAGTGTATGCTGGCCCCCACTAGATAAAAAGGCGACCCGGTAAGAGACACAGGAAGTTGATGGACGTAGTAAAGGGATTAATAATTAGGATGATCATAATTTCACATCTCATTAATAACGAGGTAATAGGAAAAAGTTCAATACAAATATTTATTTTATTTTAAAAATATATTTCACTATTATATATTACACACACACACGCACACGCGTGCGCACATTATAATATAGTGCTCATAAAAACAAATATATAAATTGGTAATGGATAAGTTTTATGTAATACATAAATACCTGTATTAATAAATTTTAAGATGTCAATAAATGTTAAGCACAAGGGTAAGAGCGAATCACCCCAACACGAGTATATTAAATTACTCTCTGGGTTGTTTTACCACTTATTTATGAGAAAGTGTTGTTGAGAAATAAACGTATTTTTATTTTTTATTTGTTTATAATAACTATACTGAAGTTCTTACCGAATATTTTCCAGGCACGTAAATAGGTTGTGAATGCGAAGTGGTGAGGTTATTTAACGCCAGGGAACCGGGACTCGCCGTCGGCGGTGTTTGGGGAGTTCCAGGGCCACCCAGTACCCTCATTCGCGGAGACATTTCATCCCACTCGTGTCTCCTTAACTCTTCAAGGTGATCAAGTACATCCCCGTAGTGGGTGGAGAACAAATCGGCGTAGCGAGATGCGAGGCCCTCCAAGTATCCTCTGTCACCATCCTGTTGACAAGATATAGTTAATATAAGAGGCGCGTCGTTGGAAAAATTCAACATTGTTGTATAATATCTAATAGTCTGTAAATAATTCATGCCTGGATAGGGACCTCTTCTACAGTTCCACAAAGTTTTGGGTCGTCTCGACCGTGTATGTACGATCCCACAGAATACCAGCGTGCAATAGTAGTTCAATACTGCTGTGTATCGTGTGGTGAATGTAGAGAACCATAGACCTTTTTTGCTTGAAACGAGGTATTCCATCTTAGTACTCAGAGGTGACAATGCACATTTATTCTTAATAGAGGATAGATGTGGATATCTATGGCCACGGATTTCATTTACAATCGTGTTGACTGTGTGCCCGTTTGTCATACTTATCTATACAAATAAATAAAACTGAAGTGTCTGTTTGTAATGTCGAAATAACAGCATTTACTATATACATATGAAAGTATATATGGTACATATAACAAAAACACGAGTTTTAAAATATTTGTTTGTCTGTCTTTCTGTCTGCCTGGCTGTCTGTCTGTTTGTGCCGGCTAATCTCCGAAACGACTGGACCAATATTGATCGGACTTTCACTGGCAGATAGCTGATGTTATAATAAGTAACTTAGGCTGCTTTTATTTTAGAAAAAGATTTAGAGTTCCGGGAAAAAAAACCCATGAAATCCAATCGTAATAAATTACGCGCGGGCGAAGTCGCGAGGAACTGCTAGTTCTATAATAAAAAAGTTTTGTGTGGAGTAAAAATAAATAATATTATGTTTAAAATTCCTTACAAAAAATTAGGTTCTGATATACCAGTTCGTCTCTCGATAGTTACGCAGCGCCGAAGAACATAAGATTTTTGAATTTACTGTGCTGAATCCTAACCGAGTTCCGTAGACTGCCTTCTACGGAAATCTCTTGAGTTCCGTAGAAGGCAGTCTACGGAACACAAGAGATTAAAATGGGGGTGATGGATTTCTTTACGCTTCTATGGTTAAATTATTATTTAAATGTTGATCATTTAGCATGTCTATTTACCGATGAAATATATAATTATGTTAACCGTTCACTTTAATAAAAAAAATGTAAATGCAAACTCCTGTGTGCATGGAAACTTATTTTTAATGACTTTCGAAATTTCTACAAACGAGGCAAATTAACGCAGTGGAGAGAGTAAACAGTAATTAAATAGTACCTAAAAACCTATTTGTCTGAAGAGCTGCCTTCCTTCCGAGTAATTTCCCGCGAACCAAAAAAAAAATAGATATTAAGGAAGGTAATTAAAATCTGCAACTCTGAATTGTGATGGAGACTTTATAATTAGGAATTTTTGGCAGCGTAATTAGGGATTTTGGGTCTTTTAATAGGGTCCACTTTGAGTGTTGGAGGAAAGTTAATGATTGTAATGTGATCGTGGTTAGCAGGATTGTCGGAACAAGTTTTAAGCGAGAATTCCTTTGTTTTTATGTTGCAAATTACCCATTGCCTTAATTATTTATATTAACAAATGCAATATGGAATGCATTCACGTAAATATTATTTAAAGAAAAAAAAATATTAACACTAATTTAAAACTCTCCCTTTTGTAGCGTAATATAATTTTACACTTATTTATGTATTTATATGTCAGCTTGTAAACTCTACTGTTGGATATGGGCCTCTGTCAAAGATTTGCTACAAATGCCACGATTATATATATATGGATTGGCAATCGTTATACCAGAAGTCAGAAGACCTTTACGATGCTCTCAATCGTCGGTCTGGATATCTTACGAGATGGTTATAGTGCAATGAGATCTTACTGGCTTAAGAGGATCATCAGAATCACTATAGCCCTTCACAAGTTCTCTGATGAATACAGGCACCGAGGCACGCCAAAAAATACGGCCGTGCGCCTCCTACGTCTATCTTCTTATGCAGGTCTTACCAGGTCCTCCCTCTAGTAAGAAGCCGCTTTACACTTCCATTCTCTTCTACCTACCATTACGAGACTCGGTCTATCGGGAGTTACTCGAGGAACCTCTGATGTCAGTGTATGTTATACGGCTGGCCCATTACCACTTCAGCGTGCTGACCCGTTACGTAATTATATTTATAAACACAAAAAAAACCTATATTTCAATGTAGTAGTATCGAAACCAATCTACAAAGAAAATAGGATCATAAAGTTAAGTTAGCACTGTTAACACAGACTTGAAAAGTTGAAAGTTCATAAAAGTTAGACCATTCCAAATGAAATTTAATAACACAAAACCGTAAAGTTAAGCCACCGCAAAAGACCAGAAAGTACGAAAATAAACAAATGCGAAATAATCTCGCTGTAAACGAACTCTTTCATTAAGACTTGGAAACCAAAGACATGGTCCGCAGGCAAAATAATTCCCTACTTCCCCTGTGTAAACACAGCAGCTTCGCGTTTCGGTCCACAGACCATTCTGCTCGCTCTTTCATGTTTTAAATGCGTTGTTTTAATATCCTTCTCTTTAACCATCGATGTAAAATGACTCCTTATATTCAAAGCCAGTTAATTTTTTTTAAATATAAAACATGTAAAGCATTTTTCTATTTTATTAAAAATGAAAGAGAAAACTTAGGAGCAGTCACAAGAAAATTTATTTGCTTTTAGGAGAAAAGTTGGATTTAGTTTGATTATTAACAATCGTTACAACAAAATTAGGCACTAGGTCTTATCAACAAGTTATATTTTTTTATAGGATAAGGTTGACAAACGAGCACATAGTCCACCTGATGGTAAGTGGTTGCTGCGGCCCATAGACATCTACATCTATCCTCTATTACAAATCAAAATGCAGATGCGTTGTCACCCGTGAGGACTAAGATGGAATGCCTCATTTCCAGTAAAAAGGGTCTCCGGTTCTCTACACTCACCATACAAAAAACAGCAGCGTTAAGCTGCTATTTTACGCCTTGTATTCAGTGGAGAGCGTGAGACCGTGGTCCTTCCACGGTCGAGCCGACCCATTCGTGCTACAACTATACTACAAATATAGTTGCAGCATGGCTCTACCACGTAAAAATATGATTGAGAAATTATTAAAAATATATAATATTGTAAATATCCTCAATTTTTGTCAGTTATGTCTTCTTAGATATACAATTCGAAAAAATTCCAAAGGGATGAAGGTCAATTTCTAATATTAGCACTTTTTGGTAAGTCAAGGTGGCGATTTCACAACGCCATTCATCCATTTCCCTTCACATTGAAAGAGGTCCGTATCCAAAAAAATATTAGTTAATAATTATTTTTTTTATGAAATGCTACTTATCATTCAAGTAGTGAAAGATCAATAATTATCTGTAATAAATGCATATACTTAAACTAAGCGTAAGCAGTGTAACTATTGAAGAAAAATCCAAATCAATTCCCTCTCCAAAAATAACAAAGCCAAAAATCAAAACACAATTCAATTTGCGATGAATGATTGATAGATTGATTGTGGATTGTAGATTGAAAGAAAAAATTCGATTTACAATCTGTATTATTCCTGTCAAATCAAAAAAGAATCAGGGGCTCACCATTGGAGAATCGTACTTAGAATTCAACTAGCGGTCGCGCGTCGAGTCAAAGATGGCCCGGGGTTTATTTCCATTTTTAAATGAGAGCGGCTGAGAGCTTTGTCGGCTCTGAGTTTGTGCTCAGCGTTTTAAGTGGATTAAATCGCTCCACGCTCGTAAAACCGACAAGTGCTCTAGCTAAGAATTAAAGTAACCGTTCGACTTTTGCATGAGAAAGTGCTGGCGGGCCCCCGCTTCGCACTCACTCCGCGCAATTCGATGCGGCTGCGGTCTGTTTATTTTTTCTGTGGAAATCGTCGTTGATTCACATCTTAGCCTGCCGCTGCTTTGTGAATACTCAATGAAAGAAATTCATTAGCGCTATCTTTCAATAGAGGGCTTTCGGGGATAAAGTTTTTGTTCTCTCAGAAAGGCTTAAGCATATACTCGACGTTAAAACGATTGTGTTCAGCGCTTTACACATGGAATTTAAGCGTAAACGATAGTACTTGAGTAAATTCTTTCGTAAAAATTTTTAATTGTGTATGACGACGAGGGAATCAGCAAATTAATTAAATGTTAATAAACGCTTAATTAACGATAAACTTGCCGTTATATGTCAAATATAATGTAAGGAATTACTGTCAGATTTCAATAAATTTTTGAAAAGTAACATTATATAGATTTATAATTTTTGAAAGTAAGAAACTCAGCCAAAGATCAATTACATAAGGAAACAATACAAAGCCTAAAAAAGTAGAGGAAAGGATACGCTGCTGTTGAATTAAAATGCTATATGCTGTTTCTGTCTAAACATTCTCGTTTTGAAAATCGAAACGAGTCCAACAAATACATAGTTGAAAATCAAAATGAGTCCATCACATACAGTGTTCAAAATCGAAACGAGTCCATCACATACATGGGACAATGACAATTTCGTTGTTAACGAAAAATAACAAAGGAAGTTTGGTAATAAACATAAAATTCAAGTTTTGACACTGTTTATAGCCAATGCTATAACCATTTATACGTGCAATAATATTTTAGATAGTTCTTTGTATTGTAGAAACATTTTTATGAATAGCTATTGTAAAAAAAGTGTTTATAATTTTCATGTAAGACAATACAATCGTGTTACGGTTAAAACTGCTCTCTTTTATATTTCCACTCTAATCTCACTTTCATGATCCATTTTCATCACTGGCTTGTTAAAATTTATTACTAGACGAAAGTTTGCATCCGATTCCATTCCCCCTCTTTTTATATGTTATAATCGCACGCATTTATGGTATGCCTGTCTATTATGGTTTTACTTTTTAAGCTCTTTAATAAAGTTAAACAACAATCTCCTACATACGAGTACAGGTCTCTTGTCAATTTTGTTTGCCGCGGTAGTTCAATATATATAGGCGGAATTCGTTTAATGACATCCAGGTTTCCTCAAGATACTTTTTTATATAATAAGGGTAACAAACACATTGGCCACCTGATGGTGTGTGGAGTGGATGCTGTAGCCTATAGCCATCTACATCTAAGGTCAATGATAGAATACCTAGTTTCCAGTAAAAAGGGTCTATGGTTCTCACCATACGAATTAGTAAGTGCAAATAAAAAAAAGAATAAGGGTGACAAACGAACACACAGTCCATCTGATGGTAAGTGGATGTTGTCGCCCATAGACTTCACATTTATCCCCAATTAAGAATCAAAATGTCGTCGTTTCCAGTAAAAGGGTCTCCGGTTCTCTTCACTCACGATAAGAAGCACGGCAGCATTAATCTAATATAGCAGCTTACGCTAGTATTCTGTGAAAGCAAGGTCCTTCCCGGGTTGAGCCGACACATTCATGATACAAAACGTAACCAGAATATAATAGCTGCAGTGCAGTGTAGTAGCTCTATCACGTATACTTATCTTTTTTTACCATCATCATTTTTAAATATCTTTACCATCGAACATGTCCTACATCAGCATTTACATTGGAATCATTGATACACAAAAAACCCAGAGTGGAATTAACAAATGATTGACGATGATCTAACTACACTCGAAATCCTGTACTATACAAAGTTTAGCTAGCTCTTAATTTGTGACCTACCACAGCACTTCAGGTAGGTTATTAAAATAGATTTAAGGCCAATTAATAAATTATCAATGGA
This sequence comes from Parnassius mnemosyne, assembly GCA_963668995.1. Classification (NCBI taxonomy): domain Eukaryota; kingdom Metazoa; phylum Arthropoda; class Insecta; order Lepidoptera; family Papilionidae; genus Parnassius; species Parnassius mnemosyne. The sequence continues at coordinate 48,923,374 of CAVLGL010000104.1, read as the reverse complement.
ATTTTAAAGTCCCAAGGCAGGTCTTTTCTCAACTTGACACCATACAATAACATCACATGGAAATATAAAGGCATTTAACATTAAAATGTAAAAAGCAGTGTTATTTGGAAGATGTATTGTGCTTATTCATTCTGCGGGTGAAGATTTCCTTCTCATAGTTGAACTACACAAGTTGAAGAGCAGGAAAACAATTTTCATCTGTCCTCGAAAAAGATCCGAGGCATTGAAGTAATCGATTCCGTAGCAAGTCCCCTACCGAAACGTCTGCGCCATCGAACTTTACCTACTTTAAAATGAGTATAAATTGCAAAACTTGGGAATTATTTGCGTCTCTCTTCCATGGCAATTTACTCCGTTTTTCCAGAGTTTCTTTATAACAAGTTTAATTGAAGACCGCGTCCGGTACATAAATTTAAACTTTTGGCATGCATTTTAATCCGCTTACAGTAGTTAGTTGTTCGCTGTAATGGCCAGTAAATGAGTTTTGTAGTTCTCTCCAAGCTCTTCGGTTATTATTAAATAATTACATTAATGTGTCAAATTAATAATTAATTCTTGATTTAAACGCATTTTCGGATGACCATATAAAAATTAGTGATACTGAATAAAAAAACTGGCATTTATTAGAACAAAACTAAGATGTTTAATGCTTAACGAAGTAAATTTGAGGATGTAAGACGTAAAGAGGAGTATGCCACCATGTTTTAGGGACAATCTGTGTATCAAACTCACCCACCTACACGTTTTGCACTCAGCTGATTGACAAACGAGGATCTATCGTCCACCGAAAATCCATTCAAAAACGTTAACCCAACAGACTGCTAATATTAAACACAGCATTACCAGTGCGAGTGTATCGATTTCGCCTGTCAGCTAGTGCAATCTTTAATGATTTGATCAGGTACACTATTTATTAGTTTGTTTGTCACTACAATCTTTCTATATTATATAATCATTGCTGTGTGTCAGCTTTAAACCTACATGAGTTCTAGATATAGGTTTATAGCTTAGAGGCTCCGATACGTGGTGTTGTAATCAAGGTAGTAACAATATCTATATTTATGGATCGAACAGACCCAAATTCACAATTTAATATATTAACTAACATATTAAAAAACATAAAAGCCAAAAAATCATAAAATCTGTGCACCATAGTTCACACTATGTATATTCAAATTCAAAATTTTAAATTATTTATTCAGTATCCGATGGTTGTTACAAAGTTCGATGGTTTGTGGCCCATTTAAGCAATAAAATATAATTCATGTGAGGTGATGTATTTCATTAAAATATTCAATTACGACACATCTTCTCCTCAGGTATACCTCAAAACGTGAAAACGAGATTGTACAACAAGAGCGTGCCGCTAGTCATGACTTAATAATCTGGAACATGGTCCTTCACTGCTGGCTGTATGAGGAAGCTCAAGATCGCTTAGCGTGATATGGAGAGGTCTATGCACAGAGTTTCTCTGCGTGATAAAATTAGAAATGAGGATATCTGCAGTAGAACCAGAGTGACCGACATAGTCCCACGAATTAGTAAGCTGAAGTGAATGGGACGGCCATATAGCTCGAATAACCGACAACCAATGGGGAAAAAGGTTCTCGAGTGGCAGCCTTGCACCGGTAGGCGAAGTGTGAACTTCCGCTAGATGGAGTGACGACCTGGTAAGACATGCAGGAAGTCGACGTGGCTCAGGACCGTTCTCTGTGGCATTTCTCGGGGAAGGCCTATGTTCAGTAGTGGACTTGTGAAAGGCTGTAATCATTAAGTTATTACATTTATTTAAAGTGGTTACATAAAAATTTTATAAATATTCTATTTATAAAATTTTAAAAACTCCAAAATAAATTCGCAGTGAAACTAATTTCGCCACCTACCGAAACAAAGTACCTATGTCAGGCCAGCTAGAAATAAATAATAAAAAAATATTTACTACTGGCAAAAGGAAGCATTTGAGTAACGAGATGTGAACTTCAATAATATTCACTTTGAAGACACTAAAGCATAGCATGTCAGGAACAATTTAAATGTTAATGCGAATTCATAAGCGGGACCTTGTAGCGCCGAGTGTTAGCAAAAAGCGACGAAGATAAAATGAAATGTCGCTCTCGCGACTTGATTAATGTACAAAATTAATATCGCCAGTTAAAGTAACATGAACAATAATCGGTAATTTACGATTATAAAGACACTTGTGGGTATTCAATAACAATTATGTCGTTTCGCAATTAATAAGCACAACAGCATTCTCTGCTACTTTACGCTGGTGTTCTATTATACCAAGTGTCGTGGTTTTTAAGTAAAACCAACTTAATTTTCCTTGTTTACGATACAATAATGTTCTAGTTTACCGTGGAGGCAGTTTTCAAATAATTGGTTAAGGACAAATCCCCGGACCCGGAACAAATATTAGTAGTTCATACAAATACTTATTCCGTGTCAGATTCAAACCGGGGCCCTCAACGCTGCTACTCAATGTTACTGCCACTATGCGACGGTCCCATCAATTGTGTCATAACACACTCCAGTTGGCTGCACCACGTTATTATTCAGTTTTAAAATGCCGAAAATAATTCATACAGATAGTTCAAAAGTAGTAGCATCAATGCACGGACATGGGCCTCCACAAACTATTAAGTAACGTGATGTCTGTGCTAAACCAATTGCCTGACCAGCATTGTTGTTGTTCGCAACTCTGGACTTCGTTAGCGAATGTCATATTTTTGACCGGTTACTCTTTTCATTCGTGAAATGTGAACCATTCACCAAAGTATAAGAATACGGACGTAATGCTACAATAATGTTTGGGTGCAGATTCGAATCCTGCATAGAACAAGTATTTGTATAGACTACAAATAGTTTTTCCGGGTTTGCCCTTGTGCAATATGTATATAAGTTGCCTCGTCGATACAGGAAAAAATCCTAGAAACGTTTCATAAAAGAGGACAACAAATAAACGAAGAAGTAAAAAACTGCTAAGGCATTTATAAGAAGGTTTTGTAAAGTCCGCCATGGGACCCCAACGCTTGATGAACCAACTATAACGATGGTAATCGGACCTTAAAATACAATGAACACATTAACTGGTGCAGACGGGGATCAAACTCAGTAGACAATTCTATATTATATTTAAAGAATACATTAGGAGCAAATTGGAGATTTACAATAATTATTATTTTTAATTATATAGTGACTTAACATTCCATTTTCTTCTAAATTATAACAGAGATATGGGCAGTATGCTGACTGTTATAAAAACTAAATTATAGTAAAGCCATTAAATACTGTCTACACGATTTGCTTGCTACCTACCAAGGGACCTACTAAAGCTACTTAAGATTAACAAATATTTTGCTATACTATATTGCCCGCGACTTCATTTGCGTGGCATTTATTACGATTGGATTTCATGGGTTTTATTTTTTTTTTGCACGGAACCCTAATTCTTTTTCTAAAATAAAAATAGCCTAAGTTACTCCTTATAACATCTGCTGAGAAGATAGTGAAAGTCCCGTCAAAATCGGTCCAGCCATTCGAAGGTTCGCCGGAACAAACAAATAGACAGAAAAAAATTAAAAATTGTTTTTTTTTTTTTGTTATAAGTACTTTAATATACTTTCATATGAATTTACTAAAAATCGGTTACTTTGGCATTACAAACAGACACTTCAATTTTATTTATTTGTATAGACTGTAAATATATGTGTGCCATAAAAATATGAGAGGCTCATATCTTTCGAATGCAATGAAAGCCAACTAACTATCAACGCAATCCGACGATAATTGCCTGGGCGTTCCTTTTCATGAGTCACAAAATACCCAAGTGGATAGCGATCTCATTATAGATCTAGTTAACGCAAATTCAAGCGCTCGTTTCTTTAAGCATTGCTCCGGAAATAGTTAAAGTCTCCACGGTTGAATAAAATGCTTCAGTGACTTTTTCGCCATTGCCTCACTGCCTCACTGCCTAATTTGTGCCTCAATGAAACCTTACTTGAAAGTAAAATCTTACTAATATCGTTATATTAACGAGTAATGTATGTTTGTTCGGACGTTTGCCTATAATCACATTTGAAATTCTGGACGGATACATGAAATTTGACCGTGTAGTGGCGGTAAAAGAATATCCACTACTACTATCATTCCGTGGGTGTCGCAAGAGGTGATAGTCCTAGTAATGAGTACAAATAAAAAAACTGCAGTTGCCGACCCGCTCGCCATGCGTTGTAACTATTGCAAATATCCCTACTGTGAGGCAATCTATGGGAGAGGCCTATGCTAAGCAGTGGACTTAGGCTGTAACGGTAACATGAAATTTTGCATAAAACTCGATTAAGTCGTAAAAGAAAGAGAGTTGGTTTTTCAGCATATTTCACTGAAATCTATGCACCGTCTTATTTTGACGTATTAATCAATTTAATAGGAATCACTTCTGTTACATAAAATAGTTGATATAAATTCATTATTTTGTGACGATTGTAGATAATTTAAATGGGAGGGAAATGACATAAGACAGAAGACAAGGGATTTTTGGGAAAAGAACTAAAATATGCCAATCAAAACTAAAATTTTAAAAATTAAAATAAATTTTCACTCTTAGTAATGTCATACGAGACATTAATACAACTAGCATATTTTATTGATATATTTGTACTTTTAAAAATGTTCGTTACTGAACAAATACACGCTTCATCAAAGATGTAATTTTTAAAAATAATAAAAAACATAAAATAATTTAAAAAATATTTGTATCAAGTTTTATAAGCACAAAGCTTTCCAAAATGTGCGCAGTCCTATAGTGAAGATCTGACCATTTACAATAAAAATCGTCAACAATAAACTACATCATGATGTGTCCGTCTACGCCTTTATAGAAGATGTACTCGTATATCGTTCTAAGTTCTGTTAATTCTATTGTATGCGAGCGGGTTCAATGTTCGGTAAGTATTTATGGGTGTATTAATTTGATTAACTAGACGCATATAATGCCACAGCAATAAATAGCCAAGGATACGAATATGAGACGTCAAGTAAATCATATCGCCACAATATGCTCAATTTACCGTTTCAAACTCTTTGATGTAAATCTATGAAACGACACCAATTTATAACTCTTTCAAAATATTCGCTTGCATGTTTCGAATGTGTAATAAAATGGCATTACTATAAAAACCGTTTGTTAACATTGGGGTTATTAAATTTAATAAAGCATTGTTCCAACAGCACATAGGTACTATTAAAAGGTTTAAACTAATTAATTTGTGTACATTTGTAAAATAATATTTCCTTAATAAAATTTCCATGAATGAAATTTTAAATATATTTTATGAAGTATACATTCACAAAATACCAAAAACTTACAAGAGAGTTAAAAATTGTGTAATTCTGAACAAATGTTTTTTTTTAGTACCTTAAACGTTTTATTTCTGTCAGCTTATGATTCTATGTTCGTATTGCATTTATGTAATAAATTTTTTTTCAAAAAACAATTAGAATTTATAACTATACAAATAGCTACACTTAGAACTTAGAACAAGGATTCGTGATATAGTAGAATATAGATAAGTCGATAAGTTTATTCAGTAGCCGGTATCGAAATAGCGAACACTATTAAGAGATCACGAATCTAAAATAGCATTGCACGCCGCAAGGCATGAACAGAACAAGAAAGCTAAGAAAACAATGGATAATGCGGTGCTACTTTTCTCGTATTGGAATCGTAACATTCATTCTTAAATAATCCTTAATGCGAAGTACAAATCCAGAGCTTGCGTCTACTAGCAGTCTTTGCATTGTTTCTACCCTTTTTTTTTTCATGTACTTGTGGGAGTGAAGTGAACTATGTGCAATCGTGTAAACAGAGCTAAAAGGTTTGTTCTTTGTGAATTATCGCGCCTATGACAAAGTAGATGGAATGCAGAATAAATCTAGTAGTGCTGTTATGAAATTAGAAAATTCCTTTCATTCGTTTATTCATTTATATTTATCCATTAACCTAATTAAATTAGCAAAAATTTATGAGCTTTATTAGATGCAAATATCACCTTCCTAATGAAAGAATCTATAGAAATTAATACTGCTAATATTAATCACCTAGTACTGTTTTCTTTAATCATTATTAATTAATTCACTGCAGCCTATCAGACGTCTTCTGAAGACAATGCGCCTTCTCTATAAATCAGTATTTATAATTCAAAATATAGCAAAATAACTCCTAAGATAGATATTTGCCATAATTGCCGCGATTTGCCGACACACTTTATGTACCCGGCTACCACAATTTTTTATTATTTTGAGCTATTGTCACGAAGGTGTTACTGCCAATCTGCTGTTTTAGTTTCAACATGAGGTAGTGGATTCTTTTTCGCAGCCACTACACGGCTAAATAATTAAAAAGAAATATATTCAATATTTAACAAATCTCTTTCAACTGTAATATAAAAAGATTATGTCGGTTGTTTAATGGAATAATTTATTAAATCGTGACGAATAAGCATCGTGAGTAAATCCGTAACAAAATTTAATAATATTGTCTTATCGTAAAGCACAAAACACAATAAGCCGAGGTTCCGCGTTCCTTCCTATGCAGAGAAGACGCGACAGTCCAAAGACGATTTATTTGCGACTGTATCACTTGCTCTCCGGTCTGGTAAGTCCGTAACGGAGTAGTTTCCATTCATAAATTATATACGTAATGAAATATTACCTGCTTACATGTTTTAGCGTTTGCATATGAACTTGATTTAATACTTTTAAATTTTACAATTTTTTGTACATTTTTGAATGAAAACGAAACGCGACGGGCGTTTTTCTTAGAATCCTAAATTTCAGGAAATATTTAAAGATACAAATACTAATTATCGGATATTTAACTAAAGAAATATTATGGAACTAATCAAAAATGGAAACAATATTAACAATTTATACTATTACCCAATGTTACCATAGCTTACCTTATTAATATATAAAAATCCCTGGTTTGTTCACACTCATCGCCGAAACCGCTCAACAGATTTTAATGAAATTTTGTAAGTGTGTATTAATTGCTCCAAGTTGAGAGATAGGATAGTTTTATCTCGATAAGTGACCCTTAAAATGTTTTATTGTGAATTTAAGAATTTTTTTTTAATATTTTGTCCTATAATATCGGTCGATCATCGGAAAGGGCAAAACAACGTCTACCTAGCCAGCCAGTTTCAAATTTAGTAAATTTTGCCATATAGTTCACAAATTTTATAACATCAATTTAAATCATATAAGCTATAAGCACTACTTACAAATCATTAAATTGGTATATATTTAATTTGTAGTTATTGGTTAACAATATATGACTATGCCGAAGGACGTTGGGAAATTTTCTTTTTTTTATAGGATAGGGTGACAAACGAGCACACAGTCCACCTAATGGTATAAGTGCTTGCTGTGACCCAAAGACATCTACATCTATCCTCAATAAAGAATCAAAATGCAGATGCGTTGTCACCCGTGAGGACTAAGGTGGAATGCCTCTTTTCCAGTAAAAATGGTCTCCGGTTCTGTACACTCACCATACGAAACACAGCAGTGTTAAGCTGCTATTTTACGCTGGTATTCTGTGAGAGCGTGGTCCTTCCCCGGTCGAGCCGACCCATTCGTGCTACAACTATACTAAAAGTGAAAGTTCCTCGAGTTATGGCAAAAGCAGTATGGGGGAATCCCTTTCTTGACGACGACAGTCTGATAAGACATACAGAAAGTTGATGCATGCAGATGACACAGAACCGTTTTTGTAACGACCTGTGGTGGGAAGCCTAAGTAAGACTGTTAAGTGTTAGTATGTTTCAAACACACTCGTAATATGGTAGTGATATTGAGATTACTGATAATTCAATTACTATTTTATAATTAAAATATTTCATTTAGTTAAATAAGATCACTCAAAAGGGGTATATATACGAAATTCATATAATAATAATTACTTACGGTGCAATTTTTCATTACCGCTAACATTTTGTTTTGACGTTTCCAATTGGACGTAGTTATACAAAAACGTTCCAACCCACAAGTCATTCAAAAATGAGTTCTTCTTCTTCTTCTTTACTTTTTGGCTTCTCTTAAAAGAATTCTGCCAATGTCAAGTCAGTCATGGGAGTGACAATCAAAAATGAGTTAAATATACAGATCTACTTAGTTTGACATCTTCGCGAAGATGTCAAACTAAGTAGATCTGTATATTTAACTCATTTTTGAAAGACTCGTGGCTAGGAACGTTTTTGCATAACAACGTCCAATTGATACATAAAGAATAAGAATGGTTATTTGTATGGACAGTTTTAATTTTATACATGAGTCATAATTTAATTACATTAAAAAAAAACTAAAATAACAATACGAAGCAGTCCTTTTCCCAACAGTATAGTATCAAGAAATCTGGTTAGCGGATGGCGTTACTCAATCTTTGAGCGAGAAAGAACCATTTAATTATAAGAGTTTTGGTTTGGTTTGTTTTTGGAAACTTTCTTATATATACTAAGTATTTTTTGAAGTCATCATCTTAGTTTTCCATTTATGCAACATGGCATGAAATATTATATGAAATAATAATATTTGAAGTTAATTAAATGCAAAATTATTTAAGTTCAAATAAAAAAAACAATATAAGTATCTTAAGAGGCTTTTTCCTTTACACACAAAGTAATAACGTTATTACTTCAGTTACCATGAAGACGCCTTAGTTTGCTCCACTACGAACAAAATTTATGTGCGACAGTATCTCCAGAAGGGGCAATTCTTTATCGAGGTGCTACCAAGAGACTCGCGACATGGAGTAAATTGCAACGCGCTTTTGGGATCACTTCTAGCAAATTGACAATGTCATATATCACGCACGATCATAATTGCACATTTATTGCAACCATATTCTACGGACTAAACAGGGAGTCCAATTTCATATTAGCCGAAACGCAGTTACATACATACTCGTAGTAAAAATTTGCCTTAAGAGCATATGGCCCATTGTAGGCAGAATTTTTCATCTTTAACGTACCGTGAAACCTGGCAATTTTGCCATTTTTGGAAGGACTTAAAAGTTTAACAACAATTTTCCAACAAAAAATTTACTGGGCGTCAATGTTAAATGTGAAATTATATTCTTCATAGATTTGGTATTTATTAAGTAAATAGACAAAATACGCAAAAATAGAAAATGGCAAAGTTAACATCACTTTGTGGCAACTTTGCCATCGGGGTTTATAATGAAAATAATAGGATTTGACATCAAAGTTGAAGATAAGTTTACCTCATAATATAATACACAACACCCAGAGTTATGAGTTGCAAATAGCAAAGTTTACGCTTGTGGCAAGGTTGCCCTCCCATTTTTCAATTTTTCACAGAAACTTGAAAATATGTGTCAGGATTATCTATAATCCTTGATTACATACTTATTTTTTTAAATAAAACTAATTTTATCGCGTATATTAACTTATTTTACATTCTCGACGTTTCAAGCACTTTACAGCACCCATGGTCACGGGGGGGGGACTGAGATGTATGACGTCCCAATGTCATAGTTAATTTAAGTTCGCGTAAACATAAGAAATCATTATTTTTTTAATCAATGTCATAGTTAATTTAAGTTCGCGTAAATATAAGAAATCTTTTTTTTTATTTAAATCTTGTTACAAAAATTTCTTGAGAAAAAATCTAAAATATATTAAACAAAAATACTCTCGCTTAAAATCAAAACTAAAATTGGTGTAATAATAAGCTTAAATCAATTATTGTATAGAATATAAAAAGTAATTAAGTAATCGTTTTTTAGTAGTCATCATGAACATTTTATTACGGGTCGTAATAAAATGATGTCAGGTCATAATTATTGTAATCAATCTAAATATTGTTTTCCCACAATATCAAAACATTAATAATCACTAGAAATGACAATTAATGTTTTGCTTAATATCAATACACTAAGTTGAAATTATGAAAAATACTGAGTAGTGATAATGGGCTAGTAGTGATAATGGGCAGTGATAAAGGGCTACGCCCCAGATACACTAACCGCCTTTTGGCTCCATCATGTAAAATCTCACTTTTTGAAAAAAATTGCTACATGACGACTATTATAATTTATAACAAAATTTCCTCTGATATCAGGGAGTTATCTTCTCCTTTCTTTATAAAGGCGCTTAAATCGTGGCTGATTGATAAATGTTTATATAGTGTAACAGAATGTTTTGAGATAACATAATACCTATGTATATAATTAATTATAAATTTGTCGTATTTATTATATTAATATAAAATTTAGTTTAATAAAATTAATGAATATAGACATTTTATTTCTAAAAACAATAATTAATTCATTTTGATTATTTATTTATTAAAATGTAAAATAATGTATTAAGTTAAATGGAATAATATTTGCATGATAGCCTGAGATTTGTAAATTATAATTTAATAGTAATTGACATTATGAATTAATTTATACTGTAATGTAATATTTAAAATAATAATAGCTTAACTAATCTCATATAATGCTTAATATTAATCATGTAAAAATAATTCAATTAATAATTTATGAAAATTTTATTGTATAAGAATTCAAGAATCCTTTATATTTGAATGGGTCTGTATAAGCATTTAATTGTACATAATATTTGAATAAAAAAAGAATGCTATGCTAATTTTAAAATATAAGATTGGCTTAGTGTAATTAGTTTCATTAATTTTTGCATGCCAATTATCGCAAAACATGTCAGTTCTACATCATTGACCATCTTATGTACCATGTTTTAAACAAATAAATGTTCTATTCTATTCTATTCTAATATTATTAATGTCCGACAACGCAATAATAAAAATAATATAGATTTGTAATAGAGATATTCTTTTACTTCACTGTTAATAAAGATGAATTAATTAAAGACTCATTTGGTAAAATTGGTCTAATGAGCTGCTACGGTGAAACATCAATACAAACATACATACAAACATAGAATGTCAAGTGCAGAACACTTTATTTAAATAGTTGTAATCGGTTAAAAATATAGGTTAAAAGTGACAACCCTTGGTTGTAGCAAAACATGACAAAGTAACCGTCACATCATGGCATCACTAGTATGGTAACTTTGTCAAGTTAGTTTTATAGATAATTTTAAAACCAACATGTTAAAAACGATATATTACATTTGATAACCATTAATATTACGTTACTACAAAGATATAGACAGAGATATTTCAACCAAAAAAAAAAATACTAAAGTTGTGGAGTATTGAACAAAGAGGTTATTTCGCCGGCACAATTCCGCATTAAAATAAAATGCCAAATTAACTCCCATCTTGCCATATCGAAATCAATGCTGTCAATTAGTTATTGTATTTTCATCCAAAATATGGCTTATCTCGAAAAACGTTACGTTTGCCGCGTTAATCGTAATTTTGTACCAGTACACCCCTGACGGCAAAGTTAACATCCATTGGTAAAGTTGCTAGACCTGACTGTAGTAAATAAGTTTGATTATTATCGAAATTCATCAGAAGCCATGAGATATCTTTGTCATTTACCACCATCCTCTTTCGACGCTAACTGAACAAAATGTAACAATGGATTCTTTTATACCGCCACCACAATTAAACACATTCTACAAATATTTAAATATCTCTATCTTTTTAGATATAAATTATATATGAAAATTCATCGCACATTAAACAAATTATGAGCAAAAGTAACAAATTAAGCGAAAGGTACGTGAACTAATTCCCAAAACAAACAAAAAGCATCACTTACGTGGGATTATAACAAAAACAAAAAACACCATTAGCCAAGGATTACGCAAACAATAACCAATGAAACACGAGGGTGCGAGGCGTGATCGTAAACTTTAATGCCGCAACAAATATTGAAAAGTCTTCGGACTTTTATTCCAAAACATTATTCACGTAAATCGCATAGTGAAGCAGTTTAAAAGGAAATATGAAATCTATTACAAATGTATCGGATGAATATTGAATTTGACATCGTAGATGATACGTATCTAGAGGATTCTCACAATAATAAAATAATACGCCCTCTCTATCTCGTCACATACGTTCCTTATAAAATTGTTACGAGGAATATTCTATAACTTTGAGACGGGACTATCATAGCTTTATTGTTTCTATTAGTGTTATTTCTCTTTATGATTGCTTTTAGAAAATTTATAACTGTATTAATGTACTTCATGACACAATATTACCATGTAAAAGTAAAGTACAAGTACACGTCACAATTGTGAGATTTGTGGACCAGAAAAGATTCCGACGCGCTGCTCTAATGCCTGGTGTTTCTCAGACATGTGCTTAGGTTTATTTTTCACTGCCAAATACGTGGTAAATTGGTTCTTGAAATTGTAATAACAAATTCACTAGTAAAATTTAAAAGTCTCTAGGATAATTATTATAATTGTACTTTACTTAAACATTATTGGAAATAAATTTAAAAAATCTAGATGAAAGTAATAGAATACAATAGATTAAATGAAATGACATAGACGAATTACTTCCTTTAAAAGTCAAAGCTCGATTTAACGGAAACCTCAACCTCCTGCATTTTAATTCGTTCGTGGGCGTAACACGCCGTTTGATACTATCAAAGCATACATAACAATGTCAGAGAGAGCTTTGGACACAGATTAATATAATAGTAGTTATGCTTTGGATTACTTTGATGAAGTATTACTGCGCAGCATGGAACATAATTTGTAATTTAGCGTATGGGATAAATGTGTCGCGGCGGTCCAACGTTTATATCTCAACATTTCCTAGGTATTACTAGGTATACTATCAAACCCACTTACCAATTATTGCCGCCAAAAGAACCAGAATAGGAGAATCTTTTTTATGGTAACTTGTAACGAGGCATTCCATCTTAGTCCTTAGGAATGGCAACACATTTACATTTTGAGAAAGTATATGTAATAGATGTATGTATCTATAGGTATTATATTTACTTACAATCAGATGGACTGTTTACTTGTTCGTCATTCTTATAGCGAGCTCACACTTGGTTTAATCGATTCAGTTCTCTTATACTTATACAGTTAAACATTTAAAGCGTTTGTATTTTACTGAGTGGTAGGCATCGATCACGAATAAAATCTAGATACATAATCCTAAGCAAAAGTTCTCTAAAAACTGACGCCAATTGTATTGACGTAATTCTAGTTGAAAGAAGTAGGATATGGGAAGTAAAGACTGTGTAAGAACCTCCGAAGGAGGCGGAGAACTTTTTGCCCCATTTCAACCATGAGCTGCATGACATCCTCTACATGATAGACTATTCAAACTGACTATGCCATGTTCGAGTGGGCGCTAATTCGGTAAGGACATTTTTGTCACTGATTGTGTATCTAGTTTTTTATTAGTGATCGATAGTGGTAGGACTCTTTTTTCATAGGAATCCGTTTACCACACTCCTAAATATTTGTGCCATCAAATATCTGTGTTCCTGTCTAAAGGGTAATTCTAGTTGAAAGAAGTAGGATATGGGAAGTAAAGACTGTGTAAGAACCTCCGAAGGAGGCGGAGATATAGCCGAAATAAGCATTTTAAAGTTTTTATGTTTGGCCAATTTGACCCCCTAGGAGTGTAATGAGAACTTTTTGCCCCATTTCAACCATGAGCTGCATGACATCCTCTACATGATAGACTATTCAAACTGACTATGCCATGTTCGAGTGGGCGCTAATTCGGTAAGGACATTTTTGTCACTGATTGTGTATCTAGTTTTTTATTAGTGATCGATAGTGGTAGAACTCTTTTTTCATAGGAATCCGTTTACCACACTCCTAAATATTTGTGCCATCAAATATCTGTGTTCCTGTCTAAAGGGTATAGAGAGTCAGTTCATTTATATACCGCGAGGCATTCTAATTTAGACGTCAGAGGTGACAACGCATCTGTATCCTTCTTTATTTGAAGTTGGTTGATGTCTATGGGCTGCAGTAGCCAATTACTATCAGGTGAACTGTAAGCTCGTTTGTCACTTCAGTTTTATATATTAAAAAAATATATATATTTAAATTTTTTAAATTTATAATATTATTTTTACTTGGTCCCACGCTGCAGTTTGATTACAGAAAATTAAAAATGAATGTTCCACGCCGAGTTCTGCAAAATCAAACAGTTATATCACTGAATGTCTCTCATAGAGGATTTACAGTGTATGTTCAGAAGAGTATTTCACCTAGATCATTGAAATTTGGTTTAATTGTAGAACGCGGTTACCCAAATACATAGGAACAATTCAGATATAATTGGTTTTCAAGATTGCTTTTCATGTTCTTTTTCTTCCTTCCTTCGCCAAAATTTTAATTGTAACAATTATGTTCTTACTATTTTAGAATGGAAGAGCAAAATAAAGAAAAATATATAGTATTTAAAACACAAGTTAAAACCTCCATCCACCCCATAAACCGCTTATGATCGTAAATCTATAAATCTCATTTAACAAGAATCGATAATAAAATGAACGGCCGTAAATTTCCCGTATCACAATCATCTTGGTTTACCTTAGGTCTTGAAATTATCTTTCATCTACAAGAACGCTAAAGTTTAACACGAACCCTAATCTCATAACACGAAATATATTGAAAATAAAAATAAGACAAAACCGCGTTCACTTCGAAAAGGCTGTAATAACAAAATATATATGTATGGTACCTAAAACATAAAACGTGAATGGGCAATATCTTGAAACGTGTATTTGTTGTATAAAAAAACTAAATATATGTACCTATATATTTGTGACTCGTTGCGAAAAGTTTCTTGGTCAATAGGTTTTTCGATTTTCTTTGTGAAAATAGAGTTGTAAATAAAGTAAGCTATATATAGCGCTTCACAATTCCAATACTTTGCTATGTTCGTTAATCAAATTGCCCATCTTAAAAATATTCCGCAAGTATTTAATGAAAAATTAATAGATATCTATAGTTTATTACGTCCACACCACGTATAAACAATATAGTACTTTCATCACAACTGCTTACTTTTTAACATAACATTGGACCATGTGACAGAAATGCGAATAAATTTATGTGAAAACGTTTCGTATTTATTTGAAAGCCAAAACTTTTTATACTTATTCAATTTGAGCTTGTTTAAAAGCTCTTATGAACGTCAAAATCTACACCAGTTCGTAAAGCAAGACATTTTCAAAGAAAAACCGGCAAGAAACTTTGGGGTGCTTTTTTTTTTTTAAATGCCATATTACAATTTCATTTAAATCTAAGTAAAATAAATCAGTATCAGTAAATTTAATGTATTTGCTCTGAAAATATTTTCTATTTTTAGCGAATCTAAATTTAGGAACCTCCAGCGTATCTCTTATCTTTCACCACCTTTCAATTAATTACCAATTTAAGTGCTAATTTACCAAGCGCTCGGTGGCAATGAACAACATTGTGAGAAAAACTGCATGCCTTTTTTCTCGCAATATTTTTCATTGCCACCGAGCAATGTGCGGAGGAACTACATGCTTTAACACCTCCCTCTCCTTTCCACCATCTGACACCCAGACCCCACTACACGGCAACCCTTACTGAATGTTAAGATAAATGGGTAATGAGACCGTTTATTTTATATTTCAAAGCATCTTCATCATTACAGCTCTTTACACGTCCACAGCTGAACATAGGCCCCCCATCAAAGAATGCCTTACAGCACGGTCCTAAGCCAACTGCATCCTCCAACTTCCTGCATATTTTACCAGGTCGTAACTCCATCTAGTGGGGAGCCGCTCTAAACTTCGCTTACCGGGACGATACTGTCACTCGAGAACACTTCATTCCAGGCTCTTCGAGATAATTGCCCTATCCATTGCCACTTTAACTTATATTTTAACTAATAATAAAATATTCATTTAAAATATTAACTTAAATATTTGCTTTAAGTAAATATTTCCAAGAATCCAGCCTCCTCCAAGAGCCCTCTGAGTAATGAGAAATTTTTACTCAGAGCATTTTACTTTTACTTGTAATTATTTTCCAATATGATTGTTTTTATAGTTTATTTGAGCTATATAACATTTTTTACAATTCTAAGCAAGCGACTGACTACTATACTACCAGAATGTTAATATTAATGACTTTCGACCACAACTACTGATTAAGTTAATTATTATATTATTGCTTTTATGCGCCCTTTGACAATTAAAGTACTTAGCTGTCAAAAACATTATTTTAAAAAAAATGGTTTACTATTTTATCTTCTGTATTCTGAAATAAATATACAATACCAGTTGGAAAATATGTGGGCGATTATTAGTAACCTATAAACCATAGGGGCACAGGCCATTTGGATGACACAGGTGGGTGTCGACTGACAAGCGACAAGCGACGCGTGCTACACATTGGACGGAGCCGCGCCCATGCTCGTAAATATTGGGATACGCATCTCGAACACAAGAGCTTCGTCCATAGAAATGCTACGCTAAATTGAAATTTTATTATAGGGAATCAATTTTATGCGTTTTCCTTCTCACACTTATTGGCTATCGAATACGATTTTGGATAGCAATCAATTTTCGAAGGCGTCATACAAAAGCCTTAAATTTTTAAGCATGAATAAATTCAATGAAGGTTGTTGAAGTGGCGTTTAAAATAGTTTTATTAGTATCTTTATTTGACTTTAAAATAGTATAAGTGCTAAGTAAAACAAAAGGAAATATATCATTAGGGTTTGTACTAATAAAATAAATATATTTTTTATAGGAGAGGGGGCAAACGAGAACGAAGAACGAACGAAACGAGATAAAACTCACCTGATGGTAAGTGATTACCGCCGCACATGAACAACTGCAACACCAGGTGATATAATTATTTCCCCTTAGTAACACAGGTCTTATAATGTATATTAAATTTTTCTAAAATCTTTAATATTTTTTTGTTTTTCTCATATTTTAACGAAATATAATATCACAATTGTGAACGTTATACTATAAATATGACGAATTACCTCGTTGATCTAGTAGATATTAGCGCAACTGCAAGGCATGTCAAACCCGTGTCGGTTTAAAATAATTTATTGTTTTTCTGACAAGAAATTAACAGTAGATATCCGGACAGAAAGTTGGTAGAGTTTTATCTCCGTGCCTCGAAAAATACGTAATGCCGTTGGTCCTGCACCTGACCTCTCGCCGTGTCGAATTGGAGTTCCATCAGACGTGAGTACACAATCTCATGTGCCTCAGTCCCATCCAGCGGAGAATGCTAGTCCGCCGTGACCGAAATTCGGTGTGGAGGACAATATGATTATTAGAAATGGCAACACAAATAGCACCCCACAGTTTACATGTTAGAATGTTGCAAAGCCACCATGTAGTAAGATAATTTACTACCCCGTACCATACTAACATTCTGTGGATGTCGTAAGTGAAACAGGAGATGGCCAGCAGCATCTTCCTACTATCAACTTAAAATTATTTTAAAAAATCTGTGACGTAGACACTATAGCAAGAATCCTCCTATGAGGCAATCTATGGTGGAGGCCTATATTCTGCATTGAACTTTTGGTAGGCTTTATTGAATAAATGATAAACGAGTAATGTAAGACTGTTGTGTAATGCTGAATAAATAATAAATTCCTATTAAGAAATTTCTCTTCCTCTTATAGTTTATATTTTTGCATGCTGGAACATTTCAATAATAAAATAAACAAAACTTTATTAACAACAAAGTCTATCACCGTGATACTAAAACATACAACAATTGTTTACAAATGTGGTAACGTAACGGCGGCGACACGCGTCACCGACGTTGTGAGTCTAGTTTACAAAACAATTTCCAAACAATCTCCAGGGATATCAAAGAATATCTTTAATGGTGTACGTTACAGGTCATATAGGTTAAATACTTTTAACCTATATGACCTGTAACCTGTAATTTTTTTCTTTAGTACCATAGACCACACATGTGGTCTATGGTACTAAAGAAAAAAACGGAACCCTTATAGGATCACTTTGTTGTCCGTCTGTCTGTCAAGACCCTTTTTCTCAGGAACGCGTGGAGGTATCAAGCTGAAATTCATATCAAATACTCAAGTCTACTGTCCCTTGGAGCTGTGAAAAACTCAAACAAAACAAAATCAAAAAAACAAAAATTCTAAGCCAACGCAATCAAAAGATACAGCCGTTTATGCCGTAAATTTTCGACATTCACAAGTAAATCAAAACCTACAGGGTACTTCCCGTGAACTCAGAATCTTGAAATTTGGTACGAAGCAACGTTTTATAGCACAGATAAACGAAAAATTGCGAAAAGCATAAATTTTTAGTTACATCATATAATAAAAATATTTTTAATAATTTTAAACTTATATACCTACAGATTTGTTTGGAACCCTCGGTGCGCGAGTCCGACTCGCACTTTGCCGGTTTTTTTTTTGGATGTTTTCTGTTATATTATTTCGGGTAGGCTTAGCTGCTGTGTCTAAAGGGAGAATTTCAACCAACAACAAAAAGGTTCCGGTTGGTATTCTAACCTGTGATCAGGTTAATAACTTGGACACTCTAGTCACCCAGGTCCTTAGCCACTTTCTTAACTTCTAAGGTATGTAAATTCTAACCCGTGTCCCGGAATGGTAAGTTAATAGCTTACTCGTCCACCTCACTGGGTGTAAATTAGATTTTTTAGCTTTAGTTATAATTGTAATAAAACTATACTTACCTGCTATGTTCTATTCCACAACATAGTCGACTTCTAAACAAAATTTCATAAAGATCCATCCAGCAATTCAAGCGGGATTAAAGAACAAATATATTTTAATATTTATAATAAAAACATAACTTTCCATGCTTTATTCATAAAATATAAATTTCAAATTAACAAATACAAGCACATAATTAGAAATGTATTTTTTTTTATTTGTCTCAAGTATAGACAGAGTGAACTGGCATACATGCACAGCCGTCAAGAATCAACAAAATGAATTCGACAGGCAATATTTCATTTGCGACTCCAAATAAAACATGGCCGCTCTATATTTAAAACGCCCAATCTGTCAACGGTCGAGAGCGCGTGTTGTGAGACGATCGTTGCAAACGATTCCTGCATCTGTTTTCTATTTTCAGATTTGTCAACGACAAGATGACTGTCTGCGCCGGAACTAAGGTAACCCTTTTTTATGACAGGGAATGTTTATTATGATGAAAGTCAATATCGAATTTGACACTCGTGATTCTTGTAAATTAGCAACACTGCTGAGGAGGGCAAATAATATGTCGAAAATAATTTTAAAACCACACTTCACAGAACACCAACGTGAAATGGCAGCATAATGATGCTGTGTTTTATATGGTGAGTGAGAACAAGATACCCTTCTCACTCATAACTAGGCATTCCATCTTAGTCCTAAGGCGACCACGCTACTGTATTGTCAGAATACACTTCCCGTCAGGTGAACTGTGTGCTCATTTGTCACCCTCACAAAAATGGGATAGTACTCAAGCACTTGCTTATAGCAAAAAAGGTAAAAATTATTCATGTTAATTATATTTAAATTTTGTCAATGGTTATTTTCGTAAAATCCTAAAATATAAACATTCAAATACTTGTGTTTTTACTTATTAATAAAAAAATTAAATATATTATAAAATATATCTTAAGATTTATCAAATAATACCTTGATATTAATTTTAATAAAATTTAAATTTATTATTCTATTCTTCGAACCCGCGGCCCCCAGCGCAACAACTCATTGCTAAGCCACTGCGCCACGAAGCCGTCGATCATAATATAGTTGTTTTATACTATCGTTTGTTATTACCACAATATCGATCGACATTGTTTAATCTGACATTAAATGCACGTGTCTCCAAGTGAAACTACTAACAATTGTAAAAAGTTCCGCTTTGAAGTAATAAAGGTGATTAAATTAAACCATTAACGGCATTTGTTTAAGGGTAAATACTATTAAACTATAGTACTTCTGTGGGTACTATAGGCTCAATAATTACTATAAAAATGAAACAGCCGTGCTTCCGTTGTTACAATATATTTTTTTATTTTAATAACATTTACGTTAAGGTAAAATCTCAAATTCTGATAACTAAATATTATTAATCAGTATTGACGTCCTATATATTGCCAGTATTTATAAATGATTATCATGATCCTTTTCTAACGTATTAACCCTTATAATAAGAGCACCAACACTCACGTTCCTGTACTGTTAACATGCCGCTGATCTATTCTACGTCTCTCAAGTCATTCATCCAACGAATAGAAAAATTCAAATTTAGGCCAAGTTTGAATTTAATTAACGTTTCGTGGTCTACAACACTGAAATAACCTGCAGCCTACATACCACCTGTTTCAACTTTCTCTGTAATTAAAAATTAAAGAATGTATTGATATCAATATAATATGTTCCAATAAACTGTGTTCGGATATTACAAATAGAAGCAGAAACAGTTTTCAGTAAATTACTATTTGAAAAGTTCAATAAAACACTATGCTCGAAGATATCTTAACGGTAAGATAGTTTATAATTTACGCTCTCTTCTTTTAAAAACGTACCTACCACAAATACAACTTACAAATTGGAAAGACTCACAGTTTGAAATTCGATTGCATTCGAAAAGCGGAACGATCAGCTTCCCTCCTTCCTCGCTTATCGCAATGCTTTGTAGTCGACGCATTTAGCTAATTTGAATGGTGGAGGACCTCAAAAAAGCTGTTGTTCTGTTTCTTCCCTTTACGAGGACAGTTGTCGGCTTGATTGTGGGGCCGTTGCATTCTGCCCGTCGCACAACAAGACAGGAGCATTGATCGAGTCTTTTTGATTTCACCGACCGCACCGTACCTATATAAGTACGTGTATGGTCGACCAATAATATAACGCGTTCATTAGTGCTTTTACGATCTTTCTGAATTCTTTCTCGGCTAAAATACCGTTGAATTGACATATTAAGGTATGTTTTTTATTGCGTCCTTGTATGACGCCTAAATGTTTGTTACGATGAAAATTACGAAATTATTTTAAAGGTGTCTTAACTAATTTACCAACAAAGTGATAATGAGTCTTAACTAAGCATTTCTGTGAATAAACAAAGAAAACTAATTAATGTCATACTTCTAATCGCATGTAACTTGACTTTGTTCTTCAGATGTTATTTACAAAGTGTTTTTATTGTATAAATATTTATAATACTCTAATTTAAAATCTGCACATTAAAAAGATAGTATAGTAAGATAGGGTTCGTTTTAGACGTACTTTAAAAAAAGGTTTTCCAGAAGATGAAATCAGATAAGCCGCCGATCTCAGACTGTCATCACATTAACAAATGGTTTTGCATACGGGATACGCTCTCTTGAGGCTTTGATTTTAAGACCTAAATTGCTTTAAATCCGAACACAGATGTGACGAATACCCATGAAGCGACACCGTGGGCGAAACTGGTGACAAACGACTCGTCCTGTCACAGCCCGTGATAAATAACTGATTGTGTTACACTGCATTTTGCCTTCATAATTAATTGACATCGGTTATCACGGCGGCAATAAGATTATAACTGACTTTGATTATCAACCACGATATTAAATTAATAACGTTTCTCGCTTCAATAAAATATCAAGCAATTATTATTGGCAATAACGAATGAAACGGATACGGCAATCTATCGCTTGCCACGCACACCCTACGGAGTCGGATTTATTTTTTATTACTTTATTATTTTATTGGAATCGCATGCTCGAAGTGCCTCTCGTTTTTACAGTTTACTTTTGAACCGGTTTTAAAGCAATACACTCTCTTGGATTTAAACGAACGCACGCTTTTAGCAAAGGAGCAGCTACCGCATTAATATTGGTCGAGGTCATTCGTTTGCGGGCTTAAATAAGAAAATACTAAAGA
This sequence comes from Parnassius mnemosyne, assembly GCA_963668995.1. Classification (NCBI taxonomy): domain Eukaryota; kingdom Metazoa; phylum Arthropoda; class Insecta; order Lepidoptera; family Papilionidae; genus Parnassius; species Parnassius mnemosyne. The sequence goes on along the minus strand of CAVLGL010000104.1, from coordinate 48,901,498 downwards.
TTCCATTAAAAGGTTTATTCTTTTATTTCATATCTTTGCCAGCAATATATCTATTTGTGTATCAAAGACGGGAGATTAAAAACGTAAACAGCCAAAAATAAGCGAAATGGTCGCGCACCAAAATAGCGCGTGGCATTTCAGTGGCTGGGACTATAGTTAATTGCCGCATTTTTTCCGCGCTCGACTGCCATGGATTCCGTAATTTGTCTTCTTAGAAATGAGTCGCGTCGTCGGATGCAAGCGACATGTAGATACGTCCCGTTTTTTGTAGACACCCCTCGGATTTCAGCCGGCGTAAATTACGTTTTAGTAGAATACCCCGGGGAAACGTTAGACGGTCTCCATCGTAATTACTGTTTTAACTGGTAGAACAGGAACGTCAAACGTAACTTACTTTTGTGAGTGAAATTTCCTCCGTTATAATTCTTTTGCGTTATATATTTTTCTTATTTGGTGAGCAGATTACAAAATGAATTTCCAACAGAGGCGATTGCTTAAAAATACATTACGCCTGTATCGTCTGAATAATTGAAATCGGATTCGGAGTGGCACTGCGGTCGCATTTTGGAGCGACATAATGCAATCAATACTTTGACGTACACAATGCGGTTGTATTTTACGATCGCTCACGAGATTTACGCCTACCGCTTACTCTATTTACGTGTACCGCTTTTGGTATTTACGATTACGTTCGGGCGTAATACGCGGCAATATTACAACGGCCGTGACCCTACGACGCCGCAAATGGGGAAATTATTAAGTTTACCCGATGGCGGTGTTAGGTCTAGATACGAAATACTATACGAGACAGACACACTCCATTTTATTTACGTTTATGTATTCAATAAATCTACAATATATACAATACGATAGTAAAAATATATAGACCTCGTCTTTCTTTATCCACCTTAACTTGTACTATTGGACATGGGCCACTTCCATAGATCTTTAGCCCATAAAAATTCTATGAGAGTTGCTGTAATTACCGTGCTTAGAAGAGATTACGAGAAATCTCACTTTCAGATAATTCACTACTGGTAGGGATATCATTCATTAACCTATCGGATGCCATGAGATCTACCAGCTAACGCCAAAAGTCACCTTCTACGGCCCACACGAACGATGTACGATGATGGCTTCTATTGCACCAACACACCACCAAGAACCACTGTTAAACTACATTCATAAATTAAAAGGCAATAGATGAATGACTTTATTTTACTTATTAAAATTCAAAGCATACCCAGAATCGTAATGTTATTTTGTTATGCCTTTTACTACTAATATAGTGTAGAGAGTAGGCGGTAGCTACGAACAAAATACGTATACTTTTGAAGTAGCAGTAGGCACTTCACTATTTTGTGAGTCAAATATTTATGGGCCTTGACTTTTATGTTCCCCTGTGGTTTGTTTAGGTACAGTACTTGAAAATGATGAATTATTACCGTCAATTCAAGTGGAAGTAGTTAGTTCGGATCACTCTTATCTCAACGCATTAAGGCTAAATTAAACTCCATTAGAGTTTTTAAGATTACTGAACTTTATACTTTTACATTACTGATTCAAGTACGATATTATATATATATATATATATATATATATATATATATATATATTACTGAACAAACTATTTGTGACATTTTACAAATATTGACTTCATGTAGAACTCGCAATTTTTAGCTAGGTATGCACGATCTCGTGTATCGAAAATACTAAACGTACGTAAACTTTTTATTTTAATTCATTTTGAGTTTGACCCACAACTTGGAATATAACATAAATCTTAATATACAACTCTGGTGGCGTTCTAAACAACTCACACTGGCCTGTAACAGTTGTAATGGAACAATCTGAAGTTAGCCAAGTGACATCAACAAAAATACAATGAAAGTTTCGCGTACACCCTCCAACTTATACAACTTCACTATGGAGTAGTTGGTACCAACTGTTCGGCTATGCACGAGTCGTCGCAAGTTATACAACTTTTATTTTACAGTGCGAACCAATTTTAAAAGTTTCCAATTCTAAAATTATATAAATTTGTTTTTATTGAGACTGGTTATTGCGCGTTTATCAAGTTTGTTAGGTTAATATTGTAAAGATTGTTATATTATAAGCGCTGTATACTTTAGTTATAAAATATTCTTCTTTGATTTATTAGTAACTCCACAATCGTTAAGCGTTAGAGTTTTAGCGAGAACTTAACCTTTGCACAGTTTATTACATTTTCCGTTAATTAATTATTAAATTATACAAAAGCAGAATCAGAAGCGTACGCATTTACAGTTTTAAGAATGGCTAAGAGTGGGTTTTATACTTAAAAATTGGCGTGATTTTGCGTATGCGTAAATGTCTGCTTATATGAACTATTTGTGGAAACGATAAAACAAGTGCTCCGATGAAAATACAAGGGGTGATAAATGAGTTCGCGGAATGCAGGCCACGAACTATAAAAATATAACTCAAAATAATTTATATTTTACAATATGTTCCTCCTAAACCCTTATACATTTTTCTTTATCTGTTTTGAGTACTTTTGAGCAAATTCATAAAATTTTACAATAAAAACTATAATACAAAAATCGAATATGACATTTAAAAAGTTTTTAAGAAAAAAATTGATAAAAAGCCTACTATAAAATAAATTAATATATTGAGGACAATGATGTGTGGTAATACGAGTAACTCCAGTCCCCTGGCTACTGATATAACTTTTTTAAAAGTAAAATTTAAAAAATATAGATTTACCTTTAACATTGTATTATATTTTTATAAGATTTCAGAGATAACAGAGAGATTACAGATTATAGAGATTCAGAGTTTCTTGTCGGTTATTTACTGAGAAGGAAGGTTTGCAAACCGGTCTAGATGTTAACATAACAAAGTTATTACTTTGACATAGCTTTGAAATAGTAGAGTAGTATCCTGTTATAAAAATACCTATTGCATATTTATTCCCAGAACAGAATTTGCGTTACATTTTAATACGTTTATTTCTTTAATATAGATAGTAGATGTTTTTGAAAATATTAACAGCAAAATAACAGCTTTAACAAGTGATAACAAGAGCCACACGGCAGCCTTTGCGGTGGCACGGATAAGCCGGCTCGAACCAGAGTACCACGATCTCACAGAATAATATGCGGACGACAGCACTGGTGATGCTTTATACACCTGCCGTGCCAATATTTCTCGGGAATGTTGCCTAGTACCGGAAAATTCTTGTGTCGGAAAGACTTTGGTACAAAATCGCGGATTGGGTGTGACTAAATTTCGTCCAGTTCAATCCCCAGAAGACACAAGTTTGCGCGTTTACCGCTAAAAAGAACTCCTGTGTTGTATTTCATCAGTTTCAGGGCACTCCCCTTGTTGCCTGAACCAGCATCGCAATCCTCGGCGTCCATATAACGAATGACGTGCAGTTTCGTGGTCACTTGGAATAAAAGGGCAAATTGGCCTCTGAAAAACTAGGCGTGCTTAGCAGAACGCCACAGTATTTCATGCCGGCATACCGCCTGCAACTTTACAAGGTGCAAGTTCAGCCTCAGACGGAATACTGTTCCCATTTTTGGGTCGGGGCTCCCCAGTGCCAGATCCTTTCATTTGATCGAATCCAGCGCCGAGTGGTTTGAATAGTCGGCGACTGAATTCTTTCTGATCGGCTTGATACACTTTACTCTCACTGCATAAAGATGTTACATCTACAACTGGGAGTACTCTCAGGAATTGTTCGGAATAATTTGACCATCGCACATTGCGACAAAATTCGCGATACCATCCATACAATCTGGATGATTGGCAGTCCACCACTGTACGATTTACAAGAAGTTTTCTTCCTCGCACAACTTTCTTGTGGAATCGACTACCACCAGCGATTTTTCCGGATCGATACGACCTAGGGACCTTCAAGATCTGGTGTTACAGTAGTTCAAGGGCGGCGGTCGACACTTACCATCAAGTGAGTCTCATGCTCGTTTGCCTACTCTTCTATAAAAAAAGACTAAGTAAGTAACAATAACTACAAAATTCATGCTTCTGTTGTGTTACATCAAATATTGTTCCCACAAATAACAGTTTGTGTCCGACGACTAGTAATTACTGCGAGTAGTCCGTGCCCTATCGCAGGTAATAATCTATGTATAGTGACAGTTAGTTGAAATTATTTCATGTCATCTATTTCTATCGACGAGTGTATTACACCAGCGTCATTGTTTTACTGTGTTAATGTAATATTTCTGAGAATTTTTATCGACTTGCGATGGAAACAAAATTTTGCTATCAGGATTTTATTGTTTGATATGCGAGCTCCACGTATTGAAATTAACCCATTAGCCGATGTTGTTTCATGCATAGAACAAGTTATCCTACATATAAGTATCATTGATGTATAACAATTTAGGATTATGTTTTAACTTTTGTAAAATGATGGATATATTTTTATTGCCATATACACAAATGTTGCTTATATTTTTAATATAAAAATGAATCGCTGAATGTGTTGCTAAGCGCAAATCTCGAGAGCAGCTGAACCGATTTCGCTAATTCTTTTTTTATAATATTCCTTGAAGTACGAAGATGGATCTTACAGAGAGAAAAATTTAAAAAATTGCCTTAAAAAGTCTAAAAACAACACTTTCCTAAATTCCCATACAAAAAATTCGTAATAATACTTAAAAGTTAATTTGAACTTTAATACCATACCATAAAGTTTAAGTGTTAGTGGAGAGGTTCTGGGAAGGCAAAACAATTGACGTTAGTATTGTATAAATATTAATGTCAATATTTGTCAATATTTATTTATACACACTGGCAGGTAGCTGATTTCATAAGGAGTAACTTAGGCTACTTTTATTTCAGGTTCCGAGCAAAAACATAAAAACCCTAACACGCAAGCGAAATCGCGGGCAACAGTTAGTTAATAATAATATTCTTCAGACCAATATTTCAGTCTAGTATACATGAGTCAACAAAATTACATTACACAGGTGCAGTCTATATTCCCTCACTCTCATAAGCCGATGGAATGGCAATCCGATACGATCAGAGAGAGAGAGAGAGAGAGATCAGGCGCAAGAAGTGAAACGTTAACAAATGTCTGATTTCTGGCGCTGCCCGTGATCAGGACCAATTCGCTTAATAACTCACCTATAATCTGAAAAATCCTCGTAGTGAACAAAGTTCACGAGAGAATTGATATATTTTCGAGTAATCTGAGTGAGCTCGCTAAGATACTTTAATACATACTTATGTCATCATCATCATTACAGCCCTCCACAAGTCCACTGCTGAACATAGGCCTCCCCCAAAGAATGCCACAAAGCACGGTCCTGAGCCATCTGCATCCATCGACTTCCTGCATGTCTTACCAGGTCGTCACTCCATCTCGTGGGGGGACGCCCTACACTTCGCCTACCGGTACGAGGCTGCCACTCGAGAACCTTTCTTCCCCATCGGTTGTCGGTTCTTCGAGCTATATGGCCGGCCCACTGCCACTTCAGCTTACTAATCCGTTGGGCTATGTCGGTTACTCTGGTTCTACTGCGGATATCCTCATTCCTAAGTTTATCACGCAGAGAAACTCCGAGCATAGCCCTCTCCATAGCTCGCTGAGCGACCTTGAGCTTCCTCATACGGCCAGCAGTGAAGGACCACGTCTCAGTTCCGTAAGTCATCACTGGTAACACGCACTGGTTGTACAATTTCGTTTTCAGGTTTTGAGGTATGTCTGACGAGAAGATGTGTCGTAGCTTCCCGAACGCTGCCCAGCCGAGTTGAATCCGTCGATTGACCTCTCGGTCGAAGTTGGACTTACCTAGTCGGACTATTTGTCCCAGGTAAACATACTCGTCAACAACTTCGAGCTTAGTGCTCCCAACAACTACCGGCATAGGTGTGACATGGACATTGAACATGATCTTTGTTTTGTCCATGTTCATCTTAAGACCTATCCGTTGGGAAACACTATCGAGGTCATTGAGCATAGTGCTTAGGTCCTCCAGCGATTCTGCCATAAGGACTATATCGTCGGCAAATCGAAGGTGAGTGATGTACTCGCCATTGATGTTGATACCGTATCCTTTCCAGTCCAGAAGCTTGAAAACGTCTTCCAATGCAGCGGTGAAGAGTTTCGGGGATATGACGTCACCCTGTCTTACACCTCTCTGCAATTGGATAGGTTTCGTACTCTGATTCTGTACTCGGATAGCCATCGTAGCCCTACTGTTCAAGCACTTCAACACTTCGATATACCGACAGTCAACTTGGCACCGCTGAAGGGACTGTAGCACCGCCCAAATTTCGACGGAATCAAAGGCTTTCTCATAGTCCACATACGCCAGACATAGTGGCAAATTGTACTCTTCGGACTTCTGTACAATTTGCCGAAGGGTATGTATGTGGTCTATTGTGCTAAAGCCCTTTCGGGAACTGGCTTGTTCGGGAGGCTGGAAGTCATCAAGTCTGCGCGCGAGACGATTCGTAATGAGTCTCGAAAACAGCACGTAGACGCGGCTCAGAAGGGAAATCGGTCTGTAGTTCTTCAAGAGAGCGTTGTCACCTTTCTTGAAGAACAAGACCACCGCACTTCTGCTCCACGCCTCCGGTGTAATGCCACCATGGAGGACGGAATTAAAGAGCTTCTGAAGGACTTCAAGTACCGGTCTTCCACCCCCTTTCAGAAACTCCGCTGTAATTCCATCCTCGCCTGGGGCCTTACCGTTTTTAAGGTGCTGGAGAGCCATTCTAATCTCGCTCAGACTGATGTCCGGGATATCTTCGGAATAGTGTCGGATGAGACTCGCTCTTGGATCGTTACTCACACTTGCGTGTGGCTCCAACGATGACGTGTACAGCTGCCCATAGAACCTCTCAATCTCACTCAAAATCTCAGGTGTCCCGGAAACGATGCTGCCACATTCTGTCTTCAGCTTTGACAGTTGGCTCTTTCTGGCAGACAGATCTCTGGCAAAGACTTTGGAGCCTTGGTTCCGCTCGATCGCTTCTTCAATACGAACTGTATTGAAGTTGCGTAAGTCCCGCCGCATGCATTTGGAGATCTGTCTGTTCAAATGCCTGTATGCTGTCAAGTCTGTTGAAGAATGTAGCTTCATCTCCCGTCTAACAGCCATGAGATTAAGAGTGTGATCGGAGAGTTTTTGTGTTCTTCTGCGGCGGGTCTTGCAGAACTTAGCTCCGACCGCATGGACAGTTTCCACGAGCTTGTCATTCATATCGTCCACTTCATTGCAGTCTTCTAGACACTGAAAACGGTTTTGTAACTCGAGCTGAAAGGTTTCGGGACTTTGGAACAGAGCACGAGGGGGACGGAGCGTTGACTTCATTAGACGAGACCTCTCCAACTTAACGTTTAGGTTCAGTGTGCCTCTAACCATTCGGTGATCGCTACCAGTTTTCACCCTCGCGATCACGGAGACATCACTGAACAGTTGTCGTCTGGTCGTCATAATGAAGTCAATCTCATTTTTTGTCGAACCGTCGGGGCTCGACCAGGTCCACTTCCTGTGGGGCCGCTTCTGGAAGAAAGAGCATCATAAAGAGTCCCTCTTTCTCCATGAAGTCGGCCAGCTGCTGGCCCCTTGGGTTCCGTTGCCCTATTCCAAATTTCCCTACTTTCAGCTCACCGTTCTCTCTTGTGCCTAGTTTTGCATTGAAGTCTCCCATTAACACCGTATATTGGGTTTTGGAGGAATGCATGGCTCTAGAGATATCCTCATACATTTCCTCCACCTTCTCATCGGGGGTGCCGAGGTTGGTGCGTAAACCTGTATGACCTTCAGCGAATACCGTTTGGTGATTCTGAGTATAAGGTACGCAACCCTCGTCGACACACTCCCGATCTTTACAACGTTGTTAACGAGAGACTTGTGGACGATAAATCCGACACCTCCTTGGGACAGATGGTCGCCCTCCCGGTGATAGAGCAAGTTGCCGGATTTGAGGATTACCGTGTCCTCCCCCTCTTTTCGGACTTCGGATAATCCTATAATATGCCAGCGCAACTTGTCTATCTCTTCTTCCAGCTCCACGATCTTCTCGTCAGTCCTCAGGGTGCGTGCGTTGTACGTTGCCAGGTCGAGTCGTCTAAGGTGGCAACCGAACCTCCACCGGAGATTCTTAGCACCCCCTGCCCCGCCGTTACCATGGTCGCCACCGTAGCCAGGAATAGCGGGGCCGCCGGGGACTGGGGCCCGTCTCTTTGTTACATTCATAGGGGGGTATTTGCCATAGTTGCTACGCTTGGCGAGCGGGTTGGCAACCGCAGTTTTTTTATTGTAATTTTGGCTATTATCAGGAAGATGCTGCTGCCCATCTCCTGCCTGTTTCCCTTTGTCGCCTTTTACGACACCCACGGGAGGATATGGGGTAGTGGATATTCTTGACCGCCACTACACGGCACCGTTATGTAAGTTAGTTGTAATATAATGTAGTAGATTAGCGACACTATCTTAGTGGGTGCGTTTAGCCTGTAAGAATAGTTGTTAAGTGTGTGTGCGTGTGTGCGTGTGAGTGTGCGTGTGTGCGTGTGAGTGTGCGTGTGTGCATGTGCGTGCGTGCGTGTCCGTCTGCATGTGTGCGCGTGCGTGGGTGTGTGTGTGCGTGCGTGCGTGTGCGTGTATGCGTGCGTTTGCGGTGCGTGCGCGCGTGTGCGCGGTAAAACCTGATAACTTATTTTGACCCGACGGATTCGAACCCTAGAAGACCACTAGACCAACAAGGCAATCAATATGCAATATTAGTAATATACATATTATATGCAACTTTAATCAGACCAAACGCGGCTTTGAAGGCAAATCTCGAAGAAAAATATAAATAAATATTATATAATAACCTGTTTTATAAAATTATGAACGCCTATTGCCTGAGCTGGGAATCAAACATAACCACATCGTGGGAATATAAAAACTTAAAAAATAAATGTTTATACTTTACGGCACAAAAACGCGCGAGTGAAGAAGACTTTACAATAATAATATTTTATCTTGACCGTGTGGCGGTGTAAGAATATCCACTACCCCATATCGTCCGTCGTGCGCCAAATTCGTACCGTCCGATAAGGAACTTCGTTCCAAAAACTACGGTTACCAACCCGCTTACCAAGCGTGGTAACTATAACAAAGGCCTAACTATGCCATGAGGCAATCTATGTGAAAGGTCTATGTTTAGTAGTGGACTTTTAAAGGCTGCAATGATGGATGATAATGGACGACGACACCGTGCTACTTCAATGCGTGTTGGCAGACATCACATCATGTCCTCGGAATGTCAAATTTTTTAGACATGCAAGTTTCTTCACGATGTTTTCCTTCACCGCCGAGTTCGTGATAAATAAGCAGTTAAAATTGCAGTTAACAATTTCATTGTTGTGCGCGGCCATCGAGCAGAGGTTGCTTGTACTGTGGAATTTACACCGAGCGAGCGAGAGCTTCGCCTCAGTTACGACGTCTCTCAAAGGACTAAATAATATGAAGTAAACATTTTATTATTATACACAACATATTCGTGTTTTGTTATAGATGAAGGCACAAAGTAGTAGGCAGCCTACACTGCGGGTGCTTTGCCTTGCCGGTTTTTTAGAAAGGAGTAGGCTCTTACGCTCTGTTTATATTGAATAGTTTAAAAAAATAAAGGAGTCCGTTTTTTACTAATAGTACACCTCTAAGGACTAAGATAGAATGCCTCGTTATTAGTAAATTGGTACTCCGGTTCTCTACATTCACCACACGAAACACAGCAGCATTATTCTGCTATTTTACGCTGGTATTCTGTGAGAGTGCAGTCTGACCCCAGTCACATTATATAATAGATAACAGTACAAGTACCCCAGTCGAGCCGACACTTTCGTGCTGCAGTTACGTATATTTTCAGCATGGTTCTTCCACTAAAAAGTATAGAAATATAACTAGTTTTACGGATTTTATCGCGTATAACAACTTATTTTATATTCTCGACGTTTCGAGCACCTTACAGCACCCAGGGTCACGGGGGTAAAATCCGTAAAACTAGTTTCATTTAAATGTGTAGTGTACGCGTAAATATAAGAAATCATTAAGTATAGAAATATAAATTCTAAAGTCAAAGCGAACACAGACAGTCTTAAACATGTTATGCGACATAAACTTGTAAGTTAGTGATGACACCCACACAATAGCTAGTTATAGAGTAAAGCACGATCGTTCAAGTTTAACTGCCGCAAATTCATATTATATTCTGCAGAAAGCAAATCGCAGCAGTCGAAGAATATGCTTGGTTATATTTTAGTAACTTAAAATAACTTCCATTTAGGTAAAAAAACTCAAGGCATTTATAAAGTACTGTACAGTGTACATGTGTGCGATAGAAAAGGCACACCTACAATATTCACGTGGAGGTTCTCAGACGCCGCAAATGGAGTTTCACTTGCATTATCTATTTATGAACTTGAGACAACAGAAATAGTCTTAACACTATTGGAATGAAACGTAAGACAGTATATTAATTTTAATACGCTATTCGTTGTGCATTACTAATAAAAACCCTTTGAGAAGATTACTCTTAGAGTTTTTCCGTATTTAAATTTAAAAGGTAGTAATTAAACAACCAAAAGTGCAAAGTGGAAATACATTATTTAATGTTGAAATTGAATGTTATGTAATATAGTATATTTTTTTAGGTCCATAGTTCAACCACATCTTCGAATCATATATTTTATATATCTATACATATATATAAATAAATCTGAAGTGTCTATCTGAAACATTAGGGCTTATTTTAAGCTTAGGGGGCCGTTAGCATTTACATAATGTACTTTTACGACATAAATACCCATTTTTAAAATGTTTGTCTGTCTGTCCAGACTAATCTTCTGAATGGTTAAACCAACTTAGATGAAACTTTACAAACAGATAGAGAGCAATGCCAGGACATATTTAGGCTATACATTTTATCCGAATATAATTTAAAATTAAAAATTTTGTACAACCGACTCCAAAATAAATAATTAAAAATAACTCAAAAACTGTTAGTCAGATCTTGATCGATTTTATATGGGACCACATGAAAATCAGAGTCCACCTAATGGTAAGTGGCTATTGTAGTCCTTGAACATCTGCAGTCAACTTTAAACAAAGGAATCTAAATTAACAGGCGCTTTGTCACTTCTGAGGATTAAGATGGACTGCCTTACAGCCTGTAAATATACCTTTCCGAGTGCAAGCACTGCTATTTGTCGGCAGAAAGAAGTAAGAGTGGTAACTATAAGTAGCGGCACGAAAGTCTAGCGGTGACCGTGTGACCTGCTGCATTGCGTATAAGTCACGCTGATTGGCTCATGCGTATCGTTCGCACGCGTTGATTGGCTCTCCAGTCACATTCGTACAATTCAATTCGTGTGCGTCTCCTCCACGTTCTTATATTGACGAAGCTTTTCGTTTTTTTGTTTCAGACCGTTTTATTATATATAAATTGCAAGTTGTTATTGAAAACTATTCGGTAACTATGAATGGTAACTTCGGTGGACTTCAAATGAAATTGCCTTTGCGTCGATCGTAAGTTAGTAAAAATACTGATGCAAAACCAGTATTTTTTTAAATGTTAATGCTCTACGGAACGATTCGTAAGGAGAAAGATACATAATAGACATAAATAAAATTGTGTATATTGGACTAACTACTTTCAAATATGACAACAAATACGCTATTAGTTATGATGAATCAATCAATAACTTGTGTTTTGATTATTAACCGAATCAATACCGTTTGTATATATTAAATGAACAGTAACTAGAAATGTAAAAAGCAGTGGTAGCTCAGGGGCTAAGTACTCACCTTAATGAGTACTTACGTAGTTAGTAGTAACTTGGGTTCGATCCCCGCCGTCAAAAATAACATTTTTTATTGCAATTTTGAGTTCTGTTTTGCCATGTGATTAGCGGTGAAGGAAGCCTGTATGTGTGATTAACGAAAATATTAAAAAAAGTGATAAGCTAATAGTTCCATAAGCCATTCAGTAATGAGAGGAGACCTGTGCCCAGCCGCGGGACTTATATAGGCTGTAACTTTACGATACTCTTAACGGAAATGCGAGTTAATTTCAGAATATTTTGGAACATTTTACAGAATACAATGTTGCCATATTTTATCGTATATTTACGGAACGTCGCTAGCCGACCCGCAATTTTTACTGGCGCGTTAAAGTGTCCCTGAAGGCCTATACATCGAATAAATGAATCGAATTGAATTTAAAGGGCCACAGTCATGGAAAATGCTCATTATTTCAATGCCCGCGTTTCGAATTGTCCGTAATCGTTTGATTGACAAAGCGACCGCTCGAATTTAGAATTCTGGATTAATTTTCAATACGGCTTTGCACAGAAACACGAAGTGGTTAACCCGTTTTTACGGTATTTGGGAGTTTCTATACATTAATACTTATTTGGTAAACCAACTTACGATTTCAGCGTGCCTTATCATTAAATTCAAAGTTAAATCGACTACTTTCTTCAAGAGGTTTTATAGTATTATCTAACTCCTGTTAGTATTGTTTTAAAATAATATCAACTAAGAATAGTTTTTGTACACTGTCTTTTTTCTATTTCTCTTAACATATTTTATTGCCTGAACTAAAGGGCTTCTTTAAACTGTAAACGTTTTCAGGTGAGGTATCTAAAATAAGAAAAGCTAGCGTAACTATGCAAAACCTTAGCGTAAATATGCAAATTGTTAGTTTTCACATTCTAATATTAATGAGTAATCAATCACAAGTTGTATGTCACAATGTAATAAACAATAAAAATTGTTAGCTATAAATTTTCCCTCCAATCAGGAACTCACAAATATCTTGGCAGCTTCCGATATTCGGCCCGCTTACGTCCCCGAATGTAATGCCAAACCAAAGTCAGCGTAAGCCTTGCCAAATCTCTTTAAGTTGTTTTGTAAGTACACAGACTAGAATTCTATTTGAAACTTACGCCACTCGTTCGGGAAGTATGAAATAATTGAGATACTTTAAACGCGTAATTGATATCTCTTACTGTAACGATATTCACTATTTTCATATTGTTTTTTCAAATTTAGAAAGAAGTAAGTACTTTTTAACATTTATAATACTACTTATATTATACTTCACTACCTTACGTGGTACAGCCATGCTGCAGCTATATTAGTAGTATAGTTGTATCACGAATGGGTCGGCTCGACCGGGGATGGACCAAGCTCTCACAGAATACCAGCTTAACACTGCTGTTTCGTATGGTGAGTGTAGAGAACCGGAGGCCCCTTTTACTGTAATATGAGGTATTTCATCTTAGTCCTCACTGATGACAACGCATCTGCATATGGATTATAATAACCCCTGGCAATGAGGTGATCGCTACCAAGCTATTTCTAATTTGTTGTGTTGTTAATTTATGTAACATCATGAGCTGTTATTTAGCTGTAAGCTGTTATTTAAAAAAAAAGTCTCGCTGGGTTTCTTGCTGGTTCTTCCCAGTACAGAGGTTTTTTCCGAACCAGTGGTAATCAAACAAAAGAGTGACTTTGAATAAGTATTATTTATAATCTATATTGAATAAAAAAGTTTCTGTTTCTGCATTTTTATTCGTATTCGAGGAGAGATGTAGATGTCTATATGCCACAGCAACTACTTACCATCAGGTGAACTGACCTGAGACGTGTGAAGTCTGCTAACACACACTGGTCCAGCGCGACTGACTAATTACTGCATAACCTCCATGAAAGGAGAGGAGTCCTGTGCCCGGCATTGAGACTTTATTTTATAATTATTTAATATTGCACGTTATAACTAATGGGCCTATTAATGTGAAATAAAAAAAAATCTTCAAATCGTGGCAACTGTTTTCAAAGCATTGGATCTTGGTATATTATCAGCAATTTCCATGCATTAGCCTAATAAGCTACAGTGCGTACATTGTTTTATGAATTAAAATTAAGTCACATTCTGTTTACCAAATGGGACTCTATAATAAGATTTTAAAGTAACACACATTTGCCTATAGTAGGTATACTTAAATTTCCTTTTTATGGATATCGTGAGTATAAGAATAAAGGTACAAATTTCCTAAGAACAGTAGCCAAAGTACAATTGCAATGGAATAGTTGGTGCCAAATTGCTCCCAGTTCCTATACACGCGTCATTTACCACCGCCGCTAGGTAATTTCTAGGAAAACCACAAGCTTACATTTATTGCCTTAAAATGGCGAAATGTTCAGAAGCAGATGGACCTACTATAAATCACGTGATTTTTTGCACCATTAATCTTTATCGCGAGTATCTCTTCAACAAAAAAATTTGCTTACTGATTTATATAAGAAATTAGCTTGATAAAATCGTTACTAACAGTTTATACAAATTATGATTTCCTTTTCGTAGAAAGCTAATAAATAATTTAGTATTAATTTGTATTAAAGTACAAAATTCTTTTTCAAGAATAACTTTTATACGTGGCTGGATGTCTGACAAGTATACTATATAAACTCGTTTTGTTTAGGTCAAAATCTTATCACAAACAATAGCTACACGTGGATTTGAAAACCTTATCTTTGACTTGATTTTGTCTAAATCAGTGTATTTTGGTTATATGATATATAAAATGATAAGGGACGTGAAGACTTTAAAAAAAATCTAATTTTAAAATTGTCGACTGAAATATTATGCAACCTTCGCGAAATAAATAATTATATCATACCTTTTAGTCTGTCTTGTAGATATTATTTTAAAGCTTTTTTATTTGTCTTATTAAATAACTTCACTAGTGAAAATCAGTTTCAGCAGATGTCCATCAGAGAATAATACGTTCCAAAAACACCACGAAGAGTTCAAAATTGGAACTATCAAATTTAATACGCTATTAATTAAGTATATAAACGGACGGAAATACAAATACGTTTTTTAAAAAATGCAATTCAATAATAAAAATAATTAACTAATTGAATATCATAAAATTTAATTATTGTTATAAATACTAATTTAGAGAATTTAAGGTTTTTTTTTCTCATTTAATGAATTGTATTCATATTTATAGTCATTAAACGAGAACTTATGCTGTCTATACGTTCAAATCACGTTCAAACACTTTTTTGTAACATATTGGTGTGTACCAAAAAGAAGTTTCAACCTCTGGCTGAGACCTTTGGTTTTTGATATCATTCGGCGTCAATATTTGCTCTAACAATAATTAGCTATCGTGAGTGTTTTAAACCGTAATAGACGGTGTTTTGACCACGTCCAAAATTGAATCTTAAGAAATAAGTATTACATCGCGCATGACGCCATGACAACGTTAATATTTGCCCCGCATGTTTATATGCGGCACTATACTATATCGTTAGTTAGTAAATACAGCCGGAGATACTGAATCCACATTACTGGGACTTTAATATATTTTTGAAAATCCATTAAACTATTGTCAGATGCTACTATAACCTAAACACGAGAACCGACACCAGACACTTGGATATAATGATATACGCTAATGACCTAATTAGTTACTAATCTATTAAATTTAATTTAAAAAAGCCGAATGATGAGTGGTCCGTCACGTAATTAGTCATGTCATTGTTAAGCATTAGCTGCACCAAAGACGGATGCACGCACCATTGCCCCTTCCTTTACACCTACTTCGAAATTTCTCGTATGTTCTCTATTCATAAAAGGCGAGGACAACAATTTATCTTTGTTTACAAGACTCAGACCAACAAAGAAAGATAGACTTAGCGTAAAGTATATTTCAATTGACTCCAAAACCACGCTCAATTTCTTGACACACACTCACGCCTACAACTTTCTTCTTTATTTCTCTACAAGCAGCAATAGCTCGTCCATTGGTGAACGCACACATATACAACTTAAACCATATCGTTGGTTGCAAATTTATAAGCATATGTGTGCGTGAGTCCGTGTTCTTACAATAAGTTTTGGATTGGTTCCGGCGTCACTTGAATAGTACGCAGAGCTCCGTCTATTTTCTTTGTTGGTCTGAGTAGTCAGGTTGTTAATTAAATTTTAATACCTTAACACGAATCGAAATAAAATGAATTGATTCGCCTCGGACATCGATTGTAAATTTCCTTTTACAGGCTTTAATTAAAAAGCGGCTCAAATCCTTTGACGTGCTAAGCGTGTTTTTATTTACC
Organism: Parnassius mnemosyne; assembly: GCA_963668995.1. Lineage (NCBI taxonomy): Eukaryota > Metazoa > Arthropoda > Insecta > Lepidoptera > Papilionidae > Parnassius > Parnassius mnemosyne. Next base: position 48,885,350 of record CAVLGL010000104.1, on the reverse strand, counting down.
ACGTAGTCTAAGGACGTCGCTGTGTATTTTACGTTATTTGTTTTGCAACGAAAGTTTTACGGTGTTTTACAAGCCCGGCATACGAAGTCTGCTGTATTATAAGTTATTTTTATTTACTGTTTATTTTTAAAACATCTTTTAATATAAAGGCATCCAAATATACAATATTTATTGACAGTGTTAAAAAACTGAAATTATCATACAGTTCTACTCTCCGCCAAGAACGTTGGCTGAATGACTATAATTTCTAATACTTTACTTTGAGAGAGAAAATAACGAGCCCTCTTATCACCAGCAGCAATGAAGTCACAGATACAGTTCCTTAGGTAACTTTACGGACTGGACGGATGGATCCCACGGACCGATAGTATAACAAATGGCAGCTATATTTAGTCATCTCTTAGAAACTCATATTAGGCCACTTATCCAGTTCAGTCGCCTCTGATATTGATTTCAAATGATTAAAAAAACTCCACAATTTAAGAAACCTCACTCGTATTGTCAGTCCATAGTTGTTGTGTGAGCAAAGTGTATTATAGAGTTGTGAAATGGTTGGAATGTTTGAGTGCATGACAGAAACGCAATCAATAAATTTTTACTTCAAAATTATTTATTTACCTTACTTAAAAATTAAAAATAAATATGGCGTGCACTAATTTAATTAATATTTTCAAATTAATTTAGTCATTAGCACCTTAACACTGCTGTGTTTCGTATGGTGAGTGTAGAGAACCGTAGACCCTTTTTACTGGAAAAGAGATATTACGACTTAGTCCTCACGGGTGAAAACGCATCTGCAGTTTGATTCTTTATTGAGGTTAGATGTAGGTGTCTACGGGTCACTGCAGCCACTTACCATCAGGTGGGCTGTGTCCTCGTTTGTCACCCTATCCTTTAAAAAAAAATTAAGTTAACATTGAATAGCTTCAGTGATTAGTTTATTACCATAGAAATTAGCTAAAAATTCTTAAATTTAAACATATAAGGGATAAATGACTTAAAGAAGAATGTATTTATCATTTCATCAAACAACTAACTCATCTGTAGTTACTTTGTAAAGAAATTGCGGCAAATATTTTAGACTACCTGGTAAGATTTCAGATGACAAGTCGATGAATGCAGGTGGCTCGGGGCTGTGTTTTGTAACATACGTTGAATGTAGTGTATATAGCAGTAAAATTTTGTATATAATGATAATGATGATGAAAATAACTAAGATGATAAGTTGTTAACTTCATTTCCCGAAACTTGGCTATTGAAATATAAAGGCTCTAGGTTACTAACAAAAGAAAGAACCATACGCGATTATTGAGCCGTCACAATATTGCAACTCTAAGCGAATTGCGTGAAACACAAAAGCGCAGGAAGCTGTTATGACGCTAACAAGCGATCCTGACACCTCTGAGGAGGGTCGTTGAAATGTGCGTCTACACACAAAACTTTTCCACTGTATTACGTTTAATTTCGTGCAAGTAAATAACAAAGTAATTCCCACTTATTTCGCCTTCACTGTTAATAAAAGCGAATCCTGTTTTACGAGTTATAAACATCCTGCCTACCGTGTGTGGGTGGTCTTTACTTTATTAGAGTTTAGTATAATTAGGTAACTTTACGCCATCTGTTACCTAAATTGTCACACTAACTTTCTCCTCCAATTTTATATTATTTATGAACTCACGAACAAATATTTTTATTTTAATATTGTTATGTAAGTTATGAAATAAAAGACCTGTTGTTTGTCTAGGAGCATAAAGTGCAAATTTATTATTATTTATGTATCAATTAAGTACGTTGTAGAGCTGCACTGTTGCGTATAAGGACTGTACTGTAGCACGAATGGGCAGACTCGTGCGTTCAGATCACACAGAATATCTACGAAATATAGCAGTATAATGCTGCTCTGCATCGTATGGTGAGTGATGGTAATTGACGATAATAAACCTTATTGCCTGCAACGAGACATTCCACCTTAGTTTTTAGGGGTATAATTCAACAAATTTTTGGTTGAAGAATACAGGTGTCTATGGGCCAATGCATTTATTTACCATCAGATCGAATGCATACTCGTTCGTAAAAAAAGTTACAGTTTTTTTTAAGTTTTATAAGAAACAAATTAAAGGTTTTATACGATGAAAGCACTTTGGTGCTCTCCTCATTAACATTTTCACTACCCGTGAAATTGACTGCGAAATCAAATGGAATCATTTATTTTCGTTCCTTAACAACAATAAATAAGACATCACTAACAATATGTTATTAACTATATCAAAAACATATCATTAATAACGTGTCTCCTTCATTTGTGTCAAAGTAATTTCTCTTTGATCTCATGTAACAAAAGGGATAGTTCTACATGTTCATAGCTCTACATATTTTACAGATATGTAGTAACGCATAAGCGAAAGCGACTTCAAAGTTTACAAAGATAAAGTCGTAATACAAAATATTAAGTATTCAATCACTTAATAAATGTTCATTAATATACTATAATCTAGCACTTTGAGAAAATCTATTAAGTGAAAATACAGAAAAATAAATTTGCAAGCACACTCATTACTTTTACTGATGTTAGGACTCTTTTTCTCATTACGAGTTCGTTCGGGTAACGCCACACTTTTACACACTGTGTTAATAGAGCTCGTAAAATAACTCTCGTAACAGGCTGTTAGGAGGTCACAACGCATCTGGAGCCTTCTGTGTATAAATTTGGCTGCAGGTGTTAACACTGACCTGCAGGTAGATTACTGGTTAATTCAGTTTTATAAAAAAAATTAAACTTAAATCAAAGTAAGGAATGAGTAGGTACAATACAGATATAAATTCTTAAATAGTTGCTAGAAGCAAAATATGCAGGTGCTTAACAAAACATCATGAAAATTGTTCTAGATCATTTAACACGAATTTCGTTTACCGCTCATAAAACCAGAGTCTTTCCACAGTTTGATTAAATCTATCTATCGAGTAAATTGTACAGTATCCAGGAAAAGTCACCATCCCCAACTTGACCATGTGGATGTTTTTGGTACAATTAATTTAATGCAGTAAGTAAAAACATGTTTACGGATTTTATAGCGTTTAATTTACTTCTTTAATTACCGACGTTTCGGGTGCTTTACAGCAACCCATGGTCACAAGGCAGATAAAACGCAATAAAATCGGTAAACATAGTTTTATTCAATGTGCAGTGTTCGCATAAATATAAGAAATCATTAATTTCATGCAGTGCTCATATATATGTATATGTTACAAAATGCAGTTACTGTGTCCGCTGGTCACTCATGACTTGGAAAGTTATTGTAACGGTGTACGTGACCATAAAAGGATCAATACAGCATCAAAGTTAATGACAATGAATGGGGAGCTGAGGGCACGTACGCCAGTGTATACTCGCTATGTTATTCAAGCTTGTAAGTTTTTGGCGAAAGACATTTTTAAGTGTTACGTTGAGAAGAGTATCTCGTTTCTGCTCTTATAAACCCATTATAAGACCAGACACTAGAGTAGCTTGCTTGATTAATTTATACAGTATACGAATTTTTTTTTAGAGTTGTTTATGCATAATGCTTAAAAATTAAAATCTGACATAAAATTTAAAAAAAAGTTAAAAAAGGCCTAAATGGACTTTTAAAAAATACTTAAATCACTTTCATATTTTTGACGTGACAACGTCTTATAATTCGATGAAGTGGGCCTCACGCACCAAAAAACATGACTCATGTGGCGTTACCTCGCTATGAGGCGTTCCATTTAAGGCTTGAAGTGCAGGCGAGAGCGCGGAACGAGCGACAAAGAGGCACAATCGGCGTTGTCACGTTCAACTATCGTTAGTAAACCGACTTTACAGACAACCGATTTTTTAATAGGATAAGGGTGACAAGCGCACACACAGTCCACCTGATGGTAAGTGGTTGCTGTAGCCCATAGACATCTACATCTATCCTCGTTTGCGAATAAAATGCTGATGCGTTGTCAGCCGTGAAGACTAAGATGGAATGCCTCTTTTCTAGTAAAAAGGGTCTCCGGTTTTCTACACTCACCAAATGAAAAACAGCAGAATTAAGCTGCTATTTTACGCTGGTATTCTGTGAGAGTGTGGTTCTTCCGCAGTCGAACCGACCTATTCGTACTACAACTATACTATTGATATAGCTGTAGCATAGCGCTACCACGTATAATGTCCTCTCACTACTGACAATATATTGTTAAAATTGAGATTTTAAAAATATTTACATTTTCTCTGTTCGTGAAATAGGCAATAGTTAAATAATCTAAATATACACACAGAACAGAAAAGGGTTCAATATGCATTTGACAATTTATATTGTTATATTGTTTACAAAATCGTGGCTTAAAAAACACTACAGTACTTCATGCAAGGTTTTTGTCTGAGTTCTTACTTTTAAAAATCGGTGTAGGTTTTGATATTTAAAAGCTTTAAAGAAGCTTTAATTGAATAAAAGTTTTGACTTTGAATCCTCAAGACGGAACAGACTGTCTTGCGATCGCCTATTCACTTGCCAAGTGAATTATACTAATTTCTCCTTTTTGTGGGAGAGGCACATATCGATAGATACAACTGTTTAAGGAATAGTGAAGAAAATTAATCGAAATGGACCGGTGTAGATTAATAATTTAGGGCTTGGACCCAGCAGTATACAGTTATAAAGAAGGAGAGAACATAGTCTTGGCGACCAAATAATACATAAAAAGTTAACTACACATGTAGGTATCTAGATTTAATTTCAGAATGTCACTTAACCTGATGTTAAATTAAAGCATTTTGCACTCGATTCGCTGGGCAACGTCAGCAAAACAAGCACAATATTGTCGTTATTAACAGAAGGCAGGCGTGAAATCACAGTGTGTGGTCGCATCGATACGCAATTTACTATTGGACGTATGTAAACTCGTGCTTCAACTACCATCCGTTGTGTGAATAAACATTTTATGCATGCATGTAAGTACTGCATAAATGAATATTTACAATATTATGGAAATTGAACTGCACTGTTATTAGACTTTAGAAAATTGGAATGAGATCGTTAAAATAAATTACTTATTTTATACCTATAATTACCTAGTGGTAGCTGATTGGCTTACGCGCTTACGGTAAATTACACAATACATTATGAGCAATCCGTGTTCGATAGAAATAAGAGGAGAGCTGTAATCAGCAATGGGTCGAGTATATAAGCTGCTGCTTCTGCTACCTTACTTTTATTGCTGAAATGCAGCAGTAATTTCTTACCCTTATAAACGAACGAGTTGTAAATCTACCTAATCACAACATTGGCCATTGTGGAGGGTTGGCGAACCAACTGTTGAAAAACTTGCAAGATGCCCAGAGCACAGGTGCATTACCTAATATCCAATCGATAAGGGAAGTCATAGATGATAAATTATATGTGACAATATTACATTTTAAGTAAGAATTAAATACATCCTGACACACTTATCCTGCTTCTTTCACATCTATGCAAACATGCTTGTCAATAAAAAAAATTAAGAGTACTCTAATTTGACTCATCTTCAATTTATCACAAATTTGATCGATTAAGTTCCGTCTAGGGCGTCCCTTGCCGACTACTGACTTCACTTTTGGTCCTACCGGTACAGAGCTGCCACTCTCGCCTCTGAAAACCTTTAATTCCCATCATTGTCTTTTTATCATGTAGCACACATGGCCGGCCCATTGCCACTTCGGCTTACTGATCTGTTGGGCTATGTTGTACTTTGTCTTTACCACGGAGAATTTCATCAAATTTTATTACGCAGATAAACTCCCAGCGTAGCCCTCTCCATAGCTCGATGAGCAACCCTAAATTTTCTTAAACGTCCAATACGGACGGATCACGTCTCAGAGCCTTAAGCCATTATTGGTAACATGCACTACATCAATTTAACCAATATAAACATATTCATCAACAACTTCGGGCGTAGTGTTTCCAACAGCTACCTACATTTATGTTATACATGACCTTTGATTTGTCCATGTTTATATTAAGACCTACCCGATGGAAGACACTATTGAGGTCATCGAGTATAGTGCTGCAGTTCTCCAGCGATACTGCCATAATGACTACTTCGACGGCGTAAGTGATGTACTCGCCATTGTTGTTGTTACCGCCCTTTTCAGTCCAGTAGCTTGAAGACTTCGAAAGCATCGGTAAAGAATTTCGGGAATATACTCTTACCCTAACTTATACCACTCTGCAGTTGGATAGACAGACAAATAGGAAAACTCGCTATTAATTTCAATCATTATATAAACGAGATCTCTGATTTTTTAACGTTGGTAACAAATAACAATGTTGGAAGTGCGGTTTAAAAAAAGAACCCGACGCATTCAATTCGAATATTGAATTTACGGATATCACGTATACCCGCGGAAAAGTCATCATTTGCAACACGGCTGCGCGTTTCGTTTTGTGTTATTTTTTTCCAGCGAAGCTAATACCGAGTTCTATATACAAATTGGTCTGTTTTTTTTCTATCGTTTTATTTGATAGTTAAATTACACGAAACACGTTCGTATTTCAAGTTATACAAAGTATTTTAGGCTGTAAAGTATTTTAGACTGTTGGCCCCATAGATTGCGTCGTTAGGAGGCCAGGTAGTATACATTGATATCAATGACAATTCATTCATCGTATAATACTACCGCCTACTAACCGTGTAGTGGTGGTGTAAGAATACCTACTACTCTATATCGTCCTGTTAGTGTCGTAAGAGGCAACAGAGGGAAACTAAAACAGATGATGGGCATTACCATCATCCTGCTAACAGCTGAATAAAAATTAAAAACTGCGGATGCCAACCCGCATGCCAAGCGAGGTAAGTATTGCGAATTCCCCTTTATGAGGCCGATGTTGGCGACCGCAGTTTTACTATTATTTAGATTTATTACTAGGGAAATTCTGCTGCCCATCTCTTGTTTTATTTCCCGCTGTTGCCTATCACTGCAACCAAGGGATGGTATGGATTATCTTACGTTGCCACTACACGGCAATGATGATTAAATCATAGAGTATATTTTTTATGTAACACACATCACAGAACATTGAAATACATACAATATTAAAAAACTATAATAAATAAAACTAAAACTAAAAACTAAAATTATCATACATTACCACTTCCCGTGGTATCCTACCAAGAACTGACTGCGTTTCCTTAATAGCTATACATAATATTCGAGCGAGAAAAGAACCAGCCCTTTTATCACCAGCAGCAACAACCAGTCTAAGTTCTAGACAACAATTCCTTTAGAAACTTTGAAACACGTGGACCCTACGGATCGATAGTCTCTACCGCAAATATGTGACACTTTGTGATACCGTCGGGCCTCTTGCCATCGTATTTAAATGTTCCCTAAGGCTCTAGATCCAAGAAAACATTTATAGAGACAAGACCTCTTCGGGTGACGTCGTTTAAAGAACGTGACGGGCAATCCTACCAACAAACTCGTTGACGCTGCTACCATAGGGGCACTGATGAGGTTTCAATAGTATATACTAAAGTCAATACAGCAATAATAATCCGAATCACGTACGTATTTCAAATCGTCGTTGATTTTGTCTCATAAAGTTAATACTACTACACAGGTAATTTAGTTCATATAAAACGTTTAAATAATAAAAAGGCAGTTTTAATGACTTCGGACCCCCATTAAAAAGTAACAAAAGGTGTTTGACATTAAAAGCTCATTACAATAATAACATGAAATTACCCCTAATTTAGAAAATGGGGACTTTTGGATATTATAAAAGGTCTGTGTTGAATTGAAATATACCTAAACAATAAACATAATATTACATGCGTCTAATAAAAGTTACGAACGCTATTTTATAACTCTGTATGCAAGCTATTGGAGGATTTTAGAGTTTTCACGATGAAACCTTTGTCACCAGTCTGTTACAGGATATATCGCACTAAAAGCACGTTATTAGATAGTAGAGCCATGCTGTAGCTATATTATTGTTGTACGAATGGGTCGGCTTGATCCGGGAAGGACCACGAACTCACAGAATACCAGCATGAAATAGCAGATTTATTACGCTATGTAATATGGGAGTGTAGAGACCCAGAGACCCGTTTTACTGGAAACGCGGAATTCGATCTTAGTTCTCAGGAGTAACAAGATAACATCTGCATTATAATTCTTAATATAGGTTAGATAGAGACGTCTTTGGATCACAGCATCCACTTACCATCAGGTGGAATGAGCACTTGTTTGTCATCCTAATTATAGAGAAAATTATAAATGTTTAAAAAGAAAGAAAAAAGTAAAAACCGAATTCAAACCACTGAAAGGAATAAAATATTTTGCCATAATTTAATTGATGTCAGTGCTTAAAACATAGTTATCTTATACGCTGCTATGTGAAAATAATTTAGAATTATATTATGGTTGTGGCACGAATGGGTCGGCATGACCAAGGAATAACCTCGTTCTCACTGAATACCAGCGTAATAGCAGGTAAGCTCTGCTATGTTTCGTGTGGTGAGTGTAGAGTACCAAATAACCTTTTTACTGGAAACGAGGTATTCCTTTTTACATTTTGATTCTTAATCGAGGATAGATGTAGAATGTCTATGGGCCACAGCACTCACTTACGATTAGGTTGACTGTTTGCTCGTTTGTCATCCTTGTTCTATAAAAAAGCTTGAGTTACCTAACAACTTAATTTCGGTTTAATATGGAGTTAAATTAAAAACTTTATTCCCTATGTTTCTACCTTAAGGGATGTAATTTTTTCTTCAAATTATCACCTCAGAGTAATAATCTAATATTTATTACCTATTAACATATTTTCAGAGGAAAACAAATCAGGAGATGGGCGGCAGCGTTTTCCTAATAAAGACTGGAATAAAAAATCACCCTATGAAGCTATCTATGGGGGAGGCCTATGCTCAGACATTTTTCAGACCTTAATAACTCATGAAATTATAGATTCTAGGTTCGTATTATAATACACTGCCGCTGCGTGTCGCCTTTTCTTTTTTGAACTTCACTGACACTGCCATGTGTATAGATCAGATTTTTAATGTGGCAATGGCAAAATATGCTTATTAACCATTCTATTGTTAGACGGAAACCTCGGCTTAACTCTCCGGGAGTCCACGACTCCTCCAGCGCATGAATGGGTCGGCTCGACCGGGGCAAGCCCACGCGCTCTCACAGAATACCAATGTAAAATAGTAGCTTTACGCTGTTGTGTTTCGTATGGTGAGTGTAGAGAACCGGAGACCCTTCTTACTGGAAACGAGGCATTCCATCTTAGTACTCACGGGTGACAACGCATTTGCATTTTTATTCCTATTCGAGGACAGATGTAGATGTCTATGGGCCACAGCAACTACTTACCGTCAGGTGGACTGTGTATCCGTTTGTCGCCATTATCCTATAAAAAAGTGCATGTGGGCGGAATTTTCATGATTTGGAAAAAAGAAACTGCAATGACAATTTCAGTGTTTCCACCACCAGTTACAGAACGCAAGTTGCCTTTATTGATATTACTTTAATTATTATTTGAAATTCAGAAAACTTTACACACTCTTGGATTTTCTTCTGTATCGCGGGGGCAGTTTACATAAAAAATGCACAAGAACAAATATCCAGCCCTGAACAGTTATTTGTTTGGCCTACTAAAACTGCGTGATTCGAACTCACGGCCCTAACTTTCAACGATAAGCTACTGCGCCACGGATAAATTATCATGTAATAGCGATAATATATTTTCCGCTAAAGTGTTACCATTTAGTATCCTTAAACAATGTTCGGGAGATTACGACACATTTTCTCGTCACGTATACCTCAAAACTTATAAACAAGGCTGCACAACCTCTGTGTTGCCAGTGATAACGTAATATGGTTCTGAGAGGTGATACTTTACTGTTGGCTGAATGAGGAAGCTAAAGATCGCTCAGCGAGCTATGAAGAGAGCTATCCTCAGAGTTTAGAGCAGAACCAGCGTAGCGGAAATAGCCCATTGGATCAGTAATGGATCCTCAATGGGCCGGCCATATAGCTCGAATAAACCGACAGCCGATGAGGAAGAAAGGTTCTCGAGTGACACTAGATGCAGTGATTACCTGTTCAGAGATGTAGGAAGTCGATAGATAAAAGTAGCACAAGACTGCATTTCAGCATTCCTTGGGGTACGCCTGTGTTCACCAGTGGACTTGTGAAAGTCTGTAATGATGATGATTACTTAGATTTAAAATACACGTTTTCTACTACTTTATATTTAGCAAATTTTGAAAATATGTACAACAGCTTCATCGGTGACGATATTTTTGAACGTGTAGCGGACTAGCGGTATTCGACGGTACTGGTACCGACCGCCCGCGCCGCATCGCATGTAGGTATTGCTTTCAAAGTTTTCCCAATTAACAAATTTCTCTTTTGCGGGTTAGTTTTTTACTTAAAAGGATTACGTGAATAGAATTATTACGATACCACAAAGCAACCCCATGAATCGGACAAGGTTTTTCGTATATCAGACAGTCATTTTTATAACATAATATACACAAATTAATAATTGTGATAATTCTTGATTTTTTGCCAAAAAAAAATTTCTACCTACTGTAAATTGAATTACAATAAGAAATTACAATGTTTATAAACATAATTTAAAATATCCATATATCTACGAGCATATAAACTAAGACTGTGGTTACTGACTAAGGCTATGTTCGTGCGAACACTTATTTAACCGATCATTGATTATGCTGATGTGTGTTACCCAGATGTATGTAAGTCAAGTATATCTGTGTAAATTGGATCGTCTGCTCAATCGCATCCGTTTTATTTTCGGTCTTCGTAAATATGATTATGTATCCATATCGCTCTAAGCTTGGCTCTCTACCCATAAGCGTAGATGCATCTGAATTATTCGCATACTATTTTGATACTTTACGATCCATGCACGCCCCAATACCTAAAACGCAATTTTCAGTTTTTGGGTTCTTCTTACGATGGTAGTCTGCGATCCTCCGTGGGAAATGCCTTATGTGTTTTTCTTCACCGTACCAAATTTATGTCTCAGCCTTTCGAAGTTAGAGGCCGCGGAGAAAGTCGCGCAATGTGTTCTGGTGCGCCTTTCCTGAGTAGGAGATGAGGAAGGGGTACTTCGTCTTAGAGGGGTCGCCATGGGGCGGGCGGCGCTGATGGGGTCGCGGATGTATGCTAAAGCGTGGAACACCATGGGGTTTTAGTTGGTGCGAGTCGGACATAACCCGTCATGGTCCCCGCGAGGCGGGTATGCGTAGGCATTTTCCCATATAAAACAAAAAAGAAAGGCTTTGGAATAAATTACCCCTTCACTTATTTGGAGACGGACTTACGTTGCTGTTTTTAAGAGAATGGTGTTTGATCATGACCTTTATTCTTCCAGTGGATGACATTCTTAAATGTTTCTGCTTATGTATGGGTTATATTATAAATTATATATTTTGTTATTGTATATTATGTTCGTATGTAAGTATGGTTAAAATGTGTGTAATATGTATTATTTAAAAATTGCGTACGCTATGTATCAGGTATAGAGTATATTATTTAGGTTATTTGTAGAAAAATATATTTAATTTATGAGTGTATACATACGTATGTTATTATTTTTATATTCACGTATACATATTTTACATGTTTTTTGGCACCTACGTAAGTTTCTATGCTTAGCTCGTGGTTGACTGGTATGAATGCCTAAAGGTAAAAAGCCCGCCAATTGTACACTTTATGTGCAATAAGGATAAACATTTTAAATAAAAATAACCGGCAAAATGCGAGTCATGAAGGTTTCCGTACATTCAGTTTAAGTTTTAATTTATTTATATTAATTTATTGTTATAGCGGCAACAGACATACACCTTCTGTGAAAATTTCAACTGTCTACCTATTACGGATCATGAGATACAGTCCGCTGGTAGACAGACGGACGGATGGACGAACAGCGGAGGCTTAGTAATAGGGTCCCGTTGGTTACACTTTAGGTACGGACCCCTAATAGAAGATTAACTCATATTATATGAATAACATACACAATCTTACCTTGATATTGCGGATGTGAATATTTATCAAGCTATTGACCCTACAAAAAACAACAAAAACTGCAGAAGCATTAAAAAAAAAGAACATTGACACCTTTCCCACACTGTAAAGCACTTATAATCACAATAATTAACCCCCACTTTACTGCTCTTGGTTTTTGTTCAGATCAACAAACGTAGGATATAAAATATTTTGGCGTAGCGATAAGAACAAAGGGTCCAAAACGCCGCCGCTTATCTTATCGGCCCTGGAGTGTTGTGCCACTAATGACCCGTCTGAACCACTGCGCCGCCTCCACTTCCGACATAGCGACAACTTCATTATGGGATTCAAATTTGACTTTTACGACATTTCAATAAAAATGTATTTCGGCCAGACATTACAGGTAACAGGGATGCCAATAAGTAATTAAATGGTGAACAATCTTGGGAAGTGTGTGACGGTTTCTTTTTTTTTTGTTCCTTATTTAATTATGTTATAATTTATATCTAAGGAAATAATTTTCCCGCTTTAATATTTAATATTGCTCGAGCATCCTGAACAATAACAATAATCTGTTCAATCTCTGGCGGCAATCAAATTGTTAATTATAATTTCAAGTGCTGATATACCTACCAAATCATGTCCGGCCTCGAAGAAAATTATCGTAAGATCTGTATGTTTGAAAAATTAAAGAAAAAGCACTACTTGGAGGTGGGGTGTATGCATTTGGCGAAGTTGTTACTACTCTTAAAGTGGTTAATTTCATATCGGGAGGGGACTTTGTCTAGAGAAAGAAAAGGATTACTTTAAATTTATAACTGTCAGCCATCACTGAAGTAAATTACTTTTAAGAAGAAAGTTATTAAAAAAATGAAAAAAATAAATAAAATGAAAATTAAATTAAAATAAATAAACTGACGGTATATGTATGCATCTCACATCTGTGCACAGGCTGTACCAGACAGTTAAAATTTAAAATTAAAAATTTTGTGCAGCCGGCTAATAGTTTTTGAGTTATTTAATAACTTATATTAATAAGTTATTAAGAATAACTCAAAAACTATTGGTATGACCTTGATCAAATTCATATGGGACCACACGAGAAGTACCAGCTTTCAAATAAAAACAGAATCATCGAAATCGGTTCACCCAGTAAAAAGTTATGAGGTAACACAGATTACAAAAAAAACATACAGTCGAATTGAGTACCGTCTCCTTGTTGGAAGTCGGCAGAGAATAAAGTTAAATCAGCGTGAACAGTAGTGCGATTGTATCATATTTATATTTCATTCATTGCAGCCGGCAAAAATTCTGCTGCTTAACATAGGCCTCATCTATTTACCGCACAAAGGGATATTTGCCATAGTTGCCACGCTTGGCAGGCGAGTTGCCAATCACAGATTTCAATATTTTGAGTTGTTATCAGCAAGACTCTGTCATATTTATATACATACATCTAATACCCTAAAACTATAAAAATGTTAACTGGAAACCCGTTTGGAAGTTGTTGTATTGACTGTGATTAAAAAGCCTTTATATTTTTTTCTATCTCTATGTGTAGAGGTCGTTAGGGTCCGATTTCACTGTTTTTTAAAGGATATGTGTGTGCACATATGAGTAGTTAGGTGGACGCTTGTATGTGTTTAAAATTCAAAAAATCTGTGAAAACATTATGTAGTCACTAGTCTGAAAGAGCACGATAAATTTGCAAAATAGCTATCAAATTGGAACTTAATAGATAATAATATATGAATACAGATAATGAATAATTTTATTAGGTTGTCTATCCTTATTTTAAGATCAGTAATTAATAATTTACGTGGTAGAGCCATGCTGCAACTATATTAGTTGTATAGTTGCAGTACGAATGGGTCGGCTCGACCGGGGAAGGACCACGCTCTCACAGAATACCAGCGTAAAATAGCAGCTTAACGCTGCTATGTTTCGTATAGTGACTGTAGAGAACCGGAGACCCTTTTTACTGGAAGTGACGCATTCCATTTTAGTCCTCACGGGTGACAACGCATCTGCATTTTAATTTGTAATAGAGGATAGATGTAGATGTCTATGGGCCGCAGCAACCACTTACCATCAGGTGGACTGTGTGCTCGTTTGTCACCCTTATCCTATTAAAAAAAAAACAATATGGATATAATATGGAGTATTGGCTTATTGTGACGGTTATGACAAAGGCTGATAACGTAGTCCTGATAATGCCTAGGAGTCGGTCTGGGTAGGAATACCCTCTTACCTACAGCAGCCAAATAGCACTGCTGTGTTCACGTCTGAAATGTATTGAGGGTCAGTATAATTAGAGGCTGGATGATGTATTCCATCTTAATCCTCAGGGGTGAAAACGCATCTGTGGCCTTCTCTGTTTGAAGTTGGACTACAGAAACCACTTACCATCGGGTGGACTGTAACTTCGACCTGATAGACCAATTGCATTTAAAAAAAAATCGAAAAAGTCTCATGTCGAATTTTATACATTTACGGGCTCATGATGTAATGGAAGCTTATAAAACAATGTCAAATATAACAAAATTTCAAAGAAAAATAACCTAATCGGATAAGCCTCTTAAAACTTACTCGTCGCGAACTTAAGCCTTATGCATTACACTAACAATAATAAGTACAAGACGACATGCAGGAATGAAACCGCACAAGCCGTGGTTCAACCAACCCTCCACTAATTAAAGCAATGGACATGGTTAATCTAAAAACGTACGTGTACACCGCGCCAGACGCTACAAGTTCCTTCTGACGTATGGGATTAACTTCGCTATAAATGGATAGACTTGAGGTGGTTTTGATGTATGGCTTAAGTAATAAACGATTGACATACGTACGTGAATTAAAAGCAGACTTCGTATTTATTTAAGAGGATTATGGAAAACCAGTTTGTAATTTAATTTTCCTATCATTTTATTTTATGTGATTCTGGGTGCCTTTGCCAGTGATCAGTGATTAGCACTTCAGTCATATCCAAGGAGATTGAACATGTTTTTTTTGTAATTATTTGTATCTTCAACTGTTTCTGTGTCTGGAAAGTTAGAATGAATGTAGGCCGGCCGTTTGTGATGTTATGATATAAAGCCTATATAATAAACACAATCACAACACAACAATGAAATCTGTGTTGCTTATATAGGTTAGACTAGTGCCTATTCAAACAATAAAGGAGCATCAAAATACAAATACTTTATGTGACGAGTTGAAATTTGCGTTTAATCAAAAAAAAATATTTAAAACGCAATAATAAAAGAAACACAGAAATAGAGCGGGGAAAAAAGATATTGATTTTTATTGATAGGTATTACGCATTCATAATTAGAATACAATCGCTTTTTTCTACAATTTGGGTTAGTATAACTCAGAATAACATCTGATAATATGCGCCGAGACAATCGGATAAAATTTTAAGCTTAGGACAACATAATATATTTTTATGTCAAGGTGGGATTCCTCCTAATTTTAAAGTTAAATTAAAATACGAATGTATAATAATGCCGAAGGAGTAATAAGTCTTTAGTAAACATACTGTATAGTAATGATTACTTTTACATTTTTCCCTACCGGATGAAGTGACGATCTACTAAAATATTCAGGAAATCGACGATTGCGGTTCAAATGAAGGCCGAATGGAGGCCTATGTTTAGCAGTGGACTTGCGATGGCCTGAAATGATGATGATGATGTAACATGTATATTATATTTGTTATATTTATTAGTAAATAGACATATATATTTACTATAATATAACTAATATTCTTTCTTATTGGCAACAACTATTGGATTATATACCAAAAATCAGCTATAGTGGAAAATGTATGTTTAATAGGCCCATCGAACATTTGAAATAAAAATAACCGTATATTACTCTAGCTTTAAAATAGTACTTGCAATTTAAAACCGCAATAAAGCGCAGGTAATATATAATAGCAGGCTTATTTCCCCTGAACGGATTCAAGATTTGTGTGGCGTGAGGCAGTCGTCTGACATGTGATTTATTACCTTTATCTTCAGCAGTCGAGATCTCATCGCGGATCGGCCCTACCTACGTAAATCAAATCTAAGAGCGATTGTTTAAGTTCAGAAATTGTATCATTTACGAAACAATGACTGCGAATCTGCGAGTACGTTGTTCGCTACGCATAAAAGCGGATTACTAAGGAATATATATTATGTGTATATACATTTGGTATTTATTATTAGGATGTGGTAATCTTCATATAGATATTTAAGAGCAATAATAGGCGTGATATAAGACCACCAATTACTTCTTTTTCACGGGTGTCCTAAGAGTAAACAAGAGGAAAAACAAAATTTTGGTGGGATCCGACTAAACTTCTCACCAACATTATTTGATTTCCCGTGCCTCGGAAAGCACGTAAAGCCTTTGGTCCTGCGCCTGACCTCTTTCAGTTCGTGTCTGTTTACCGTCCCATCGGACTATGAGAGTGAGGGAATAGAGAATGCACCTGTGCTTGCGCATACACTTGGACGCTATTATCCTGTCCTGCGCCGATGGCTAGTCTCCGTTGAGGCTGGCCGCCGTGACCGATATTCGGCCTGGAGGACATTATTATTTATCATTTGTTTTCTTTTTACTTCGTCGTAAGAGGCGACTACGGTAATGCCAATGATGTCATACATTCCGATCAACTTCAGTTAAAAGGCGTTATCTCGTTTACGCCAGAAGTAAAAAACGACGCAAAAAGATTGGCCGCGGGCAGCTGCGACAAAGGTGCGCGATGTCTGACACTGCAATCGTCAAATCAAGTAACGATTAAGACTTATCCTCCCTACAACGGATGAGATTTCCAGCCGTGTTATTTTACGGTATCTGATCACAAGATATAAGTATAATAGCATGGATAATAGGTACAAGTTTTCCACATAGTAGAGCCACGCTGCAGCTATATTGTGGTTGTAGCAAGAATAGATCGGCTCGACCCGGGTGAGATCACACTCTGACAGAATACCAGCGTAAAATAAAAACTTAATGCTGCTGTGTTTTATATGATGAGTGTAAAGAACCGGAGACCCTTCTACTAGAATCGAGGCATTCCATCTTTTTGTTCAGGGTGACAACGAATCTGCATTTTGATTCTTAATGGAAGATAAATGTGATGTCTATGATAATGTCTATGGACCACAGTATTCACTTACCATCAGATGGACTGTGTGCTGGTTCGTCACACTTATTCTATAAAAAAACTTTGTTATAATAATTATGAGTTACGAAAGTCTGATGTCAATACTAGGAACATGTATGTAAACTGTATAACAAGACTATCATTTCTGTGGTTGCTTTCTGTGTTAAATCTTTACAAAATAGAAGTAGTAAAAAGTAATTATATGCACTCTTGAACGCACATATAAATCTCGTAATCTCCAGTCCTTATCGAATCGTTGTGTCTTTATTAATTAATTTATAGGATCCATTAAAATGTTCACACGTTCTGTTATTATAAATGATGAATTGTTGTATAAGTATTTTATAAATATTATCTGGTTCCACTAAATAAAAATAAATCATATTAACATAATAACGTTATATTATCCAGTATTTGGTAACAAAAGTATTAATGGTCACTTAATATTTATAATCTTGTCCTCCAGACCGAGTTTTGTTCACGGCGTCTGGTCTCAACGGAGACTTGACATCTACGCAGGACAGGATTATATTGCACTTGTTTGTGTGCAAGCACAGGTGCTCTTAGTATTCCCTCTGCTCTCTACTCTGATAGTCTGATGGAACTGTATTCAGACACAACTGACGATAGACCAGGTACAGGGCCAATGTTCTTACGTGCTTTCTGTGACAACTCATCCTGACCAGGGATTTAAATCCGGGACCACATCAGCAGCAGTCGCGCTTACGA
The DNA here is from genome assembly GCA_963668995.1 of Parnassius mnemosyne. NCBI lineage: Eukaryota > Metazoa > Arthropoda > Insecta > Lepidoptera > Papilionidae > Parnassius > Parnassius mnemosyne. The sequence continues at coordinate 48,867,429 of CAVLGL010000104.1, read as the reverse complement.
TCACAAGACTAACAGGAAAGTTATTATTACTATAAAAATAAGTTCAAAAATAATGTGGCATTTGAGTGTCCAAATGATGAAGAAAATTGATAATTTTGGGTATCGTTTTATATGAAAGAAGTAAGTATATAAGTAATAAGTTAAGAATACATATTATTATGAAATTAGTTTATAATAGTATGCATAATAAGACAGAAACAGCATTGTACCAATTAATTATTATGCATTGCATACGTATAAAATATAAATTGGTTCTTAGCGGCCAGCCTACACAGTCTACTTCACCTGAGGATGCCTCTTGTGGAGGCGAAACACGTGTCGTATCACCGAGAGTGGTGTGTCGTTCTTAGAGTGGTGGTTTTGGGAGTGGTGGTGCTGGGGGTGGTGGTGCCGGGACTGGTGGTGATAGGAATAGTGCACGCAATTAAGTGAGGATGGAAGGTGCTCTTCAAACTGAGCAGGACACATCAATTTATTTCTTTACGCGGAAATAAGCGAATTACCTATGTTCTAACAACTTCATAAATTGGATCGTTTTTCGAGATTTTCGTTTTTCTTTTTCTGTTATAAATTACAAAATAATCAAAATTGATTGGTTTACAAATTTTCAAAACGTAATAAGCTAGTATCACCGTAAACCTTGTAAAATTTGTAAATAATTTTGAAGAAAAACAAAATAACCTAAACAACTTAGTACAAAGACGAAGAGAAACAGATGAATTACCTAACAAATATAAAAAGCAAATCATTAAAATAACGGAGCAAGGCTCGTTTTAATATCGTTTAATCCCTAACTATAATATCGAGTTTGTCCTGTTATGACGGGCTAATTTAAATAATAAATAAAAATAAATGTTCAATCACTTTCTAGTCCATGTGTTTAATTAACTTGGGTTTTATGTCCTCGTAACATATTTACCAGTGCTTAAATATGTTGGAGATAATTTAAGCAGAGTGAATTCCATTTTTTTAACCGACAGTAAAGAATCCCTTTTTTTTAAATATTCTGTGGATAGGTATGTATTTTTTTCGATTAATCATAATCTACTATAATAATGAATAAAGCACGCATCAAAAGTAGTTAATTTACTTGTAATATTTTTAATAATTAATTTAATTGCAACTACCACCTATTCTCACCACACTCAAGGTTGATGGGAAGAAAATGCAAAAAGGCGTTAAGTCCATCCTTTAGTAATATTCGATTTTGAAATAAAAATATAAATATCTCTCTGTTTCTAATTCCAGGAGAGTAAAAGTTATTTATCGTAGATATTCTGTAAATTTAAGAAAAAATTTAGTTTAAATTTAAAAACGAAGAAACTATATAGATAATACCAGATTTAAAAAAAAACTAAGCGACTAAATTGACTAAACTTTAAATCTAATCATTTTTAATTAAGCAATACAATAATTAAGACAGTTACCTTCAAGTGCCATAGCAAAGATCGTTTGTCAACTGCCTAATGAAATACGTGATCATAACGTTCCTATTTCGTTCTTTGAGGTATATTTATTTTAATGTTAAAGGGAACTAATGCACCGCAAGCAGTAAGTAGAGTTGTTATAGAGTTAAGACAACTATATACGTTTCTCTTTTTATGGGCTCTTTGTTTGGAATTTATTTCGTTTGTCACAGACGCGTAATAAAAGTTAACGTGTTTTATCACAAGTTTGCAATTGGTGTCGTTATAAACATTTTATAATATCACATTATTATACCATTCACGAAGAAAAAGATTGCAAAATTTGTTAAGGGAGACTTAAATCTTCCAATAATCAAGTTCACGGTAAACTTTATTAAATTCGTCTTCGCTTGATCGTGACCCGCTTTTTTAGTTAAGCGCTGTGCCTTTGTCGATAAAAAGGCAATAAATGCGGATTACCTCAGCATTTTTCAAATTTTATACACAAATGTACAAAAAAAAAATTCAAAGCCGATATTCTAAAAATTTTAAAAGTATTGATTAACATAATATGCTGTACGAAGAAATCTGGTAAGTGATATAATATTGACTCATGTAGTACTGAGCTTCACAACCCGTTTGCCCTTGCCACGATCTCAGATTAGTAATAAGATGCGACACATGTATTATTCCGATTAAATCCCTACGGAGAGGGGAATCAAACAAAGTGATGTCTTTATACGAGAATCGTTTGCAGATATTTTATGAAGATTTTACCCTAGTCATAGTAGTTACGTGCACGTATTATTTAATAAAATTTAAGTCACGTTCCACCATAATAATACATAAAAAGATCTAAACATCAATGTTTGTTTTTTAAAATTGAACAGAATCAAACTAGTTTTAAGATTTTTCATGTTTCAGTAGCTTTTAGCTTTTAGGCTTGACAAACAAAAGTACTTATCATCCTGATGGTATGGTTAGCTTTAATTCGGTTCACAACATATTATGCCTAAATTTTTTTTATAGGATAAGGGTGACAAACGAGCACACAGTCCACCTGATGGTAAGCGGTTGCTGCGGCCCATAGACATCTACATCTATCCTCTATTACAAATCAAAATGTAGATGCGTTTCCACCCGTGAGGACTAAGATGGAATGCCTCATTTCCAATAAAAGGGCCTCCGGCCACCTGCACTCACCAAGCGAAACGCAGAGGTAAACCTCTACTTTGCGCTGGTTTTCTGTGAGGTCGTGGTACCACCCCGGTTCGAGCCGGCACATAATTTTAATACCACTGTTTAAATATAAAATATACATATTGAAAATTGAATTTATCATTACAGCCCTTCACAAGTCCACTGCTGAACATAGGCCTTAGTAATGCCACAAAGCACGGTCTCGAGCTACCTGCATCCATTGACTACCTGCATGTCTTACCAGGTCGTCATTCCACCTAGTGGGGGGACGCCCTAAGCTTCGCCTGTCGGTACGAGGCTGCCACTCGAGAACCTTTCTTCCCCATCGATTGTCGATTCTTCGAGCTATATGGCCGGCCCATTGCCTCTTCAGCATACTAATTCTTTGGGCTATGTCGGTTACTTTGGTTTTACTGCGGATATCCTCGTTTTAAAGTCTATCATACAGAGAAACGCCGAGCATAGCCCTTTCTATAGCTCGCTGAGCGACTTTAAGCTTCCTCCTACGGCCAGCAGCAAAATTTAAACTGAGCGTCACTAATTTCACTTAAATACTAACTATGCAATATATAGAAACTGAAAAATTTTAGCAATTACCAACTATTGATTACGACTCCGTCCGCGTGGAAAATAAAAACGCCTTAATGTTCATTTTCCGCGGTTACTTTATTGCGTGGTAAAGTAACCCATGTGTTAATCCACAAAAATTCGGAACAAGACAAAACGGAACGTTTCGTGTACAAAAATCATCCTAACTCGTTTACCAATACAGAATAGCAAATATATTTTCAGTTTTAAAATTACTATAAATTAACTTGATTTTATTTTAAATATAATTACTTGTTGTTGTTGTTAGAAGAATTATTTTTCATTTTAAAAGTATACTAGTGACCCTATTAACGTTCCAAATCCATTCCCAGCTAAGCACTCTAAGTAAATTCAAAATGTTAAATTAAAACTCATCCACAAACAGGCTACATAATGTTTTGTATAAGATATGCAACCTGTTTTATAGAATGACTCGTATTACTAACAAAATATTATATTTGTCAATCCTTAATCGAATCAATTACAAATATAATTAGTCATGTACAAAACGCGTGTATTAAATCGATAGTCGATAAGTGGGTAACGGCACTGCGTGATGATTGATCACTTCACTTGCCGCTCGCGAGCTTGACAAGACGAAAAATAACATTGTTAGGGCTCTTGTAAACGTCTCACTGCCACTAAATCCTCTTAGCGGAATAACTACGAGCAACTGAAATACTCGTGGAAGCGATTTTGTTTTCTATCAATATTTCACGGTACAAACACTTATGAACGTTAACACACTTTAGTAAAAGTACTGAATAAGCTATTACAAATTTCATTTCATTTTTTAAATTTTATATACGATCCATTATCGTGATGTTACAAATTGTAAATGAACTATTTTAGAAGCTTCCACTATTTAATAGTAGTGACTTTTTAAGAATGTCATAATATGACGTTTTCCATTATTCATATCTCCAGTAAAAATAAACCCAAATCCTAGTTAATACGTTATAATGGTGAAAACTATCTTGTTTACTAATTTAACTTCTTTAGACTTTATAATAAATCTCGAGGAACTTAATTTAGATTTTATACGTGGTGGAGTCATACTGGAACTATATTATAGTTGTAGCAAGAATGAGTCGACTTACGACGAACGAACACACAGCTGATGTTGTGTTTCGTGTGGTAAGTGTAGAGAACCGGAGACCCTTTAACTGGATATAAGGCATTTCATCTTAGTCCTCTGGGGTGACAACGCATACATATTTGAGCCTTAATCGGGGGTATATATAGATGTCTAGGGTATCCACTTACCATCAGGTGGACTGTGTGCTTGTTGGTAACCCTTATTCTATAAAAAAAGTGGTTAAGTGGTCGACATTTAGAATATCGACATTCATAGTCTGATCCTAAATTACATTCATGCAATATAAATATATAATAGAATTTACCCGGTCATTGAAATTATTTTGAACTAGCTGTTTCCCGCGACTTCGCTCGCGTGTTATTTGGGGTTTTAATTTTTTGCGCGAAACCATAATTCCTTTTCTAAAATAAAAGTAGCCTAAGTTACTCCTTGTGATATCAGCTATCTGCCAGTGAAAATTGCTTCAAAATCGGTCCAGCCGTTACAGAGATTAGCCGTAACAAACAGACAGACAGACGGACGGACAGACAGACAGACAGACAAACTTTAAAAATTGTACCTATTTTTGTTATTAGTACCGTATATACTTTCATATACATTTAGTAAAAAGCTGTAATTTTGACATTACAAACAGACACTTCAATTTTATTTATTTGTATAGATATAGATTTCTGTTATTGAACTAGTATTTCGACATGCCAAACAAATACTGTTGCAAAGAAACAATGGAAATTAGGCCTCAATAAATATTTCAAATATCGTCCGGCAATAGCTAATGCGTATGATCCCGTAATGGATATATGAATGGGACGGAAGCCATATTCACGTAATGTCGCGGGTTTAAAATGTAGAAACTATAACTAGCAGACCACCGGCCGTGGCGGCTAACTTCAAAGTTGCCCGTCTCCTACTCCATACCGCCAATCTACCGTTTCTAATGTACTGCATAATCATCATGACAAACTTAGAAATATTACTGGAAGTGTTAATTTAATAAGGATCGTGCAATCATTAGTCAAAGTCTTATTATAGCCCTCTTCGTTACCAGAAAGAAATTCCAGTTGTATTATTAATCCCGTCAATACTCTTTGTTATATAATTGGCTCATGGATATTCTCATGTTGCTCTCAAAATATCATTAAAAAATAACGTGCTATGAAATTAAATTAATTTAAAACAGGATGGATTTTCTGTTACATATCAAAAATTTTAAATACCTGTTATTAATACAATCAAATAGTTTTTAAATTAATTGCTTATACGAGTAACACGTAGCAAAAAGTTACTAATGCCGGTTCACCAAAATCTGCTAATCTCTATTAACGTTTATTTCCATCTACTGTTCAAAATGTAATTAACTTCTAAACTATTGATATCAAAAACCAGTACAGATGCACTATTACATTAAGTCGATAAGCTCTGCATCCAAGATACTCATGACATTAACCACATTCCTTCTGGCTGGCTTCGAATTATCGCAAAGCATTAATGATCTCTAATCACGTCTAGCTTTGTAATTTACCTCTCTGATATTCCACGCGGCTTTCATGCTTAGGTTTCAAAGTCTTCGACTAAATGCAACAACGATTATGTCGCAACGGACTTATCTAGATAGTTTCCAACATAGCATTTATTACTGAAGAGTACTTTTACGCGTTTTACTCTTTATGTTGGCTTTAAAGGAAATGACATTCTATTAGAGGGTTTCCGTAACTGTACCTTGATATAATATGGTTTATATATTATGATGAGTCCTTTGTGACTTGCTCGCTTACCTGAAACAGAAAATAATAAATGTAATAATTTATTTGAATATCTTAAATGATAATAAAATTATTCAGTACTATATTTAAAAAGTTTGATTCCAAAAGCATTTCCGCCTACGAAATTTATTCAAATTCTTCTCATATAACTTTAGTATTACCCCATAAAATGGAATCGCTTTACAACTTTATGGAAGAAGTGACAAACGCGACATAAAAACAATCTCCTATAACACTTTAACTATCTCAATTGCTATACCATAAAACTCGCATGTAGGTAGCGTCACTAAACTTAAGAATTAATGAGATTAGATTTTATAATCCAATATCTAATATATGAATGCGATACCGAATTCCCCGATTGCACACAAATATTCTATATTACGATTAGGCACGGGTTGTAAGATGAAAACGTTATTACCTTAGTTCTGTATCGTATCGGTACTTTTATCTAAATTAATTTTTGCTTAGATTTCAAGAGTGTCAAATACAGAATTATATCACCGTTACAGCCTATTAGAGTCCACTGTTGAACGTAGGCCTCCCCCATAGATTGCCTCGTAGGGGGATATTTGCTATAGCTGCCACGCTTGGCAAGCGGATTGGCAACTATGATGGCATCTCCTGATTTGTTTCTGTCTGTCGCCTCGCCTCTTACGACACCCATGGGATGATATGGGCTAATGGATGTACCTACACCACCACTACACGAACTACAGAATTAATTTTTAACTTTATTAAATAACATTTAACAAAATACAAAGGAAATAGGTACGTATAGATATTTATTATTATCAAGGAGAAATTATTTTGCTATTTGGATAAAATGCTACTTAAGCAGACAAATTTACAATACTTACATACTCCACATTGAATTATGTTCAATTTTCTCGCACAGCTTCTTAATTTTAGTTTAGTTTGATTGACAGATTCTTAATTTCAGTTGAATTTAATAACATCTATATTTCTTTTGTGATGGTATGTCTCGTTATGTGGTTCGTATTGAAATAACATGAACCACACTATGGACTAGGTTTGAAATGGGATTTATAATACGTGTAAGAAAAAACGATTTTTTTTATAGGATCAGTTGACAAACGAGCACACAGTCCACATGATGGTAAGTGGTTACTGTGACCCATAGACATCTACATCTATCCTCAATAAAGACTCAAGGTGCAGATGCGTTGTCACCCGTGAGGACTAAGATGAAATGCCTCTTTGCCAGTAAAAAGGGTCTCCGGTTCTCTACACTCACCATACGAAACACAGCAGCATTAAGCTGCTATTTTACGCTGGTTTTCTGTGAGAGCGTGGTCCTTCCTCGGTAGAGGCGACCCATTCGTGCTACAACCATAATATAGCTGCAGCATGGCTCTACCACGTAAAACGTGACAAAAATTTGTTTTAGCTTTTAGAAATTAAGTAAACACTTTTAATATTAAAGACGAAAGAATTATAACTTTTGAAAGAGAACATTTTTTTTATACGATATGGTGACAAACGAGCACACCATCCACCTGATGGTAAGTGGTTGGTGTGGCCCATAGACATCTATATCTATCCTCGTTTGCAAATCCAAATGCAGGTGCGTTGTCACCCGTGAGAACTAAGATGGAATGCCTCTTTTCCAGTAAAAAGGGTCTACGGTTCTCTACAATCACCATACGAAACACATCAGTTTTAAGCTACTATTTTACGCTGATATTTTGTGAGAGCGTGGTCCTTCTCCGGTCGAGTCGATCTATTCGTGCTATACTACTAATATAGCTGCAGCATGGCTCTACCACGTATAAAAAAAAACTTTATTGAATATCCACTACACCGTCCACTACATCGCTCTGTGGGTATCGTAAGAGTTGACAAAAGGAAACTGAAATAGGATATAACTCAAAATAATAATAAAAAATTGCGTTAGCCAGCTCGCCAGCCAGGCGTGGTGTGGCAGCTATAACAAAATCTTCCTTATGAGGCTATGGGTGGATATTAAACTAATATCCGATCCCCAGACCTCATGCTTTACGTGGGCAGTAGTCCTACAGCATCTGAATTGAGTACTCGAAGTTTAAATTGGAAATTTTAATGTTATATCTTTTAAATCTTTTATTATTATTTTATATCATAAATGTTATAGGGATTAAATTATCGTGAGGAAATCTATTAAATTATGAGAATATTATATAATGCGTGCGAATCTCTTGACAGATTTTAAAGAAAGAATCGAAAATGAAGCGAAATGAAATGAAACCGTATATAATTTATAGTATTAATTATTATAGCCTCTAATAAACTGTTTCGATATGAACAGTTTTTATAAAATTACTTTTAAATACAAATATACGTGGTGATTTCACAATCCTTAATCATTCCAAAACGAAATAAAAAAAGTTACAGCGCCTTATTTCAGATAATTCGGAATGGAGCGAGGTAGTTACTGGTTCGCGTTACGCATGCAAATTGGCGATTCGTTGAATGCCGTTCTTTTTTTTTTGCAACCTTAATTTTGTTATTGGACCTTTTGAATAACCTTAACGGTATACATTTTGCATACCTTTCGGTTCGGATACAATCATCATTAAAAATACGTACTTATATATTATAATCTTGTTTCGTTTTAATTTACGATGATAAAGATTTATTTCATTGTAATGTTAAACCTGAAATGAAAATAAATAAATGTCTAAAAAATAAAGGTTTTCGAGTGGCAGTCCGGCAAGCGTCTTGGAAAGGGCTATGCTATGCGTTTCTATAAGTTGTAGAATACGTAATGAAGATACCAGCGTTCGAGTAACCGACATAGTTTAAAGTATCTGTAGCCTGAAGTGGCAATGGGCTGGCTATATAACTCGAAGAACCGACAAGTGATAGGGGAAAAAAAAGAAAGCCGGATGGTGGCCTCGTACCGGTTAAAGTAACAAGTGATGAAACATGACGTATTTTGTAAAATTATTTGTTCAGTAATTCTAATTCATGTTTATTTTATCTGCTAAATACAGCACATACAGCATACAGCACGGCTTCCTTCTTTAGTGGTATACTTCACGTTTTTAACGATTAAAAGACATTAATATGTTTTCATTTTTTTTTAAGTATTAAAACTTTGTCACTCAAAACCGGTACGCATTTAAAAGTAAATATTTGCCGTCAGGACGCTATATAAGACCTCATTAGCTTGGCGAGACTCCAACAAGCTACATATGAAATTCAAATATAATTTAAACAGAATGGAAAATTGTGATGTGCTTACTATGGTTTCTCTTTTAATAGTAACTTTCTTACGTGCTAGAGCCATGCTGCAGCTATATTATGGTTGTAGCACGAATGGGTCGGCTCGACCGGGGAAGGACCACGCTCTCACAGAATACCAGCGTAAAATAGCAGCTTAACGCTGCTGTGTTTCGTATAGTGAGTGTAGAGAACCGGAGACCCTTTTTACTGGAAACGAGGCATTCCATCTTAGTCCTCACGGATGACAACGCATCTGCATTTTGATTCTTAATCGAAGATAGATGTAGATGTCTATGGGCCACAGCAACCACTTACCATCAGGTGGACTGTGTGCTCGTTTGTCACCCTTATTCTATTAAAAAAAAGTAAGATATTATGAACAATTAATAAGCATAATTGTGGTATAAAATTCCTTTATACCTAAAAAAAAGATTATGTTATAGGTATGGGGTGATAAGTCTTAAATTTGATATCCCTCGAGCAATAGCAAAGCAATTCTCTTCAGTGGCGCTTAAACTCTTACTGGCAATTATTTTGCTGTCCTACCATCAACGATAAAGGAAGCCGTAAGGATCCTCCACGTCTAAGAAGGTAGACTACGTTTACTTTCAAAACCTTTTTAAAATGAGCGAGAGGAGAATAGAATTAGGATAGTTATAGTTTATCTATCTACTCCATTATATAACACAATACATAAATGTAGGTACGTAACAAAAATTCATCAAACATAAGTTCAACCTTTTCTATCTTTCTGATGTGTTAAGATTTAATATAGTTATGATGATGATCATATTAATTTATAATTGTGATATGAATTGTCTTTTTCTGACTGATGTTGATAATGAAGACATTTTGAATCCAAATGACAAAAGTATGCACTTGCAGTCCGTTCATGGGCACTTAACTTCCTTTATGGTCCATTCTCAAGTTAGGAAGACAAATTGTTAAAAGTATTCGAGTGAACTCCAGCCCATACGTGGCGTATTTACAAACTGGACTCTTTTTCTCGAAGTGACAGCTCGTTTACACATTACTATTGACCTAGGCTGGATTGAGATTTATCATAAATCTTTTTTTAATTTTTTGTGTCCCATGAACTCTCATAAGAATCTTCACTTGCTCAAGTGTCGTTTAATATCATGATTTTCCGCCCGCAATGATGAACCGTTTTGTCGTTGGGTGAAAGCACAAGCCAGTTTGGTAAAATTTATTATATTAAATCACTGTTCGGCTTATCATCATCATTACAGCCAGTAACAAGTCCACTGCTAAACTGGATATAGGCCTCCCAATCTCAAGGAACGCAATTAAACCCGGTAATCCAGTTTAAAATAATGAGAAATTATTTATTTTAACTAACCCTAATCATATTGGAATGCATGAGCAACGGACTTTGAGTTTGGAGTTTTTTTTTTATAATGATACCGTGATACACAAATCACTTTAACATAAAGTAAGTAGTTGCAATTAACTTTAAGTACTAAAATCGAATACTTCACAGCTTTTAATTTTACTTACTCTCCACCTCCTTCGAGATTAAATCAGACGCCAGAAAAAAGTAAGGGTGTGAGGTATCTACTAAGAAAAACTAATTGACTGAAAACCTTAGCACCTAGAATAATTGTCAGGTAATAAGTCAGTCACAAGCCCGAAATCGAGGTTTTTTTTTTTTTAATAAAATTGTCTAAGGCTGGAATCTAGGTCTAAAGACGTAAGTGTCACGTAAGTACTTTAAATAATAATTGGTCATTATAATGCATTAATACTTATAAATTATCACCCATTACCATTACAGCTTATCAAATGTATACAGCTGAACATAGGCCTCTCTCATAAATTGCCTTTTAGGGATGATATGGTACGGGGTAGTGGATTCTTCAAGGCCACCTACACTAATAATTAATCAATTATTACATAAAAGCCGATACGTGGCGTATGCAATGAATGAATGAATTACATGAACGTGTTTCAGATGCCGAATACTGGCTAAAACAACAAACAGCCACTAATACAAAAAAAATAAAACAACTGCATCGCATTGCGCTTTGCACAAAGACCAGAAAAGTGACTTTCACTACAGAAAAAAAGTAAATTCAATTGAGCTCTTTAGCTTGATGTTATAGAGGTCGTTTTAGCGTGAATTTAAATCCTTATTGGCCGATGTAAAATATAAAGAAATAATAAAGGTGTGCTTTATACGACGATAATCTTGGGACTCGCCTTTATTGCTACGGTGAGGACAAGGCCAATAAAACATTTTCTCCCAGAGCGCTATTATGGAACCTGATATCTCTTGAATATCGAACGCACTTCAAATAGCAAGCGGTTATTCTTTATTTTTGTTCATTGCATTAGATGAACTGTTTATTTACAATGTAAATTCTAGGCGTGTTAATAAAAAAATATTGCATACAAATAATTGTATTAGGTAAGCCACTGAACGCCTACAACTTTTATAGTGAAAGATATTCCCGAGTTAGATGTCGAACATTACTGTTGTTATTTAACAGTAATTTTTTGATCAACTAGCCATGTAGTTTACGCTCGGAGTCGCAAGTGGTGACCGCTAGAAATGAAACAAGGGAATGGGGGGAGGGGGGGGGGGGGGACAGCAGCATCTTCGTGATAACAACATAAAATAACACTTTCCATATGCTGTATTATATAAATAAATCTAATAAAAAAGTAATGTTATGGCATATATACGTCCCACTGCTGGACACTTTTCGGAGAGGTATTCAGGGTTATAAAAACTCCGCCGCGTTCACGAGGTAAAAGTCATCGTCGATCACTACGTAAATCAGCAATTTCATTAGTGCCGGCGCGGATCGAACCCGGCTCGTTTGCGCACTGTGAAATTTACAGCGCTTTTCCCCCAGAGATACCTACCATATACACGAGTTGGTATAACTACCATCTGTATGCTATGAGGCCTTTCTAGCCTTCCCAATAGCCGCTATTTACGGCACCCATGGCACACATTAGGATAACTGATTCTTTTAGCCGCCAACATAATCCCCGGGAATATAATAAAGTAATATTATATATTACGTAGTAGAGCCAAGTTTGAGGTATATTATGTTTTTACTATGAATTGGTCGGCTCAATTGGGGAAGGACCACGCTCTCACAGAATATCAGCGTAAAATGGCAGCTCAACGCTGCTATGTTTTGTATGGTGAGTGTAGAGAATTAGAGACATTTTTTTCTGGATTAGAGCCATTCCATCTTAGTCCTCAGTAGTGACAACGCATCTGCATTTTGATTCTTATTTGAGTATAGATGTAGATGTCTATGGGCACAGCATCCACATACCATCAGGTGGACTGTGAGCTAGCTTATCACGCTAATTGTATAAAAAAATCAATATAAAAAATGTGACATTATAATGTAAAAAAAATACAACCAAATAGTGTTATGACTTACAATAACGCTGCATTTTATTTATATCCGAGCCAATTAACGCATTTCATCAGTAAGAAACGACCCCTTTATAGTAACTCCGCCTTTAGTAATACCCCACTTTTAATACCAAAGCAATGGTGTACGTAGTTCTATTGTTTCTCGCTTTAGGTAATTTTAAACCCCCTATTTATTAGCCAGGCTATCCCTTCTATTGTTAAGCCCGTATAGGCAATGACCCTTATTTATATGCCATTGTTTTTCAACTGCTATTATTTCTTCATTTAGTCGACATTTCGTATTCATTTGCCTTTCATCCTTCCTAATATTTCACTAAGGGCCTATTTTTCAATCGTCAGATAAAAGTTATCCATCGAATAAATTATAATCTGACTGAATATAAAAGTGAATCAATTGAACTTTATTTATTCAAACAACAGTCATTTTTAATTCGTTTACGTTGTATTTTACCTCAGAAGTAAATTTTATCTTAAAATTGAAAAACAGTCCTAAGAGATAAGGAAGTGTCTAAATAAGATAATCGATCGATTTTTTTTCTTATTTATACGATTGTCGCATAGATTAATGATAAGTCATCGCGCCCTCTGACCGCGCGATATCATTCATCTATGTGGTTGTCGTATGATTTATTTATTTTTATTAGTTCTTAGCTTATATTTTAAGTAAATATTTTAAATTTAAAGAAATAAATATAATAAAAAATATTTTTAATAATATTAGAAATTTAAATAAAATTAAATATAATATTATACATTTTTAAATACTCTGATACTTACTCGTTTGATTAGGCTATTTGCGTCTAATAAAACATTACACCAATTTTGCAATGTTAGTTATATTAGGTTAAGGTGGGTTGGGGTGGCCCTTGGGCGTACATTATGATGATATAATCGTTAACAATAAATAAATTAAAATATAATATTGAAAAAATTGAACTTTTTATTTTCAAAATTATACGGAACAATAAGTATTTTTTAATCATACGATTATCGTATGGTTAGCAACAGCCAAGAAATAAATGAAGCACTTGTAATCGGTACTGAATCTACCTAACATTTTAAATTATTTCTGAAACTGTCAAACTCTTAATCGTTATCAAGACTTTCTTATCGGTACTAAAAAATATTTCTTTAAATGATAAATATTTATCAGCCGTAATTTTCACTGTAGGCGAGAAAGGCGGGTTTGATATTCGTTAGTGTAAATAAAACTGTTATTTGCAATTTAAGCGCTGTTTTAACATGCGTTCGGCGGTGAAAACAAATAAAGCGAGGAAACTTGCATGTCTGATAAACATATCATTTTGAGGACAGTTCAGCGGCACGTATTGGAGCAGTACGATAGACTCATTGAACCCAGAAATAAGGAGAAGCCTGTGCCGTGTGTGCTGTTTCACAATTACTAAACGAATAAATTAGAAAAATGGCCAAAATTCGATCTCAATGGGAAAGTTTTGGTACGGACCACAAAATAATTTTTCGGTTACCAATTATACTGGATGTTTGTTTATGTGCAAATTATGTATGTAAAACGCCATCATGAACTGGGAGCAGGTAAAGGTTTTTAAGAAGGACGCAAAAAACACATTTTAAGTTTTTTTTAACTATTAAAGCCAGGGTTTGACTATTATTCTAACTGATAGTAAGTGGTGATGCAGCCGAATACGGAAAAGTGCATTGACTTAAGCCTATTCACACTTTCCTTGAAGTCACGCCAGTGACCTTATATGTGAAATGAATACCCTTTTTACGGTTAACGAGGCATCTTCATACTCAGGAGTAACACCGCACCTGCATTTTGATTCTTAATCGAAATTATACGTGATTCTCTATAGGTCGCAGCATCATTTATCATCAGGTGGATTATGTGATTTTTGTCATTGTTAAGTGTATAAAAATAATCGAGGGCACATTTCCATAAAAAAAAAACAGCAGTAAACAGTTTGATAGTGTCTACAACAAATGGTTCACATATAATATTTAGACCTTTCGATTATAACCACAAATAGACTTTAGTCTACTTGTAATGAGCATGTTATACTGAATACGTTAAAGTAATCATCTTGTACAGGAAACCCGCATCGATATATTTTTTTATTTAACAGAAACACACTCGTATCCCTCGTAAAAACGGATCTATACGATCGGCTAGGTGAGAAATAGACTCGCTTACAGACTGAGATAGAAAACGAAATGCTTTTCCAGTCCGTCAGTTCATTGGTAGATAGTCGAGCATCAGCTCTATCGCATCCGAGTCTGACTGATTGGACGAAACGCTCCGACGCTCCTTTGCAGGCGTGCGAAATAACACGTCACTCAAACACAACCGATAATAAATTCAATTTTCTCTCTCCCGCGCCGTCGAAATGACGGCCGGACAGGATTAAATGCGTCCCATTCGCCTTTTGTTTGCCACAATTCTACTTCCCGCTGTGTTGTTTTTTTTTTCGTCAGCTGTTTTTTGCTGGATTTTCGTAGCCGAGCGGAATACCAGCCGGTTTTCCGTATCTAGTAAAAAAATATAAGCTCTTTGCAACATGAAAGATAAGTTGTGTAATACTTTTATGAAAATAAAAATCAACGTAAAGTATTGTTAGCTTAGATTGAATTTATTTTATCAAAAATATCATATTGTTGTATTTTATGAACATTAACATATATTTTATTATTATCAAAGTTAAGTACATAGAGATATATACTAGTTGTCTATTCAATGCTTGTTTCGAAAGAAAATAAAACGTGGTAATTGCGTTAGTAAAAATGAATCTCGTGTTGATTTATTTTAATACAGTGATAAAGTAGCAAAATGTTCTGCTATAATCTTCTTTAAAGTGGCATTTTATTCCACTACAAAAGTGTGTACTCTCGTTTTAATGCATAATTTGAATAGTGTAATAAAGTGCAGTTCATGTCTCAGCGTCAGACGAGCATACTCAGAAATTATTATCATTCAAAGGAACGATATTATTCTAAAAACTTCTCTTTCCAAAGGTCTCGGGAATGAAACGGGTTTATAAGAGTGATTTACATAAAACTTGTTTAAATGTTAATCTGTGAGCGGCTAGAGGATTATGACGTGCCCTCTGACATGCGGCGTGACGAACTTCAGGCATCGATACACGCTCGCCCTTTAATAATTCACTTTACCAAGGGCGCTATATTACGGGGTAGAACTATTCGTATGACATGTTTTCATCTTATTACTTTATTATATTAAATAATCGCATCGTCATCTTAAGTCATAAAATTATGTAGTATATTTGTAGCAAGAATGGCTCGACTCGACCGGGGAAGGACCACGCTCTCACAGAATACCAGCGTAAAATAGCAGCTTAAAGCTTCTGTGTTTCGTATGGTGAGTGTAGAGAACCGGATACCCTTTTTACTGGAAAAAAGCCTTTCCATCTTAGTCCTCATGGGTGACAACGCATCTGCATTTTCAGATGTAGATGTCTATGGGCCACAGCAACCACTTACCATCAGGTGGACTGTGTGCTCGTTTGTCACCCTTATCCTATAAAAAAAGTCTTCACGGGTGACCACGCATCTGCATTTTGATTCGCAAGCGAGGATAGATGTAGATGTCTATGGGCACAGCAACCACTTACCATCAGATGGACTGTGTGCCCGTTTGTCACGCTATCCTATAAAAAAAAACAATCAGTTAAGACTTGACTCATTTGTTATGTTTAAATATGTCATTAAAATACATCGGAAGCCATAGATTATTTAGTTTTTCTCATATTTTCCAACGACATCCACGGGATGGAAATACTCAATTACACCGTAATAACACGGTGATGATTACATTAGTTAATATGGATTATATATGTAACATTACCTGATCTGTCATGGAAAATGAACGAACTTTCTAATATTTTCTGCATTGCATTCTGCTAGATGACCAACGAGGCCCTGGCGAACGACTGGTAGTTACTAGAAACGTAAATTCTGAATTGGTTTTAA
Source organism: Parnassius mnemosyne (assembly GCA_963668995.1). Classification (NCBI taxonomy): domain Eukaryota; kingdom Metazoa; phylum Arthropoda; class Insecta; order Lepidoptera; family Papilionidae; genus Parnassius; species Parnassius mnemosyne. The sequence continues at coordinate 48,850,758 of CAVLGL010000104.1, read as the reverse complement.
ATTAAGTTTTGTGCTAAGACTCCTTAGGGGGTAGTTTAAGTTTTGAATTGTGTAGTCTGTGTCTACTGCGCTTAAATTTTATATACTTTTTAATAACAGGTTCTTGAATAAATAAACAAAAACGTAAGAAACTTGAAAACTATAGCATACAAATAAATAATAAATAAAGAAAAATACCCTTTAGTATAAAAGCCCTAATACAAAATATCTCCAAACCATCTAAAAGCAATTAAATGTTTATTCACAAATAATACGAACACTAATTCTGAGTTTATAGAACCTAATACTGGTGATACAGACGAATAATGAAAAATATAATACATGTTCGCATTTTAAAAAGTTACAAGTCTTATCGGAACCATACAGCCGGCTCTGACTGAAAGCTTTTATTACCATATACAACAGTACAGTGTAATATAAAAACCGTACATAGCACTACGACAGGTGAATTTTCATAGCAACTGGCAGTAAAGCTATACAACAAACTAAAGTTTCACTCAGTACGTCATGAGTCATGATAGGTTAACATGCAGTGTTTGAAAAAAACTGTCGCCGACATAAATATTAATAGGGAAGGCCGCTTCAAAAAGCACAATAATTATATGATAATAATCGTGTTTGCGTTTTAATTAATATACAGGTTAATCAACAGCTTAACGCTGATTTACATAATTGTAGTCAACTTGTACATTTTGTATCCCCATGTGTCAGTCGGCTGGAGCTGATATGACAATTTGCATATTTTGGTAACGCTTGGCTTAGCCTGAGTTCGATAAGTGTTACATCTATCACATTATGTGTTATTTCAGTACAAGGTTTAATTTGGTTATCATAAAAAACATTAGAGAATATTCATATCTATATATATCTTTATTTGCAAATAAGTTAGGCTTACCTTAATTTTCGTTATCATTATCATCATGACATCCCATCACAAGTACAGTGCTAAACATATGTCTACCTAAAGACAGCCACAAAATGGTCTTGAGCCACCTGCATTAATCGTAAGATGGTCATTCCATCTAACCCGTTTGCAGTTTAATATTTATCCAGTCTCACGCCTTTTAAAATGTTATAGGGTTATTTAAATCATAAAAATCTAAGGGATATCATCGGAATAATGTTGGATGAAGCTTTTTAGTGGGTTGATAACCCACATTTTTGTATTACGTCAATGACGCACAGCCGCTGTTACATCAAGTACGTCCACCGAAAAAGACACTGTCACAGTCAGTCAATTTTACAATTTATTATTTCTGTGTTTCTTATTTTTTGTGCTGATTTTAACACTTGAAACTATTAGGCTATCAAGATGGCATGTTACAGAAATTTAAAATATATAGAGCGCATGTGAAGTTCATCAATCATTTGGAGTAGCGTAGTAGTGAGATATGAAAGAATACCTGTATTATGCCGTCGGCAGGCTGACTTTGCTTACTATTTTAACTATCATCATCGTCATCATTACAGCCCTTCACAAGTCCACTGAAGAACAAAGGCGTTTGCAACGTTTACGGTCCTGAGTCATCCGCATCCATCATTCCTGTATGTCTTATCAGGTAGTCACTACATCAAGTGGGGAGCCGTCATACACTCCGCTTACCGATTGCTATTTTAGCTATATTTTAGAAAATATTAAAGTGTTTATAATATGAATGTTATTAATGCATTGACATTAACAAATTGCCATCATTCGTGATATTTTGATGTAGGTATGTAACTTAGTCATGCAGTTTCTTCTTAAAATTAAATATTACAAACAAAAAAATGACAGTGATCTCAGTCAAATTATGCCAGCAAATAACTCGTTTCTTTGTAATTGGACGCAGTCGCTCCTGTCTTGGTTCAAGATGAATACAATTTAATATAGTAAGTTTAAATGATGTTTGCAAAATAATAATATAAAAACATAAATTCTTTAAATATATTGCGTGTTATTACTTTTCGCTATAAAATTCGAATGAAGCAAATGCCGGCGATTACGATTTACGAGAAAATAAAAAAAAAGACTTAAAAAAAAATTAAGCTCTATTAGTTGATAAAGTCACTGGTCAATCATCATCATCATCATTATTACAGCCCTTCACAAGTCAACTGCTGAACATAGGCTTACCCCAAGGAATGCCATAAAGCACGGTCCTGAGCCACCTGCATCCATCGACTTCCTGCATGTCTTACCAGGGCGTTACTCCATGTAGTGGGGGGACGCCCTAAACTTCGTCCGCCGGTACGAGGCCACCAAAATTATACAATTATGATTTGATGACTGACCTCGTAATTGGTAAAATAACCCCTGAACACAAATCCTTAAAACCTCTCAATGTAAGTCAAACATTTTTAATGTAAATAAATAGGTAATAATAGGTAACATTAAAGATTAGACATACATTAAGGATAATGTAGTGTTTTAAATTGTGTCTTAATATATTAATTGTTCTACTCATAAGCGAATTTATATTTATAAAAAAAAATTTATGATTGTTTGATAAGCGTTATTTTTTACAAACTACAACCATTTTAGGTTGAAGTTTCTCAAAAAACAAATCGGCTAAATGTTCTTTGCTCTGAGCTCAAGTGTCCTTTTTTGTTACGTCTTTAAGTATTCAATGCTCCATAAATTACATAAAATAATAAATCTTAAAAGTAATGGACGAACTAACTAATGTAGCATGCGCTTTAGAGATGAGTTATATTAGAGATAGAGATTTAGTTATATCACACAACTAAATCTCCTAAGTGTTTTTCAAGTATGTTCATACCAGCCTTCAAAAGCAGTGCGAACGTTTAAATTTTAAGATAGATATAATATTGTGTCTGCTATAAAATGTTGAGTTGTTAATTTATGTTTATTTAAAAGTCAGTGCTTAACTAATACGACATCTATTATTGGTGGTGTGACCGAAGATAGTAAAGCGCACTGGCGCCGCTTGAAATGCAATTTTACTTTGGAATTTTTAGGAATAAAGCTTACAACTTGCACCACAACGGCAGCAGCAACGATGCTCTCGGTTTATATTACAAGCGTTGATGATCGTTACCAAATAAGTAATGGCCCGCTTCAGACACTGCTGATTACATTCGCGATGATGGATGAACACACGTTTCGGACAACGGTTGCCTTCCCGTCACTTACTTTGTGATTTATAAACATCTAAAATCAAATTGAAATTATTTATGCAGAAAACTTTATGATACAAGTTTCGTTAAATTAAGGTTATGTTAATATTTTATCATTTTTCATTTGAATGAAACGTGTGACCGAATAATAAAATTTTACAACATGCTTTTATTACAAATATAAATTAATGTGCAATTGGTAATTAAAATGGATTGTTAAAGTTAAGATTTTACTTGAAAGCGATTAAGTTTAATACCTATTAAATTTAGTGCCTAGATGTTTAATGAATTTTGTAACATTAGATTAGATTAAACACCTTAACTACAATTAAATTGAGCTTGTTAAATTTTAAGTACTGTTTAAGGACTAAGAAAAGGTGGAAGATGCAAGAGGGGTGTGTCAGGATCGTGTCAAATGAAAGTCCGTAGTCTCTGACCTCTGGGTGACAGGCGTGTTTTTATTTATTATTTAAAAAACTTTTTTTTTTGGAACATCAGAATTCTCAATTCCCTCACTCTCATAAACCGATGGAAACCGAAAAATTGGATGGAAGTCCAATAGGACAAGAGAAACAGGCGCATGACTGTCGGTTTTACATGCCTTATGAGTCAAGTATGTGAAATATTTTTTTTTATATGATAGGGTGACAAACGAGCACACAGTCCACCTGATGGTAAGTGGTTGCTGTGGCCCATAGACATCTACATTTATCCTCGTTTACGAATCAAAATGCAGATGCGTTGTTACCCATGAGGACTAAGATGGAATGCCTCTTTTCCAGTAAAAAGGGTCTCCGGTTCTCTACACTCACCATACGAAACACAGCAGGATTAAGCTGTTATTTTACGCTGGTATTCTGTGAGAGCGTGGTCCTTCCCCGGTCGAGCCGACCCATTCGTGCTACAACTATACTACTAATATAGCTGCAGCATGGCTCTACCACTTATAAAAGTACAAGTAGTAAAATACTGCCAAGTTCCTTACTCCGGACTCCTACTCAGAATTTCTGGACAGTAAAATCCAATGATTTTGGCTCCAACCGGGATCGGAACTCGTGACAAAAGAATATTATTAATACCATACTCAAATTGCAGCCTTCTCCACAACCGTTACACTGTTCACCATTTCATCAACCTCCATTTTCTAAAATAAAAACATCTATCCAATAGGATGTTATCAAGAAATTCTTCTATCGGTACACAATTTCAAAGAAATCCCGCTTACATTCCTTTCATGACTTATTTCGTGTTGCAATACATGTTCCAATTCAATTTTCACGAATAGTGCTATCGACTCGGGCCACTGTATTCAGTATTTCCCTGAATTTACAAACTGCTGGGACCTGTGTTATATTGTGATAAGTCTATTTAATATTCATTGAATACGTAAGTACTTCCTATAGGGGTATTGTTTATTTGTTAGTGGTCACCGCCTACTTTCCATTTTAAGAATATTAAATGACTACAGCCTATATAAATGAATATTAAAATTTCAAAAGTCTGGGCGATGAGTCAGATTTTTTCTAGGCTTTTACTTTACTTTTCAAAAATCGTACTAATAATCTAAGTGTGAAAGTATGTTTATATGAATTCTGCCCTTCAATCACGCTTAAACGGCCGGATGGTTTATAGTAAAATTTGGCCCCATGGAGATTTTAACTTAGCTGAAAAATGCTTGTGCTCGGAGTGGTTCAACTACGACTTTTTTTTCTTTGGTAATGTACTCGTACAGTTGTATTTTGTCAGTGTCAAGTAAGAAAATATATTTCTTTAATTAAAACATCCGTACGTAAAATTGATGAATCACAGTGAAGTGTGTTTGTGAATGAAGCTTAAGCCAGCAGACTGTCAATGACGACTGTATTTCATGTTGTTAAGGGGGATAAAACAGTGATTGAATTTATAACGGCATCGCAACACCTTTTTTCACTAATATTTTACTCTCGGAGACACTTAATATACAAAATCGTAACACTTTTACGCTTAAAAATCCAGATTAAACCATTATTTAAACGATAAAATAGAAGCAACAGTCCGCCGGCGGTTAAAATCCCGCCAAAACTCCCAACTTTTCAGTTTCGCTCTTAACTGTTAGGCTACAGTAGCACAGTACATTTGTCGCTAAAAATTTTATCCATGGAAGTCATGAAAACTTTAAAATGTTTTTAAATATAAAATTTTACTCCGAACATGTGTCGTGTATTACCGCCATTTGGAAAGTTTAAAAATCTAAAAGCTTCTATTTCAAATAATGCAGCGTAAACAAAGAGGTTTTTTCACTCATTTTTGTTTCTTGCACGGAAAGTATTATATTCTCATACTAAGCTTTGTCTCAGACGGACAGAACAGTTAAGCGGCAGACCTGACGTGCCATAAGCTAATTATCTTCTATAGTTTTGGATAACTGGAATGACACGGATGACGCGAGCTTATTTTTTATTTCTTTTAAACATTAAACCGGCTTTGTGTTTGAGTAAGATATAGCGCATTAAAACTAGAAAACTTTTTGCTACATTCATTGTTTCAAATTTAAAATGTCTAGCTACCAAAAAGTGCAAATAAGCTGTATGATGGCAAGAAGATGTAGGATGGAAGTAAATAAACCTTATTACGGTGGCGATTGAAATTCCGAAATAAATAAAAATAAAGTAAGATAAATGTCGAATCAAAACTAATGTCGTCATACAGATGGTGTACTTCTGAAGCTGTTACGTGGAAAAGCTTTTTTTGTTGTTTGAAGTCGTCTTATACTTTATCTTAAAAGTTTGATTTTTAAAACCAAAACTTAAAATAATAATGAGGTAACTTACTTTGCTAATAAACAAAAAAACTATAATGTTGCATCTTTAGCACTGATATCACATCTGGTATGTTCTGTTTATCTAAATTTCCAATTACAGTGAATAAATTGTTTCGACGAGTATCATCTGAACTGTTATAAATCAATCAATTTGAAATATTATCAACTGTTATATCAATATTGAGCTTTGTTTATAACTGTTGATTAATTTTGATGGGTCACATGGCCGTATTTAATTTGATTTCGTTAAAGTACTTACTTTCTACTGCACTTAGAAGAAGACTTTAGCCGTTTTATTTATGCAGTAGCGGTCTACAGTTAAGGGTCATTTGGTGTTGTTTACTTTGGATCAGTTTCAAGTTTTATTTTAAGTAGAATACAAAGTGTATGAACTTGTGAATTGTGAATGCAACTATGCTTACTCTTGGAGAGCCGTGGTTTGGCAAGCACGGTTTGGTCACCGTTGGCACCAATGAATTTATTAATTTCTATTTTAAGTGCCGATTCACCACCTGATCGGCGGTAAAAACAAATCGTGAGGAAATCTATTTATTTATTAGAATACTACGGCATGATTACAGTAATAGTATATACAACCTTTATTTAGTTTTAAATTAATGCTAATTACAGTTTTCTTACTTAAAAATCAGAACATAAGAGTACAAGCAGAAAGAAAAATAACGTGTGCGTGTGTGGTGTATTTGTGTGTGTGTGTGTGTGTGTGTGTGTGTGTGTGTGTGTGTGTGAGTGCGTGTGCGTGTGTGTGTGTGCGTGTGTGTGTGTGTGTGTGCGTGTGTGTGTGTGCGCGTGTGTGTGCGCGTGTGCGTCTGTGTGTGTGTGTGTGCGCGTATGTGTGTTTGTATGTGTGAAAGTATGTACGAGTGTGTAAAATGCTATTTATTTTATAAAATAAAATCTATGTCTGATACATCAAATTTTTTCAAGGACATGTCAAATCCGCGCACTACAGCAGCGTAGGGACTAATAGCTCCATAAGCCCCCCAAAAATGAATGGCGCCCAGCAGTAGGATATATAAGGCTATAACTTTACATTTTATTTACTTCACCTAGCAAGTAAATTCATATATTATGTTAATACTCTTACATTCATAATACGCGTTATGTGAGTTTTGAAATACTGAATAATCATTTTGTAAGCTTTATCGATCTACCAAATCTATAATACCACAGTAACCTAAATAAGCTGGAAATAGGTTGATGAAGCGTTCCGATGAAAGACAATAAAACAGCCATCACAAAAATAATCCATGTTTATTACAGCTCGAGTCGTAAAGATTAAAACAGATTAACAAAAAGAATCGAGGTTTTATATAAGCACGACAAAAGACTTAATTTAGTTACAAAGTAATACGCGTATATAGCAATATTCAGTTGATTTTAAAAATGTTACCCTTAATAATGGTAACACAATGAACCTATTTTAGTATTTCATCAAACAAATTGTACGAAATAAAAACCGTTGTTATTACTTTAAATCCTTTCCCATGAAATTGTCTTTTTCTAACACTGGCTTATTTTAAAGTTTGATATTTTTCATTCGTCTAGGAATTCCAAATTCAAATAATTTTTGTGCTATATAATATGTACACATTGCTCATAAATGTCAGCTGTTCATTTGATTCGCCGTCATTTGTTTTTTTTTCTTTTTCTTTCATACCTGTGTTTGTGAAAACGGAAAAATTGAAAATACATGGAAAATTCACGTTATTTTCAAATATGAGTCCCGTAGTAGCACCAACGCCGCACAGACTGCACGCAATATCAAAGAAGTTTATGAACCAGGTACGGCAAATGAACACACTGTGCTTTATTAAAAATTTTATAGATAAGGGTCTAATACAAACTGTTTTTTTTTAATAATCTTAAGCGACAATCGAACTTACGGTACAAGTGATGGTAAAGGGTTACTGCACCTGCAACGAAATTCATACAAACAGATGCGTTGTTACCACCGAGGACTAGTAACTCACAAACTGTAGTTATACTGGTTCTCTATACCCTTCAGTCCGGAAAACAGCAGTGCAAGCACTGCTATTTGGGGGCAGAAATAGGTAAGAGGGGGGAGGGGGTGGTACCTACCCAGACATACTCCTAGACGCAGAAAGAAGTCCTACTTCTTAGAGAAACTAGATATTGAAATTGATTTTCTAAAGTCTGCTTGACGCTATTATAAATTATTTTATTTTCAAAGTACTTAAAACTTCTGTTTTTAGCTATGCCATAGTCTTGCAATATCCTCAAGTTGGTCATTTGTCATCTAGCAAAGTTATTTATCTATATAATGAACACTTCGCCTTATCTCGGCGTACTGCAATAGTTGACGCAGTAACGAACAACTTTTGATTTATTTTGATTGTGTCGAGTGAACTTACACTCTCGTACTTTTAGTCATGTAATATTCTTAGGGGCCTAAACATATGAATATGTTTGTATTATGTAGGCCTTTATAATTCATATCGTTATTTAGTAGAGTGCATTTATTTATGTTACTTTGTTATAAGCAAGAGTTATTGTTTTGCTAATTCATGACTGGATTCCAGTCACTAGAATAAAACGTGTATAAGAGTGTTTTGTTTGAAACTGCAAGCTAAGAATAAATTACAGTGTAATGTTGTTAACTTGTATCGCGTATTTATATGCATATTTTCTGATAATTTCTAGAAAAATAGATTTTTATTAAAATGCAGTGTCAAACGAATTTACAGTCAAGTGGTGACAAGTGTTTACTGTAGTCCATGGCCGCCCGCAGTCAGCTTCATACAAAGAAGGCTACGTATACTTTGTCGCCGCTGAGAATTCAGACGGAATACTTCTCAGCATGTAACAATACTGACTCTCTCAATTCCTTGAGACCGAAAGACAGCAATGCAAAATACTGCTATTTGGCATCAGAAATAGAAAAAGGGTGGTAGCTAACCATACTAAATCTTATATAGAAAAGGAACCCTGCCACGTAGTAAATAAATAATTTAAAATTCAAAATTTTGTACAACCGACTTCAGTATAAATTATTAACTCAATAGCTATTGGTCAAACCTTGATCAAATTTATATGGGAGCACAGAGCACCAGCTTTCAAATAAAAAAAAACATCGAAATCTGTTCACCCAGGAAAAAATTATGAGGTAACACACATAAAAAAAAACATACGGTCGAATTGAGTACCGTCTTCTTTTTGTAGTCGGTAGAAAAGGAACTCTACCACGTTATAGTTAAAATTCCATTTTACATTTAAAATAATTCAATGACGTTGGCCTGCAGTGCCAGTGTAAGAATATCCTCGTATCAATCACACATTTTAAGCGTGGTAGAGCCATGCTGTAGCTATATTGTAGTATAGTTGTAGCACGAATGGGTCAGCTCGACCGGAGAAGGACCACGCTCTCACAGAATACCAGCGTAAAAAAGCAGCTTAACACTGTTGTTTCGTATGGTGGGTGTAGAGAACCGGATACCCTTTTTACTGTAAAGAGGAAAAAGAGGCATTCCATCTTAGTCCTCACGGGTGGCAACGCATCTGCATTTTGATTCTTTATTGAGGATAGATGTACATGTCTACGGCTCATAACAACCTCTTACCATCAGGTAGACTGTGTGCTCGTTTACCCTATCCCTATCCTATATAAAAAAAATCCACGTATCAATCACACCATATCGTTCCGAGGGTATCGTAAGAGGCGACAGAGGGCAAATGATACAGGAGATGGGCAGCAGCATCTTTCTGATAACAAATAAAAATAATAAAATACTGCGGTGGTAATCCCGCATGCCAAGCGTGGCAAAATCGCCCATGAGGCAATCTATGAGGGAGGCCTATGTTCACTAGTGGAATTTTATAGGTTGTAATGGATGGATGGATGAAACTAAGTCGTATTATGTTGGTATTAATTATTTCTTTTTGCAGCAATTGAGTGTGACTACTAGTGCAGAGAAAATACTATCGAAAAGAAGTTCCTTATCGGACGTTAGGAATTTGGCGGATGGGAGCGAGGCAAGACAAAGTGTAAGATTTTTCTGTCACAACCCCTTCTGACGTAGTGTAGACGGCCTTGGCGGCTATAAGGAAGCGAGATGGAATAATAACCCTTAATATTAATATTTCTTATCTTGCCATTAAAGAAATATTTTTTTTTAATTTATTAATTGAATTAATTAATGAATAATATAATACGTTTATCAACAATAATATACTACGAAAGGAACTTCGTTCCAACCGAGTGTTCTACGGCACTCACACATGTTTTTTTTTCTATACATATTCGTCCTTTAAGTAATCGTCAATTTTATAGTAGTTCTTACTAGTTAATGTACTGCGTGAGAAGCGAGTATAGTTATAATATACAAACGTGAGTGGCGGTAATCACGTAAAAACGCACCGTTTACCGAAATTGTTTGGGATCCTGTTTCAAATCGAGTAACACATTTTCACAAAGTAAAAACACCATTACTCATACTGACACTAAGGTCTTTACAATCAGCGAGCGTTAACGGTACGGCGAACCGGTCGTAAATAATACACAACACGTAAAATATATTTTCTTCGCAATTAGGCCGTAAGAAATATTTAAAAGGTGAAATGAAGTATGGAGTAATCTTACATTCGTGTTTTAAGACTCCCACGGGAGTAATTTATTTGAATTTTAATTACCAATTCTAAATTTTACAGTTGATTAAACGCTTACAAAGTATGTTTAAGGGAGTAATAACTTTTCGAAAGTAGGCACCGAAAACTTATTGCTAACAACCACACATAAATATTTTGTTGTTATATTTATAATATCCTTTTGTAATTTTAATGGAATAAGGCAACATACAATCGTCAACTGTCTTTAAATGCCTTTTAGTTTTTACGTGGATAAATCTTTTTATAAAACTTCCTCTATGAGGCCATCGGAGACTTGACACCGAGATTTTTAATCGGATATTTTTTTATTTTTAAATAAAATAAAAGTGTCAATGAATTTATATTCCACTTGATGGTAGGTGGCCATTCCAAACCATGAACATCCGCAGCCAAATTTTATGGGCGATATTTTGCATCGCGCAGACGATAAGGTGATTATTGTTTCCCTTCTCTAATTTGTCAGGAGAATAAATGTAGGTCTTTCATTACTGTTACCGTGACAGCCTATCAAAGAATACTGCTGAACATAGGCCTCATATATTGCCTCATAGGGGGAATATTTGCCATAGAATTCACGTTTAGCAGGCAAGTTGACAACCACAGTGTTTTTTTTTAAAGTTGTTATTAGGAAGACGCTGCTTCTCATCTACTGGGTCAATTCCCTCTGTCGTCTTTTACGAGACCCACGTGACGATATAGGGTAGTTGATATTCTTACACCGCGCCACTACACGGTAAATGTGTGGTCTCCTCGGAGATTTAAATCGGATGTCCTTAAAAAGTCGACTTGATGTTAATATTTGTTAATGAAAATAATTTTTGATGCTAAAATTCAGTACACTAATTAACTTCAAATGCTTTAGTGAGCTGACTAAATAAAACCTTTTTCGATTTCATCACGCGCAGTGACTTGCAGTAAACATTAAGGCTAACCTTTTATATCCGCCCAACGCGAAGTTGCCGAAAGTTTCAAAGCGCAATTAGTTATCGAAAGTTCAGTAGCGGGGGAGCAAAGCCAGAGTCAACCGCAAAAACTGTAACCCGTTTCCATGACAACGCAGAAATAAAAAAATCCGCAGACCACACACCAGGGTATTAACCCAGAAGCGACCGCCATACTGTATTGAACGCAATAAAAATAAATTACTTAATTTTAATAGTTGCAATAACGCTTTCTCGGTGGAAGAACTTTAATTAATGGTTTGATAATGTAGCAATGTTTACGGCAGATAATAACTGACGCCCAAAGGCGTAATTGGTATCGTATATACAGGTATATAATTGTTTTGTTAATTATCTTTAAGGAAAATTAAATGTCGGTGTGAGATTCTGTTTCTGTGAATTGGAAAATTACCCCATTTCGTCCTAAAAGCGTCGTCTGGATTTCAAGAAATACCAACCCGATCATAGATCATGGTTTTCGATAAATGGGTGTTTAATTATTATCTTTACACCGGTCTTCAGCGAGACCGGCAACGGAGAGCAGCAACAAAGGTGTTCAGACTGTGGAGCGGCCAACACTCCGGATATACGGGTATAGTTTGGAAACTTCATTGATGAGTGATGAGTGATTAAGGCTTCGGCTCGATTCGCTTGTGGCGCCAACGACAACGCCGTCACATAATATGTAAAACGACTTAACAGCCACCTTTTAATTGATATCCTTCATCATGCTCACACAGAAGTTTGTCTTTATATTCACTTTTTCTTTACAAAAAATAACTTATAAGTTAAATCACACAACCACGTTTTGCCATGCTGGTTTATATAAATAATAAATTTAGAACTAAAATGGTAAAAGAATATAATGTACATAGTTTCTTGCTGGTTCTGTCGAGGACAGACGAATTTTCCGAACCAGTGAATAAGTATTATGTAATGGTAATCTTTATTAAATAAAAATTATTATATTCTGTTCTTTTGTACATCGATACTAAATTTCAATAATTTAGGTATATCGCTCTCAAGGTAAAACTCTGTGACAACAGACAGATAGTGGGATGATTACACAAGTGTTCCGTTTTGTTAAATTTAGTTCGGTTAAAAGGAGATAAAATGGGGGTCACGTCATCTTTAATAACTAGACCAGAGACTATACTATACTGCGTTTAGAAAGCGAAGCGATTATAGAATATTAGACATCCGCTTGCTAATCGTAGTATAGTAACGACAAATCAAACTTGGAATATCTAAGTACTATTTATGGATTAACGGTAATTATGACAAGTTTTGTAAAATAAATCTTGATAAAGTGCAGAATAAATCGAAACACATTTAATAGTTACCTTTATTATCATTTGAGTCGATCACAAGTCCACTGCTGAACGTACGCATCCATCCATCGCCTTTTTTTTATAGGATAGGGTGATAAACGAGCACACAGTCCACCTGATGGTAAGTGGTTGCTGCGGCCCATAGATATCAACATCTATCCTCTATTACGAATCAAAATGCAGATGCGTTGTCACCCGTGAGGACTAAGATGGAATGTCTCTTTTCCAATGAAAAGGGTCTCCGGTTCTCTAACACTCACCATACGAAACACAGCAGCGTTAAGCTGATATTTCACGCTGGTATTCAGTGAAAACTTGGCCCTTCCCCAGTTGAGCCGAGCCATTCGTGCTACAACTATACTACTAATATAGCTGCAGCATGGCTCTACCACGTATAATATACGTGTTCCCATACAACGTTAGGAATTAGTGTTCTTTTACGAGGTTTTAAAATGAGACTTTGAAGTTCAGTAAAATGATGAGTCTCATTACATATTGGCAGTAGAGATCCAAATCGATGGTTTTGCTCGGCGGTAAAAGCTAATAATAAACGATGCCCTCCCAATCCCACCATACACACAGCATCACCTTATTGAGTGTTAATCCGGATTTCAACCATGATCTTTTTCACACGTTTTTGTCGTAGGTGATCCACATTTCATCACCAGTGATCATTTTTTTTTTCAAAAATGATTCGGTGTCATTACGTTTCAATATAGAATCACAAATGAGTACATCATTCATTGGGTTTCTTTCAGTGAGCTCGTGTGGTACTCAAAAATCGAGCTTTATTGTATAGCCAGAATTTTTCAAATAGGTCAAAACTGCTTTGTGGTCAATCCTAAATTCTTTGGCTATGTCATATTCGATATACTATTTCAAGAATGGTACGGTACTTTATCAGTATGAGAGCGACCAGAGCGAGCTGCAACTGTGACATCAAAATTCCCGGACTGAAAACGCTTGAATCAACTTTGTGCTACTCTTACTGACACTGCATTAGATATTTGTAGACGTCACAAGTTTTTTTTTTCGCGATTTGTGTCGCATTTTCCCTTTTTATATAATAAAACTTCACAATGTATCGAATTTCTTCGTTAGTTTCACTCATTTTGGCGGGCAGAAAAACAATTGAAAAACGGCGGGAAAGTGTTTTTTTACATTTTCTTTTTCTTAATGTCTTATATGTATTGATAGTAAAACGAATGCAACCAGATATAAAGAAAAACCAAAGATTTTTTTTTCAATCTTATACAAACAAAATACGAAGAAACTTTTTTTCCGACCTATATGTTTACATGACATATGTTATGTCTTCTCGTAATTATTTCTCAATAAAACTGCTGATAATAATAATAAAGTAAATGCGTACTTTTATTTTCTTGTACTTCACAAAATAGACACAACACAATACAAAATGGACACGAACGGCTACTTCGCAAACAGTTTCAACTAAGTGGACGTTCAAATTAATTCACTTGAAGCACGATTAGACAACTTAAATAGGTGTCTTCTAACTATAGCTAACGACACATAAACACGAAATCTTCGAATATTCCATTTATTCCTAAGGTACACTGAGGGATCTTGCCCAAAGCAAAACATCGACCCGTGCTATGACAAAAGTCTGCATACCTACAAAGATATCTTTACAAACGTTATAATATTTATTTTAACGGAATAAAGTTCAAAGTAAAGGAACGAGTATTCTTTCGACGTGGACTTGTATACGTGCTCGGCAAATCAAGTGCGTTGAAGAGCGGATGGGAGAGTGCCGTGTCTATGAAAAATGGTGACTAGGGTGGCAGAATATCAGGAAGGGATAGGGGTGAAGCGAGGTGCTTTAATCGTAAGTGCGTGCAGAGACGTCGGTCTCATCACTTATACTATCGTTATATGTAGCCAACAATATATATTATAGTTTGTGAATACACTTTCGTCTTGACTAGTTTAAGTTTAGGTAAATGCTCCAAACGGTAAATTTGCAATAAACTTGCATACAAAATTTCTACATCCGTACAATCTAGAGCGTCCAATCAAGAGATCAATGTCTACAATGAAGTAAAATATCATAAGCAATCCTTAAATCCATACATCATCATCATCATCATTACAGCCCTTCACAAGTCCACTGCTGAACATAGGCCTCCCCCAAAGAATGCCACAAAGCACGGTCCTGAGCCACCTGCATCCATCGACTTCCTGCATATCTTACCAGGTCGTCACTCCATCTAGTGGGGGGACGCCCTACACTTCGCCTGCCGGTACGAGGCTGCCACTCGAGAACCTTTCTTCCCCATCGGTTGTCGGTTCTTCGAGCTATATGGCCGGCCCATTGCCACTTCAGCTTACTAATCCGTTGGGCTATGTCGGTCACTCTAGTTCTACTGCGGATATCCTCATTTCTGAGTTTATCACGCAGAGAAACTCCGAGCATAGCCCTCTCCATAGCTCGCTGAGCGACCTTGAGCTTCCTCATCCGGCCAGCAGTGAAGGACCACGTCTCAGTTCCGTATGTCATCACTGGCAACACGCACTGGGTGTACAGTCTCGTTTTCAAGTTTTGAGGTATACCTGACGAGAAGATGTGCCGTAATTTCCCGAACGCTGCCCAACCGAGTTGAATCCGTCGATTGACCTCTCGGTCGAAGTTGGACTTACCTAGTCGGACTATTTGTCCCAGGTAAACATACTCGTCAACAACTTCGAGCTTAGTGTTCCCAACAACTACCGGCATAGGTGTGACATGGACATTAAACATGATCTTTGTTTTGTCCATGTTCATCTTAAGACCTATCCGTTGGGAAACACTATTGAGGTCATTGAGCATAGTGCTTAGGTCCTCCAGCGATTCTGCCATAAGGACTAAATCCATACAAATAAATAAAATTGTAGTGTCTGTTTGTAATGTCAATATAATAGCTTTTTACTAAATGCATATGAAAGTATTTACGGTACTTATAATAAAAACAATTTTTAAAATTTTTCTCTGTCTGTTTGTTCCGGCTAATCTCCGAAACGGCTGAACCGATTTTGACGGGATTTTCACTGGCAGATAGATGATGTTATAAGGAGTAACTTAGGCAACTTTTATTTAAGTAAAAGAATTAGGGTTCTGCGCAATAAAATTAAACCCATGAAATCTAATAGTAACGCGGGCGAAGTCGCGGGGACCATCTAGTTTGTTACAAAATTATTAAGGACTGAGGAAATGCTGAGTACTTTTACCAGCTCCAGAATCATTTCTAAAACGGCTTTTTGTCCTGCAGTTTATTTTACTATGCTTTCATTAGAAATGACAAAAACAGTTTCAAAAAGATGATGCTTACAACAACTTACGCGCTGTTTATCTGTTTAATGATTTGATTCAGTATTATCTTTCTAGTGTTTTACATATTATGTATTAATGCTTTGTAATTTTAAAAAAACCGGACTAGAATTTCCTTCTATATAGTAGGGACGTTTTACATACGTATATTGCACTTAGACATACATTCAGCCCGAAATAATAATTTGTAGGTCAAACCGATTATACTCGCATTATGCATAGATGCTTAGGGTTTCTCTGCATGATAAACTTAGAAATTACGATATCCGCAGTAGACCCAGAGTAACCGACATAGCCCAACGGATTAGTAAGTTGATGAGGCATATGCCGGCCTTACAGCTCGAAGAACCGACAACCGATGGGGAAGAAAGTTTCTCGAGTGGCAGCCTTGTACCGGTAGGCGAAGTGTGGGTCAGCCCTCCGCTAATGAAGTGACGACCTGGTAAGACATGCAAGAAGTCGATGACTGCAGGTGGCTCAAGACCGTCCTTTGTGAAAGGCTGTAATGACGCTAATGATGATACGAGTACCCTTACGAAAATGGGAATAATTCTGTGACACGTCTATTGGGTGCAATTTTATTTTACTTCTACAGAACAAAGAAAACGACAAAAAAAAGAATTCTGTGAAGAAAAATGAAAGAGTATATAACGAGATACGAATGCAGTTTTAAATTATAGCAGAGACGTCACTCGGCGACGGCGTAACAAATGGTAACGAATTAGCGAATTATCTTGTCAATATTTACAAAGCCTGCGTCAGCTGTCAAATCTAGAGTGTAACCAAGTGAAACACAGATTGAGGGGTTGGACTTGACATATAAATTAAATTATTGCTTTTACACAAGAGAACCTTAAAATAAGTGAAGAAGGTTGAATATTCTGCAACAAAAGTTCTACGCAAGTGATTCTATAATTTGATTGATCGCAAATTTTAATATGTCAAGTGCGTACGTAAAAATGACCAATGATTCTGTTTAAATTGTTGCAGTGATTTCGAGAATGTTATTATTAAGCAATTTTTTTTTATTTAAAGTTGCTTTTCTCAATTCTCATCTCATCGTTTCTAAATGATCACATCATGCTCATTTACAAAAATTGAATAACAGCTATCATCAGTCTGCTGCAGTTCACTGTTGGGCATGCGCCCACTCCCGGCTTAGCACGACTCCCCGAATTTCGATGTATAGAAGACTAAATGGCGATCGCTTAAATCTCTTACACCTTTGACGATGTTTGTGATAAACGTAATAGCTGTCTAAGATTTAATTATTCGATACATTAACAATTTTATTTCTTTATTTTTAAGTTTTTGAAGATGGTTTACATTTTAATAAAAAGATATTTATCAGATCTCTTCAGATCTATATTCGAACTTGACATAACGAAAATCGGAAGAATTTCCTGGTCATAATTCAGGAGCAACATCCTCGTGAACGACTCAAGAAACGATGGTTGAACGCTGTAAAGTAGACATATAAATGCTTCCCAACAATCGTTTATCTAGGGATGCTAAAGATCAAGCAAAATGGAGTTCAGTCCCGGGAGCTGCCAACGCACCGTTTGGTATTACAGAATATAGGTGGAAAAGGTTTAAAAATATTGGCAAGGAACCGATATTAAGCGGTTCATATACCTACTAGAACTAGAATCGATACCGAAACATAAATCGTTAGGTACGTTTATTTTATCGATACACAAGAGAAACATATTCGAACTAGTTTGATACTTTTAGAGACATCATTACAGCCCTTCACAAGTCCACTGCTGAACATAGGTGTTTAGAGTAATATTCTCAAAATGGTATTTTAAAAAAGACATCTTGCAGATAAACTAACTTCACTTTCTGTCCTATGTTACTACCGAAATGATAACATAAATAATTTGGAAAATCCAAAAGTTCGAAGTGTACCCTCGAACGCTCATGTAGAGTTTTGAATAATGAATTTACTTTTCTACCGAATTCAAAGAGGAGGAGGTACTCAATTTGACTGTATGTTTTTTATGTGTGTTACCTCATAACTTTTTACGGGTGAACCGCTTTCAATGACTCTTTTTTTATTTGAAAGCTTGTGCTTTTTCTGTGGTCCCCTACAAATTTGATCAAGGTATGACCAATAATTTTTAAGTTATTCTTAATAATTTACATTGAATTCGGTTGCACAAAATTTTTAATTTTAAATTATATTAATAACCGAAACTCTTATTTCGTCAAGAGCTACAAAAATCTCTTTAATTAATACGTAATTTTTTTGACTGTTTCGTATTTTGTTACCGAAAAAATTGTTAAATAATTAATAAATTAAATAAAAAATATTAATGAACGCGACGGTTTACAATAGTGAAATTCAAAAGACTTCCTAAGGATTAAAATCTAAAGCTAATAAAAAAATCAATGTGATAAGTTCAGTTTTTCGAAAGATAGAGACGTCCAAGTGAAATTATATTCAATTAACTTTTATTTATAATAATCGAAATCAATAATTTCATAACTACGTCAGAAGTATTAATTTCTTTTATATAGGATAGGGTGACAAACGAGCACACAGTCCACCTGGTGGTAAGTGGTTGCTGTGACCCATAGACATCTACATTTATCCTCAATAAAGAATCAAAATGCAGATGCGTCGTCACCCATGAGGACTAACATGGAATGCCTCTTTTCCAGTAAAATGGGTCTCCGGTTCTCTACACTCACCATACGAAACACAGCAGTGTCGAGCTGCCATTTTACGTTGGTATTCTGTGAGAGCGTGGTCTTTCCCCGTTCGAGCAGACCCATTCGTGCTGCAACTATACCACTAATATAGCTGCAGCATGGCTCTACCACGTAAAAATTGAAATCTCCTCTTGCTATTGGTGTACTTTTTTATTATATAAGTGCAATATAATGCTGGTGTAAGTGATTTAAGGTAAGTAGATCGCGATTTTTTGATTTGGTGACAATAGTAGAGCACTACATCTCCGTTTCGCGTTCGATGTGTGCAAAATAAAGCTAAACCAATGTTTCCTTCCTTCTTCCACTTGGATCTGAAAAACTTACGAAATTTGCACGGAGTTTCCATGTTTATATCAGATTAGTGCGGAAACTTACTAAATTACGGTTGTTTTTCGGTCCATATCCCTCATTGTGGCGTGGTGACAGCGCAATTCTAACTTCGAATTCAATCGCAAATCCAATACTTGTGGTAGTTCTTTATCAGTCCATAAAAAGTTAACTGCTGTGGACATCACAACCAATCCCCGACCTTATCACACTAAAATAACAACGAATTTAGACTGACATATCAGTGTCCCTAGTGTTATTTTTACAACACTATTATTTGTCCCTACTTCCGATTTTATAAACGAAAATACTATTCGCAACCGGAAAGGATATAATTCTAATCATTTCACAACGACACTTGTACTAGTTTTAATGTTAGTGATGTTTTCGTATCATGAGCAATGAAAGTCGAGTGAATTCAAGGATCAAATTAAACTGGTCCACAGAATTTATACTCTACATTATATTATAAGGGATCACCACCCACGAGGTAGGTTAACGGCGTAGCATAGACCACATGTTGCTTGTCCATTTGCATGTCAAAGCGCAGTCTAACTTCTAATTACAACGTCGAAAGCCTACGTGACACTCCTTTAAAGACACTACAATCATGTAGGTGTATAATAGAACCACTTAGACAGATATATAACGTAGCCAGGCTTTTGTTTATGCCGCCACGTAACAAAATGGCCACTTTATTCTTATATCTTACACGGTTATGATATAGATGTTTCATTCTACCATTATCCATTACAGCCTCATAGGGGGAATTTTGCCATAGTTGACACGCCTGGCGTGCGGGTTGTCAACTGCAGTTTTTATTACTTTGGAGTTGTTATCAAGAAGATGCTGCTGCCCATCACCTGTTTCAATTTCCCTCTGTCGCCTCTTACGACACCCACGGGACGATATGAGGTAGTGGATATTATGATGCTACCACCGCCAACGCCGCCACCGGTTTACAGAGATATTTATATAACTCTGTAAACCTGTTTTCATAAGTGGTAGAGCCATGCTGCAGCTAAATTAATAGTATAGTTGTAGCACGAATGGGTCGGCTCGACCGGGGAAGGACCACGCTCTCACAGAATACCAGCGTAAAATAGCAGCTTAACACTGCTGTGTTTTATATGGTGAGTGTAGAGAACCGGAGACCCTTTTTACTGGAAAAGAGGCATTCTATCTTAGTCCTAACGGCTGACAACGCATCTGCATTTTAATTCGCAAACGAAGATAGATGTAGATGTCTATGGGCCACAGCAACCACTTGCTATCAGGTGGACTGTGTGCTCGTTTGGCACCCTTATTCTATAAAAAAAAATTATAAAGTATTAATCTTTTGGCTTATAGTGTTTAATAAATGAATGATTTAAGAAAATTATTGCTTTAGTAAGTGAATTGGATCTTTAAAAATAAAGAAGAGAAACCAAAGATATAAATCATACAATATTCATAAATCTAAGCGTATGAACAAAATACGCACACAGTCAGTAGCAGAATGAACGGAAGCAAACCACGAGCTTGGCATCGAGCCACGCACTCTCGCGGTTGAATTATAGTCAAGCAGGGAAGCAGATGTGTGATATTTTACTAGTTCTAGTACTTAATTGTGTTAACATTTTACTTTTTTTCACATCTGTAACAAATATTATATATTATTTTACTTATTATAAGCCAATTCTTAATTACAATCCCACCCGATGGTAAGTGGTGTTTCAGGCCTAGGTGGTAAATCGCAGTGTCTTAGCGCAACAAAAGCCTATACACTCTTGCTTTGAAGACACCCAGATTGTAATCATGATTAATGCATCTTTAATTAATCTTTTTAGCGATTGAAGTAATAAAAAATGAGAAAACCCATTTTCTAAAGTCCGCTTGTAATTTAGCAGAGCCAATTGCTTTAGATGACGTCGCCTTGAGGGGCGAAACACACACAAATTTTAAGTGTAGGAAAACTAACCTTACGGTTCATTTGTATAATCTGACCAGTGTGTCAGACCCCTTGTCCGTATAATATTATGTGACACACTGACAATCAGGTGTAAAGAGAAGACATGAAGACAAAAATATGAAGGAATTATTGAAATTTCTATTTAATGACATTTCTATCCTGGCATAAACTCGTTTTCATCAAACATAATATTCCACAAAAGAGAAATATGAAAAGCTTACTAATATGAAGTTAACACTTATTGACACGAAATCTGTCCTCGAATAAAATTTAAAAATAAGTAAATATATACTTTAGTAAATGATATATTGTTTAAAAAATTTAAGTTTCTCTTTAGATACTTTTATATTAGCACATAAAATGTTAAACATTTCTTTAAAAATAAAAAATATATACTAAAAAGATCCTTTGCGTTTGTTGCTGGAATAACGTTGGCAAAGAATATAAACTCAAGCAATAATACTCGTTCGTTGCTGCATGCGGCATTAAAACGATAACAAAACAACATAGCACGGGAACAAAATATATATTTAATGTATAAACGGTAGCGTGGGAGACATAAACGTATCACTGAGCTGGCGTTTGTGGCTCACTGAAACAATTGTGTGACCGACGCTTGTAGTTATTGTTGTACGAACTTGTATCTTCTACAATTTACAGCTTAATCCACATTATTTGTACACTGAACTAGGAAAATATTGAAGCTCTGTTTGACAATGTGTTACTATAAGTAAAATAATTAATAGGAATATTTTTGGTCAATTTATTATGTAGCGTCGCTTGCTCCTACTCGTCCTAAATTTCCTCAAATACGAAGAAATTTATTTAATATAGAACTTTTGTTTATTTATTTTTGTAATTTACTTTTGTTACATGGTTAACTCTTTTGAAAGATGAGATTAAAAATGCTTCCCGCTAGCCTTAAAATAACAGAAAGAACTCCATCAGTTCCATCAGAAAGAAAACAAATTATAAAAGAATGCTAGTAAAGAAAGGATTTGAAGAAGTACGAAATGTGGCAAATGTCTCCAACAGAACGTTTTCGAGTGCCGTAATAATTAAATGTGACAAATGTATTTTAATAACGCAATATAATTGGTTTTAATCTCAAACACTAAAACTGTGTAAAAACTTGTGTAAAAGCGATTGGTTGCGGCGAAATGGAATATAACAAAGACTTGTACCGTGCAGGATGCACGGTACAAGTCTTTGTATGACCTAAAAATAATGATTATAGGGATGGATGTTTAAATTAAAGCATATTTAATTAAAATATACAGGGTTATTTTGCAATAACCGGCCAAATATGCAGAGAAGGTTCAGAATAAGTAATATAGGCAAATGGTGACGAAAAATTAATTAAAAAAAAATCTCAAACATTGTGTCATTTTTATTTTTTAAATTGAAAATGCGTGGTAATGCATTACTTTAACTGATTTTACTGCTCACGCACACATTTGTAAGGGTCGATAGGTGGGCAAAAACGTTGTTGCCCATTAATCACATTCAATTTGGGATGATTTCAAATAAAAGTAGAAGAAAACTGCCTTAACGTTATATCATTATTTATATATTTGAACTTAAGTTTAAAATTTGGCTACTCTTTGTATCTTTATACCCTGTATAAGTTAGACTTTGTTGGTAATACGAAAAGCATTTTTAAAGTTTCCTTGGAGATCGTTTAATGATTATAAATAAAAATATTGATATAAAATATTTGTTAATAGTTCTCATTTTACTAGACCTTATTACCCACAGATTCCTTACACGCTCCCTATACTATATTATTAGAGTAATCGGCGCAAAAATAAATCCGTCTTCCTTTAACGCTAAATTGAATTGATGAAGCGCTTGTTGTGAATTTCACAGTACGCGAACATCCTGGGTTCAATTCCCGCCAGCAACAATGAAATCGTTAACGGCAAAAACCTGCATGTCTAAGAAATAAAAAAAAATATGTCGAAGACATGCGAAATCCTCCACCCTAACAGTCGTTGGGGCAGCGCGGCGGACACTTCTTTGGCCTAAAAACCTATGAAATGAGAGGAGTATTTCAAAGGAATAAAATATATAATATTTAAAAGCTGATAAATAACGTGTACATTATTGCATCACTCCTCCACAACCATTTTCCGCTTCGTCTATAAA
Organism: Parnassius mnemosyne; assembly: GCA_963668995.1. NCBI lineage: Eukaryota > Metazoa > Arthropoda > Insecta > Lepidoptera > Papilionidae > Parnassius > Parnassius mnemosyne. The sequence continues at coordinate 48,827,453 of CAVLGL010000104.1, read as the reverse complement.
AGCTCGACTCTCAATAACTCTCGTTATATTTAATTCAATAGACAGTAAAATTTTTCTTTCGCTTCAATCTTTTTAATTAAAACTTTTAATGGTGCCTATAAAAATATAAAACGAACTTAATGTCTACAAAGAGATCAGCAAAATTGGGATATTTCGCACTTTTTTATTTCTGTTTCAAAGCGAAAGTATTTAATTTTGATACGAACTAAAATTTATTATAAGACACGATGAAATTTCAATTTGAAACAAGCAGTTAAATTTTATCAAAAAGATATTTGAGTTTGAGCTCAACAAGGAGTTGTTTATTTGACTTTCATTTCTACGAATAAATGATTCTACATTTTATGTAGAATTTACGTCAACGAAGTTGAACTCAAGCTTGTGTTACATGCTCTTGTTAAATCATGAGTTGCCGTCGGCACCGAATATCTGGATGCCTTAATTATCTACTCGTAAATTAGCAAAGGGTTTTGAGACATGAGAAATATTAAGATGCAGTGTAAACTAAGGGCAATTATATTATCCCTTTCGAACCTGACCGAAATGATTGTGTGTCTTACTTAAAAAAAAAATATTAAAATACTAAAATGTCTATTTCACTACGCCAAACCGGGTTGCATGAAGTTTTATACGACTTATATCTTGTGATAGAGAGGGTAGATGGTGACTTAATCATCTTGTATTTAAATCATGATATAAATTACCCATTTTGTTCGACGCATAGGAGAAGCCAGAAGACCAGAGCCAAAGGTAATGCCCTCTATATCTGTTACTGCAGTTGCCAATCCGACTGCCAAACGTGGCAAATCCTTCTTACAATAGTTGTATATGTCTGTGGAACGACGTGTGAACTTCGGCAATTCTCATTCCCCTCGTGTTACGCTTTCAAAAAGCCTTTGCCAAGCAGTGACACGTATGTAGGCTGCGGCTTTACTTTTTAACCGACTTCATAAAGTAGGAGGTACTCAATTCGACTGTATTTTTTTCTTTTTTCATGTGTGTTACCTCATAACTTTTTTTTAATATGAACAGATTTTGATGATTCTTTTTTTATTTGAAAGTATACGTGGTAGGTAGAGCCATGCTGCAGCTATAGTAGTAGTATAGTTATAGTAATTGTAGAATGATTCAGCTCGAACGGGGAAGGACCACGCTCTCACAGAATACCAGCGTAAAATAGCAGCTTAACACTGCTGTGTTTTATATGGTGAGTGTAGAGAACCGGAGACCCTTTTTACTGGAAAAGAGGCATTCCATCTTAGTCCTCACGGGTGACAACGCATCTGCATATTGATTCGCAAACGAGGATAGATGTAGATGTCTATGGGCCACAGCAACCACTTACCATCAGGTGGACTGTGTGCTCGTTTGTCACCCTATCCTATAAACAAAATGTGGTCCCATATTTATCAAGTATAATTTGATCAAGGTCTCACCAGTAGCTTTTGAGTTATACTTAATAATTTATATTGAAATCGGTTGTACAAAATGTTTAATTTTACAACTTGTTTATTTGCCACGGTTTTAATATTTTGCGCGGAATTTTAATTCTTTTTCTCAAATTAAATTAGCCTAAGTTAATCTTTATAATATATGCAATCTGCCAGTGCAAGGCCCGTCAAAATCGGTCCAGCCGTTTCGGAGATTAGCAAGAACAAATGGACACACAGACAAACAAAAATTTTAAAAATTGTGTTTTCATTATAAGTACCGTAATTTTTTTTTGTATATGCATTTAGTATAAAAAACCAGTTATTTTTACATTACAAACGCACACTTCATTTTATTTGTTTCTATAGATTGTAAATCACATTTGAATAGCCATTCGCAGTGCAACTGTACTAATGCTAATAATTAGACTAATTGTATACCATAATTTTCATCAAGACAGCCCTTCACAAGTCCACTCTTGAAAATAGGCTGTCCCCAAGTACGGCCACTTCATAGGTCCACAGCTGAACATAGGCTTTCCCCAAGTAAATTTCAGCAATAGTAGTAGTAGTAAAGACATTTAACAGGCTGTAATTAAGGAATTAATTAATGTTTCTAATTTGCTTTTTATTTTGAAATCCGAATCGTGAGTAAAAAGTTATTAAATATACATTTATTTACTTTAACTTCTATATTTTTTTTTCAACAACACGTGAAGTCACCGCGAAAATAGGATTTATAGATCTTAAAATTATTTTTTAATACGAACTGTTTTAAATGACCTTAAGGCTTTTTTTTATTATTTTGTATTGCTCAATAAAAACATAAACACCGCTCTGTAAGTGGAATATTAAACAGGATTGCGTTTCTAATACAGCTTAATTACACTCGGAACAGATCTATCTGCGTACTGGATGCAGAGGCGTAAATCACGGCTAATGTAGGGAAGCGAGCGCAATTACGCCTGGATTTTACCGCAAGTACTCGCAGAAAGAAAATCGTATTATTTTTATGCGTAGGTAAACATGTTTATGATGCCCAGTCATAGGATTTTTTATTTTAGTTGTTTAGAATTTCGTACATGTAGTTATATGTTGGCTCCATGTGTATATACAATATTGTAAAAGTGTGGTAAATAATACGACGATCTGGTAAGAAATGCAGTTATCTCAGGACCGTGTTTATCGGCGTTAATATTAAAACACGTGAAGTTTAATTATCTTATGACTATTTAACTTCTAAGAGCTTATATGTTATTGTGAAATTTAGATGTTGCCAAATGACAACCTTCAGATATTTCGAATAGTTTACCAGATAAAAAAATATATTTAAACTAGGGATCCGCTCTGGCTTCGCACGGGTGATTTCTGTATCTTGACTACAGCGCCACCTACCGAGTCCTATTGTGAAACGAAAATATCCAAGGAACCATTCAAACATGCACAAAATTTTTATCGAAACCGGTTTACGATGAATTCATTCACATAGATACACACGGACAGAAGAATTACAAGTATATATATATATATATATATATATATATATATATATATATATATATATATATATATATATATATATATATATATATATATATATATATATATATATATATATTCCACTCATAATTAATTTAAATATATGTGTCGGTAATCTTAATATTGTAATTTAAATACGTTCATCTGTTTTATATGCGCATTAAAAATATTCAATTAAAAGTTTTGTCAAAGCTGGTTGTATTTTTCCTTTATCCTTTACAAAAGCTATAATGACGGTGTAACACCTGGCGATATAATACGATGCTTTGATATAAGCCGTAATGGCTATACTGTTGAACTGGTATTGCAGCTTTCTATTACCAGTCTCTGGAATTTGATTTCGGTCAAATTGGGATCGATTTTTCTACCAACCGGTCGTTTGAGCCTCCTTCATTAATTACACCACGTGCAAATAGGCACAGAAGTTACTGATAAATACGATGTATGTATCCTTCCTTTACACTCCTGTACCCCTTTTCTAAAGGTGGGGTCCGTGTAGATAGAAAGATGCTAGATAATATTGTCAAATGCGCATAAAATATTCTTATAAGTAGCGGCAAGAAAGTCAAGCGGTGACCGTTATTGTGCATAAGTTGCGCTGATTGGCTCGTGCCTATCGTTCGCACGCTCTGATTGGCTCTCCATTCGTATTCGTGCGATTCAATTCGTGAGCGTCCCCTCCACGTTTCGTTCAGCGCTATACTTACGTGCCGCGACTTGTAACATACATTTCCCACTTATTTTATACCGTCAATGTGATAAACTCGGAGGAAAATATGAATGTAATCTAAGATAAATTCATCAATTTAATCTCTGGGGATACACAGAATACTTCCGAAAACCAATGATTTTTACTTTTCCGGAGAATTTGTACCTTTTGATAGGAATAGTACTAAAGAGCCAGCGAATTAGATAAATGTGTGTGTGTCGTACTAAAAACGCGTGTAAAATAATTGAAGGCTGTATTCATCGTCTTATTTCGTCCCGTGGGTGTCGTAAAAGACGACTATAGAAAATGCCAGAAAAATAAAATACATTCCGATAGTAGCACTAACCATCATGTACCACCAGTAGTAATTTGTGGATGCTTATAATAGCAATTCTTATCACCATTTTGTAACTTTACGAGGATATTTGTGTAAGCCTTCCTAGAAGGAATAAATAAATAAATAAAAATTAAATCCAATAGGTATGTGAAATACCCAGACAAAAGACGTCTGGTGCTGTAATCGTCAATCCACCTGCCAAGCTTGACAATTAAGGTATATCTTAACAATGAGAAAGTAGCCACATCCAGCATTAGACTTTTACGGCTTTTGTGAATACTTCTTTAGGAACGTTGGGCACTTTTTGGATGTGGAAAAAGCACTGAACTCGCGTGACCGTCACGCGCACATACATAAAATTGATGAAAGTAATGTTGAAAATCCAATTGATTAAATTTTATCAAATTGATATATAAGTATTTATAAATTTGTTTTTTTTTTATTGTAGATAATAATAATCATTCTTTTTTATGTAAAAGAGCGTGATAAATGAATTTTATTACTATATTAATACATTGATAAAAATAATTTCTAATAAAAATACTTCCTGAAAAATATTTCTTAACAACCCAAAAATAATGTTTACAAGTTTGTGAAGCTAAAACGTTTTCACTTCTGACGTGCAGTTCTACGACTAACAGTTTCTTGATAGTTTTATTTTCTTGCTATTTGGCTGTTAAAATTTGGCATTAAACCTAAATAAACACTAAATTCATAAAAATCTAGTTTTAGAGCGAAAAAATGATATCTGACTAAAATTATCTTAACATTAAAAAGTCATGTCCGCGCACTCATTTTATCTCTCTAGTTGTTTGCATAATCATGTAAATCTACTAAGCCTCGGCCAAGTGAAAAACGCGATGCCCATTGAATAAGCAACTGTCTGTTGAATCCAATTCAATTTATCTTCTATTTCTCAAGCTACATTAAAATGTACTGGTATTTACCGAGTGGATTATTCCAGTTTATAAATTTTACTTACAGACTTTAAAGTCTATAAGGAGATTGCAATGCTATTTTGCGTAAGTTATGGAATTTATATAACCATAGATTCTACGATAAAACAGATTTTAATTGACTTCAGAGTGCTATTTGCTAGTTTTAGTGCAAATTTCTTATCGATAGTTTAAAAAGTTCTTAAGTTAAATCGCTCAGAAGAGACAGGAAAATATATTTATAATATTTATTTGTATTGCAAACATATTATATACACAATAGCAGTGAAAGAGATAGATTATAGCTCGTAAATGCTTTTGGAATAATTTATATCTTTTTTCTTTATCATAATTACCCCGAAAAATTGAACTGCTGGACATGGGCTTCTTACATTTTAAGTAATATTTGCGATAATAGTAACTCTTGATAAACGAATTAGCGATCACAATACCAGATGTCATACAGTTGGTATTGTGTGGCTGAGCCACGCTACAGCTTTATTATAGTTGTAGCACGAATGGCTCAGCCGACCGGGGAAGGATTACGTTCTCTTAGAATAACTACGGTAAAATAGCAGCTTAATGCTGCTGTGTATGTGTTACGTATGATGAGTGTAGAGAACCGGAGATCACTTACTGGAAACGACGCAATCCATCTTAGTCCTCAGCGGTCACAACGCATCTGCATTTTGATTCTCAATCAAGGACAGATGTAGGTGACTATGGGCTGCAGTATTCACTTACTATCAGGTGGATGGCGTGCTCGTTTGTCACACAATCCACCTGATGGTAGGTGATGTGTAAGTAAGTGATGACTATAAAAAAAACCTTCGACGCTCCTCCGCGTCTCCGGTAACGATGTTTATTATATTTAAATAAAATGGCTTAGTTTTTTTTTAAATAAACTATTTATTTATTTTTTATTAGATCAAATGGTTATTTAAATCGGTTAAAGACATGCATAAGACATAAATGGTTAACATAACTGCTACTAGTGTAAGAATATTGACCAAAATCTTTAGAAACAATTACAAGTAGAACGACAAGAAAAAAGAAACTGTGAGTTGTAAGACTTCATGTCAGAAGTAAAAACTTCTTAGCTTCACAAACTTGTAAACATTATTTTTGGCCTGTTAAGCAACATTTATAGGAAGTATTTTTTATAAGTTCTTTTTATCAACGTATTAATATAGAAATAAAATTTTCAATTATTGCGCTGTTTTACATGAAAAATAATGATTATCAATAAGTTTATAAATACACATTTGTACATATGTATGTGAGCGTGACGGTCACGTGACTTCAGTGTTTTTTCCCCATCAGAAAAGTGTACAAAGTGCCTAAATAATTTTCACAACAAACATGTTTAACAAAACCATAACTTACTACAATGACAACGGATTAATAATTGATAAGCAAGTCAGTTAGCACATTAATCAATTTGTATTCACCGTAGCCTTACGTTAACGCGAGCTTTCGCCAGCAAAACTCGGTAATACAAAACTCGCGCGACAGTTGAAGTGAAGCCTTAGCGGGTCTCAGGTTCGGGTAGGCTAAAGTAATTATTCGCAAGCCGGGCCGTCGCCGCGTCACACCGCATCAGTAGAGAAATGCGCTCTGCTGGAAAATTGATCTCGTGAATCTACGAAGCTTACGCTCTCTTGAACATGAAATACATGAGACCAATCTGATTTTTGATGTCATTTTCCTTTACAATGTCCATTCTCCATCTTGACAGAGGCATTGTTTATAAAAGGTTGAACGAAAGTTTAGTTGGTAATACTTTTAGACAAAGTAAAGACGTGTTATTTTCTAACACTCAGGTTTTGGGTAATTTCTATTCTGTTGTTGTTTTTATTTTTATTTGTGTATTAATTTGATGTTATACAATGTTTTTTTTTGTTTATTTATTATTTTTATTGTGTTAACTTATATGTAAAGGTTTACAAAGGGCAAAATTTATGTGTTGTGCTTAGAACTCGAATAAATACGTACGAATAAAAAAGTATTCGTTCTTTCATTGAATAGTTTAATGTAATCATCGGTACACACAATTATCCACCAATATATAAGAATTAGCAGCATCCCAAATAATTACACAGTACAGTTTCAGTTATTCAGCAGAGTGTACCGTATACAGATAAAGCTGGCCTCTGAAAAAATATAACGTAATTCCTTAAATCCTAAATCTTCATCATCATTAAAACCCATTTACATTTGGCTTGTCAATGGGTTGAACTTAAGCCTTCTTCGAGGAATGCCACTAATCACGCTTCTTAAACCACCTGCATCTATCGACTTATTGTATGTCTTAATAGATCGTTACTTCATTTAGTATTACCCTACATTTCGCTTACCGGTAAGGCTGCCACTCGAGAAGCTTCCTTTTTCTGCAGAGTTCCAAAAAGGAGACGGTACTCAATTCGACTGTATGTTTTTTTCATGGGTGTTACCTCATAACTTTTTACTGGGTGAACCGATTTCGATGATTCTTTTTTTATTTGAAAGCTGCTACTTCTCGTGTGGTCTCTTGTGAATTTGATCAAGGTCAGACCAATAGTTTTTGAGTTATTCATAATAACTTGTTTTGAAGTCGGTAGTATAAAAATTTTAATTTTTAATTATTTCAAGTTTTTATTAAGATTTGGGAAAGAAAAAATTTTTAAAAGAATTTTAAATATAATTCCTAGTAAATTCTTCTGTAATTTCTATAATTAAATTATGATTTAATTGAGCTGAAATTAAATATCCTTCCACGATTTACATTCGCTTTGGTAGTAATTATCAGTGCAACGAGGCATCACTGTGCCAAGCCACATCAGCAACAGCAAGCGCTCTTGTGGAAAATTGAGCCAGTGACTTCAACCAGAGCCAGTGCGCGAATCTCTCTCGACATAGACTGAGAGTTCTATATCCCGAATAATATTATCTTCTTATAAATAAGTATGTTTTATTATAATATTATTAATAGTAATGATAGCCAAAGCATAAAACAATATGATATTATTTTGTATATAAGAATATATAATAGACAGGTCAATCGACGGATTCAAGTCAGCTGGGCAGCGTTCGGGAAATTACGGCACATCTTCTATTCAAGTATACCTCAAAACTTGAAAACGAGACTGTACAACCAGTGCGTGTTGCTAGTGATGACCTATAGAACTGAGACGTGTTCCTTCACTGCTGGCCGGATGAGGAAGCTCAATTTCGCTCAGAGAGCTATGGAGAGGGCTACGCTCGGAGTTTCTCTGAGTGATACACTTAGAAATATATACCATAGCCCAAGGGATTAGTAAACTAAAGTGGTAATGGGCCGGCCACATAGTTAGAAGAACCGACAACCGATGGGGAACAAGGTTCTCGAGTGGTGGCCTCGTACCGGCGGACGTAGTAAGTGTAGGGCGTCCCCCCACTAGATGGAGTGACGAGCTGGTAAAACATGCAGGAAGTCGATGGGTGCAGGTGGTTCAGGCGTACTTTGTGGCATTTGGGGGAGGCCTATGTTCAGCAGTGGACTTGTGAAGGGCTGTAATGATGATGATGAAGAAGATATAGTTATCTTTTGCAAATTTCTCTTATTATCTATTTAATTTTTAAGATTTATTGAAGTTTACTCCATAAGAATCGTTCCATTTATAACGCACGGTATGAAAAATAAATATATGAGTACCTGTAGTAAAATCAAGCGTTTACGAAAAGGGAAGCCGTTATGGTTTTTCTCTGTGCAACATACTTGCGCATATCATAGCGCGAAAGGAATAGTGTAATGTAAGTCATATATTTTTATATAATATATTTTATCAAATCAACATAAATAAATAAATTGATTCATTTATTTCCTTTAAATATTGTATATTTTTTAAGAAAATCGCTTTTAAGAGTACACTCGTCACGCTTCGGAGCTGACACGTACAATTTCTTTTTCTTACATATTTTGTTTTGATTAATCAATCGAACAACTATCGATCGATAGCTCATTTTATATTGCTATATATTGAGGATTGGGAAGCGCACACGTTTGACTAAACAGTTGAACCGCGACTATTTATTTGTACATTGGCACCTTTGAAACGACATATCCACTTTTCCTTTTTTTTGTTTATTATGTATTAAATAAAGCAAAACAAAAACAAGTACTTTTTATTTACAACATAAGTTGTTTGTATAATTATAATCGAGTGATGCAAAACGACGGGACTTAAACAGAGATAACTATTAAATCGATAACAACTCTATCGACCATTTCCGCACCACCATCGACCAAACAGTTTGATCGTTATGAATTCGTCACCAGCACACAACTAGACTAAACACTTTGATCTATAACAATTGTACATATGTGGTAGGCTTTAAAATTCTGTTTCATTTGTAGTTAATTATGTTCTAAGATTTCTGATTCCAGGTTGATCTTAATAAAAATTAACATCACTTTTAATAAATATACACAAACAAATAATTTAGAAAGTATTGTTGTCCCATTAATGAGAATTAAATGGAAATAATATATCTTTGTCGTTTTGTTATTCATATTGTATTACCGTATCTTCCTTTTCCAGACGTTTAAAAGCGTTGATTATTCCGCGCTATCGTATCATGCCATCTGTTGCAATTTATAAGCGAATATAGCATTCATGTCTCACAGAATACGGGGTACTTTTCCGTGACATGTTTGCTAGAGGAAGGTTATAGTGGAGAGACATTATTTTGTCACAATGGTGGGTCCCGCCCACTTTGGGCAACGGCGGAGAAGTCGCCCGTTGATGCACTGCTTTTGGGGAGAGAATAAATTTTAAGATGGTCGGGACCGCAAGAATTACAGTGCATACAATCTCGCCGTATCTGTATAGACGGTCGTTTTAAAACATTCCGTGGAACACCCGCCCAGATGCCTCGCGGGCAGCTGGAATTACGTAAATGTTGTATGAATAAAAGCGCGGAAGGCGCTGTATTTCATGCTTGTGCAAACATCGTCTATCATTTTGGCGTCGGTTGCAGCCTTATTTATATGTTTAAACAATGGAATAATTTAAGATACTCTAAATCCAAATAAATATAGGAGGTAAAATTTAAAATAACGTTTAAAATTATTAGCGCTACGTTTTTTATTATCTATGTTTAATCAGCTTTAAAGCTATTTTCAACCGACTTCAAAAAGTAGGAGAGGTTTACAATTCATCGGAATCTTTTTTAAGGTATGTACACCGATTACTTGAAGATGCATGAACCGATTTGAGAAATTATTTTTTTTGTTTCAAAGGGTATAATATGCTTCCCAGGTGGTCTTATTTAAATTTTATCTAAATCAGTCGAGCGGTTTTTAAATGTATGGTTGTTTTTTTCCACATGTATGTTTGGTAATCATTCAATTTACAATCATTATTTACTTTAAAAGTAGCCTTTAATAACTGAAACATAAACCTTTGTAATTTGTTAAGATAATAAACATTACTTTTTTATTTAATAAGGGTGACAGACGACACATAATCTACATGAGGATAAGTCGATTATGTGGTTCATAGACTTACCTACCTATACCTTCCTATACCTACTTCTATAAAATAAAGTGTAAAGTAAATATTTTTATTCGGTTGCTTTTATTTTAAATGAAAACAGACTAAAATACACTCTGGTTTGTAGTGAAACAGATTATAAAAAAGGATTAGAAATGTAGAAACTAGAATTACTGAACGCATCGTGAGAAGCTCCGTAACCACAATACTCCTGACGTCTCCATAAACCGCAAAGAGCACGTAATCTAATACACGAAGCTCATCGACACTGGCTTTCATGGTCGCAAATATCGTATTACGTAAACACAAACTTTCGTCGAAGTTACTAAAGCATCACATCTCTATTTTAAACCCTATTACACTGAAATACGAGCTTTGTAAGCTTCGGATTCAATGAACGATAATGTGGTCCGTGGCGGCCGATTCATAGATTGCTTTTTTGTACAAACGTGGTTGAATAAAAGAGTAAAAAACCACGGTCCGCAACGTAGGTGGCTATCGTGTATCGTATTCTACTAGTTTGCGTGAAACGTTCGCAAGAATTGAAAATCATTATTTTCTTGTTTTCCAACCAATCTAGCTAAGAGATTAGATTACAACAAAAAGTTTTTAGTTTATTTTAAAAGCATACAGGGTTATTTTGCAATAACCGTCCAAATTTGCAGAGATGGTCCAGAATAAGTAACATAAGCAAAAAAAAGAATAATTAATTTTAAAAAATCTCAAATATTGTTCTTTTTAACTTTTAAATTCAAAATGCGTGGTAATACATTATTTTAACTGATTTTACTGCGCATGCACACATTTGTAAGTGTTGATCAGTAGGTAACACTGTTGTTGCCCATAAATCACATTCAATTTGTGATAATTTCAAATAAAAGTAGAAGCATTATTTACTCACATTTTTAAAGACTGCAATAAAAGTATATCAATATATATATATATATATATATATATATATATATATATATATATATATATATTAACTTAATTTTAAAATTTGGCTACTCTTTGAAAAATAACTGTGTTTCGCTACTAAAATTACTACACAATGTTAACCGGCTGTCATGATTACAATCACAAAATTTTATTTAATACTCATTATTACAATCACCTTCAACTGTTATAAAGGGCGAACTTAAGGCTTCATGAAATTCTCTGCCATTCAATCATGGGTGAAATGGTTTACAATGTTTTTACGTTTTTATTATAATCGTCTACTTCTATTGTCAAGCAGTAATGTGGTCTACTACTTGCAAGTAGATCGAATTCGGCCATGATACGACCAAACGTCAAACATTAAACGTCATAAATTACCATCTATACATATAAATAAAATTAAAGTGTATATCTACAATATTGAAATAACTGGCTTCTATTAAGCTCTTATAGTTTACCTGCATGATATTAAGACATTAATAACAATTTTTAAAATTTTTGTCTGTTTGTGTATCACTCCGGGCTAATCTTAGGAAAGGTTGGAGCGATTGTAATGAGACTATGAAAATATAGAGAACAATGCCAGGAAGAATCTAGGACATATCTTCTAAAAAAACTTCGTTTGCCTTTTTCTATCACAAACGTAGAGTAGCCAATACTGGGTACTGTTACTCTAAGAGGTGAAAGAATGATGAATGAACATGTAAGTCAACTAAAATTTAAATAAAATTGTTTATTTATAAAGCGCAACGAAATATTATCTGTCCACATAATTTGCCGGATTATAATAATGTCAACAGTCAATAAACATTGTAATATTCACACGAGTTGTCAATTGAATAGGTAACCTTTTTAAATTGTTATGTTGCATCATAGAATTAGAATAGTACTATTGCATATTGTGGTAATTGTAAATAAATAAAATGTCTAAAGAAAGAAAGAGCCGTAGCCAAAATTGGTTACTTTCTGAGAAAAACTTGCTGTTGGAACTCCTGCAAAAAACATTTCCTGTACGTGACAAAGAAAATAAAAAAAACAGACGGTGTTACGCCTTGGAATGTATACCTCTTTACTGTCAGAAACTTCTATCATATTTTGTAAACGTTGCATTATTTAAAAAAGCAATCCCTACAATTTTTACAAGAATTATAATCATATGAAAACAATCACATTGTAGCGACTGCCACTAAAATAATCTGGAATAACTGATCTACTCTATGAATTTTGTCAGTATAGCGATTTACTCTCGCATTGAGATACACCTGGGTTATGATTTAGTAAAACGAAAAGTTCTCTAAGTCTAGACTCTATCGTCTAGAGTAAATAGATTTTATTTGTAGCATAAGACATTCAAGATTGATCGAATCCATCCTAAATAATACAATAAAACATGCAATTTGCTCCTACCTAACCGCTTAAAGATGTAACATTGTGGTGCTAATTTTCAATGATATTACTCATTAAAATATACAAAATACTTTTTAAAAGCAGTGCATAATTACTTTATTCATAATTATTATACATTTACGAAAATGTAGTGTATGTACACAAAAAGAGTAGTTAAAAAATAAGTGATATTCATCCTGTAAACACTAGTAACAAACACAAGCTTTATTGAGGTGATGTATACCCTTTCATAAGAAAATCCCGGAAAATATACAAAATTTGGCCTCCTCAAAATTCAAAACTTTATTAAACAAAGTTTGTATAAAGGGATTAATATAATAATACTAAGGTATTTATGGATGATAATAACTCCTGGAAATGAGGTGATCGCTACCAAGCTATTTCTCATTTATTTTGTGTTATTAATTGTGAAACATTAACAAGTGTAACTTGTTTTTTTTTTAAAAAGTCCCGCTTGGTTTCTTGCTGGTTCTTCCCCGGACAGAGGTTTTTTTTCCAAACCAGTGGTTTATTAAACAAAAGAGTGGCTTTCAATAAGCATTATATAATTTAATCTATATAGAATAAAAAAGTTTCTGTTTCTGGTTCTGATGATATTTTACAAAATGTTCTGAAAATATATTTCAATGTAAATCGATACAACTAGCATAACTTTGGAAATCAATACAATTTCCCCAAACATTAATATAGGTTAAATCTACTTATCGCGGGTCTATGCATATAGTATCATTTACATAATTAAGTTGCTGCCTCGAGTGGTTTTAGGTGTTAGGTTAATAACTGCTTCTTAACATACATGAATATTCGATTGCTGTTTTAGTAAGTTAGTTGATTTAACTTGCTTTGAAATATATTAATATTTTATTTTTCAGTTTGACTATAATGAATATTAATTATTGTTTATTAAATGTTGTTATCGTTATAATTGAGACCTGTGTGACCTGTGTGTGTGTGTGTGTGTGTGTGTGTGTGTGTGTGTGTGTGTGTGTGTGTGTGTGTGTGTGTGTGTGTGTGTGTGTGTGTGTGTGTGTGTGTGTGTGTGTGTTACAGGCAATAGAATAATTTGCACCAGTTTCTAAAAGATACTAATATATTATAGAATTTTCTTAGACTAATGTGACTTTACAATACTATTAACATAATTATCATCATCACATCAGGTAATATTGGGTCAAACGTTGGCCAATCAACAATTAGGAAAAAAACTTTTTTTGAATATTGAACAGCATGATTAAAGTTATCATTTATACAGCCTGTATAAGATGCAGAATTATTTTTTATAGAATAAGCTTGGCAAACGAGCACACAATCCAACTGATGGTAAGTGGATGCTGTGACCTCTAAACATCTACATGTATTCTCGATTAAGAATCAAAATGCAGACACGTTGTCACTCCTGAGGAATGGGAGGGAATGTTTGTTTCCAGTAAAATGCGTTTCCAGTTCTCTACACTCAGTTACAAAGAACAGCAGCATAATCTATGAGATTGTGGACTATCCCCGGTCGAGCCGATTCATTATAAAATATAATATAGTATTTGTAATTAAAAAATAATTAAAGTTTACTTATAGAATACCACGTTAACGCAAACTAATTTTCATTGACGTTACGTGATCAAAATAAGTGACCCAGGCACGATTCCACCACAACTATGTACAGCACACGTGCAGAAGTCCAACAGTGCACGTACTGAGCTGTCATTAGTCTCCATTTGCACTAAAAAAGTATAGTGTAAATTTTGTAAGCGTACAGTGCAGCACGTATGTACGTACTTTCTATTCGTAAATAAACATGTTCAGCTCAAAAATCATTTTCCTTCAGTGGTTAACATGGACGTGTAGGAAAACGTAACGCATTGAGCTGCAGCATTGTCATTATGTATAGTCTGCATAAAAATAAACAAAACGCAAAACCACATTGTTGGGTGAGACCCGAACTGAAGATTTGAGTGCGTGAACAACGCTTCGGGCGTACGCGCACGTTCACAGTTATTCCCGAACATTGCGACCAAGCTCGCGTACATTTTGAAAATTTTTACTTGAATAAGTCCACCCAAAAGCACATTTATACCAGTGCATTACAGTCTCTCTTCAAACTGTGGTACAGTTTACAGTGGCACAGTGCCACACAGTGGTGAAGTCAGGCCATAATATTTCACAGTCGCGTATTGTTTTTATTCTTTTTGATTTTTTATAAAAATATATAGTTATTTTTTTTATATGTTATTTTTTTTTTTTTTATAGGATATGGGTGACAAACGAGCACACAGTCCACCTGATGGTAAGTGGTTGCTGCGGCCCATAGACATCTACATCTATCCTCTGTTATAAATCAAAATGTAGATGCGTTGTCACCCGTGAGGACTAAGATGGAATGCCTCATTTTCAGTAAAAAGGGCCTCCGGCCACCTGCACTCACCAAGCGAAACGCAGAGGTAAACCTCTACTTCACGCTGGTTTTCTGTGAGGTCGTGGTACTACCCCGGTTCGAGCCGGCCCATCCGTGCGACAGCAAAAGCTGCCGCGTGGCTCTACCACTGTTGTAATTGTTGTTATCGTTTAAAAAAAAGCAACTTAAATCAGACTCCATTAATAAGTAATCAGTCCACCTTCGGGGGGTTACAAAGTGGCCACAGCAACTCTTCAAATAGAGAACTAAAATAGCTTATTAATACAGATTGAATAAAACTACTTTTACGGATTTTATCGCGTTTAATTAACTTATTTTTCTTATTTTTATTAATTCCCGACGATGGTCACGGGGGACAATTTTATTCAATGTGTAGTGTTCGCGTAAATATAAGAAATCATTATTAATACAGGTTCATTTACCATTCAAGCAGGAACAGAATAGTGGATGTTCTCCTATTCAATATCAGTAATACGTGAGAGAATATGAGACAATGATACCAATTCTACAGTCTTAGATAGAACAACATTTCTACCATCTAGTAAATTTAAGCGACAATAGCTCAATGCTAAGTTTTCGAAGTCACCATTTGTTTGTGGTGAACCACACAAGCATTTTAAGCTTATTTCGAGTGTTTAACGGGAATAGTAGTAATGTTATTAACGTTAATAGTATATTTTTCTATGTTCCATAAATAAATTTAAATTAATAGAAATGTCCACTATCCAATTTTATTTCTAAAGTATATTATGTTTTTATAGAATCATATCAATATCATGTTTATTAATTATATATAATATATCATTAGTTTTATTTATAAAAATATATCAAATTAAAATAAATTTAACTAATTATGATGAGAACTGATATATTTAATAAATTTTAAATAGTATTAAATGCCAATTCGCAATATATGCAACAAAATTTCTCAAAATTTTAAGTACAACTTTTATGATAGTCAAACGCAAAGTTGGAATGGGTTTTAGGTAACATTTTGTGAAACCATTTAACCCTTGAATTAGGTTCGTACGAAAACTTCAATCATGGGGAGAATTCACAAGAAAGGCCGGCCCTTTAATATGCATCTCACAATAGTAAGGGCCCGAGTCCTGAAGAGGTAAGTCCTTGTGTAGGTATTTTATCTCGCCGCAAGCTCCCCTTTTTATCTTGCAGAGCTGAGACAAGGAATACGATTACAAGGTACTTAAAGAACTGGTTACTTGTGGTAAGCGGTGACAAACCGTTCTACTTTTAAAGTCACATACTTTGGTGCTTTTTGTTTTAATTAGTTTATTAATGAATATGTAAAACTACAAAGAATAATGACTCTTGTTGTTGTTAAATAGAGTCTACTTTATTGTGTACCATCACGAATCGCCTTAAAATTGGTTTAATGAAAAAGCTACTATTATCTATGTTAATTTATGTAATGAAAATATGATAAGAATTTATTTTTTACTGAACGCCCTGACTGCGCGTGGATATGATTTAACGACCATTTATTTCATCAATTTCTCGGTTTTACAAAAATACTCCTAATTTTTCAGCCTATATATACACTATGGTGATATATATATATATATATATATATATATATATATATATATATATATATATATATATATATATATATATATATATATATATCACCTAGATCACTCCTGGCATTGCTCTTTATCTTTTTGTGAAGTTTCATCACCATCGGTTCAACGATGGCTATTTATGTCTTAATGGAATGCAATTAACCAGCCCCCCCCCCCCCATGCCCCTCCGAAATTACTTCAAGGGAATGTATTTAGATATTACATATAGACACTTTAATTTTATTTATATGTATAGATAACGTTAAATGATACAAAAAATGCAAAAAGGTAAAAAAAAATGGCTCACATAAAGCTCAATGCACGTGGCCAGCGTTGACAGATTTTCAAACATTTTTATGTCATCTGTGTCCCAATTTATGTTCACAGATGCAACTCGTTGTATCTGCTAACACACTTACGCATTTTTTTGCACAAAACAACCGGCGCTATTTATTTTTACTTCACTATCGTAAAAATAAAATAGACGATTTGAAATATGGGGCAATAAAGGTTTAACTAAAGGGTCCCGTTAGATCGCCGACGTCTGAATAATATATACGCGTCCCAAGGGTGACTTGTTTTGAGCAAATTTCGAAGGAATGGTCAAGAGAACAATATAAGATCAAAGGGCTGTTAACGCGAATTTGCAGGTGTAGAACGGTTTATGATAATACTATGCTAATTTTATACTCGGTAATAATGTAGGGGAACTGACTGTTACGGGCATAAATAGTGTTTTGATACAAAGAGATCATTAAAATGAATAATAAGCTCGAGTCCAAAAGTACAGAACACAATTTCAGATAATTTTTTTCTTTAGGCGCATATGACAACAAAACATATTTAATCGGTACTTGAAATTTTGTGTCCCTGTGTTGGGCGACGGAAAAAGTTTTATACGCCTAACATGCCTGACGATTGTTAAGTACAGGAAAGTCGCAGACAAAATATAGTATAAATTCATTCATTCATTAGTGCCTATAGAAAGTCCACAGCGGAATACAGGCCTCTTCTATAGATTGCCAGAAAGGATAGTTGCCATAGTTACCACGCTTGAGAGTTATGTTGGCCACCTAATATTTTATTATTAGAGTTATTATGAGGAAGCCGCTGCTTCTGAACTCCTGTTTCATTTCCCTCCTTCACCGATTTTAGAATCTTATTATGGTATTTAATAACATAATATTTTTAATTTTATTTCTATTTATGATTTCACACTTATTCTGATCGCTAAGATGTCTTATATTATTTTATATATAAATTGTATTGACTATAATGTTGTAACTCAATTTTACCATTTTCACCGTTTAATAATACCGCTGTGGTCGCTTCGAGATATACTCAGCATTCTATAAACGCAAAATTCCGATGTAATTCCATTAAGCTATTTTGTGAAATGGAAATCGACTTATCTTAGTTATTTACTGTCGTCTAAGCAGGTTTTAAGGGCAGTCCATTTTGTAAGCATTGTTTGGACAATAGCGAGTGTCCGCATTCTTTTGGTAATAAATTATTTTATACAAATTGATGTTATTACGTTTTCAGTTCAATTATTAGAACTCGCAAAATAAAAATCGAAAATGCGGAATGTGTACCATATCCGACCCTTTCCTAATCTATGAGTTACATATGTAAAATATACAGATTGACGTCGAGAAGCAGCGGGAAATTGCGAGACTTCTGGTACTGCGAAGCATGTGTAATAAGACAAAACATTTTATAGCAGAAGTCCATGTCCGACAGAGGGTAGATAGTGTGATGGCTGATGAAAAAAAAGCATCTAAAAGTGTAATATTATTTTAAATTTTATATAATTGAGGTTATAATGTATTGAAGACTCCAACTCCAACAATAACTTAAATAGTGTATTTGGCACGTTCCCAAGAACTTGTAAACAAGTTTGGATTTAAATTATTGCATTTAAAATTTTTAAAAACATAGTACTTACATAATCAATTTTAAACACATAAAACAATGGACAAAAAGAGTCAAAATAAATGTTGCAGAGCTTAAAAATTTAACGTTCTAAACTCAACTTGCGGGAGCGGTGTTGCTAGACTGTTTATAGTTTATTTATACCAGCCCGTTTACCTTGACGATGTCTGTGCCATATTGAAATTCAGATGAGCATCGCATGTACTTTCGAAATAGCGCTTAATTCGACGGTAAAGTATAAAAACGGAATAAATGTATGCCAGTACCCACGGTATAGAAAAAACGTTTTACGATAGATATAAATTTTATCACGTGTGTTGCAGAGTTTGCGAAAAGTTTTTGGTAAAACGAATAAGCCTGACCTAAACGAATAATAATATATTTTTAAATAAGTAGAAACAAATGTTTATATTTATTTATTATTTTATAATATGCCCGTGTAGTAATAACAAGTTTCCAAATGGATCATATCGTAAATGAACTATAAACATATAATCGATGTAGAGACTAATCGTGGCCGCTTGTGATAAGAAGGCTGCTTCTTTCTGGCTTCAAGTTTAAGCCATTTATGGAGAGATGCCGTCAACTTTCTTGTACTGTTTTATGGAAATTAGAGTGGATGATAATTCTAGTAAAATATTTAATATAATATTGATGTAAATATTATCTTTGTAAGCCCACTGCTGACCATGAGACTATCTCAGGAAAGAGAATTTCCATAATTGCCATGTTTGACGGACGAATAAACTAACACAGTACCAGAAATCTTGTACCCTTGAGGTTTCGCCCCTTCTTAGATTCTGGATATTTCACATATGACTAAAGAAAAGGTTACTCCGCCGTTTATCTTTTCTTCGACGCTTGTATTCCTTTGTTGGATATCAGTTGTTTTATGCTGTCATCACGACACAAATTGATGAGCTTTGAATGTACTTTCATAGGTAGTTTTTAACTAAGGCTAAAGTGACTGTTGAAGTTCGAAGGTAAAAAAAAGATGAATAGATGTAAGAGTGCAATTCGGCACTCCCACTCGTTTGAGTAGCATAAAGTTTGACGGAAGCATGCTAGGTAATTTTGTCAGTCAATCAATTTGATCGTCTGTCTCTCTTTTGTGATTATTCCGCTAGAACAAGCAAAAAATACTATTCTGCGGTGATGATGCCAAGCCAATTTATTTATAAAATTATTATAATTGACCAGGTTCCCCGTCTGCGAAATAGACACAATAGCTAAACAATCGAAAGGTTCAATGTGATTCACGGTACACGGAAAGGGTTTATCTTTTTGGTGTTATTATGTAATAACGTATACACGTTATTACATAATAACACCACGTTACACTATGGTTTAAATTAGTGATGCAACGAATACTACTTTTACGAATACGAATACGAATATCAAACCTACTATTCGGCGAATACGAATACGAATATTTCGCTATGGTAAGAAAAAACTAATTAATTTGATGATTTTCTATTGTTCTAATAATTAAAATTTACAATAGGCAAATTTTTATTTAAAAAAACATAAAGGAGATGAACTTGGTTCCATACAAGCTTGGGCTCGGCGTGAACAAAATTTAAATATATTTAATTTTAAAGATTTAAACATTTGCTACTTATGACAAAAAATCATATTTTTGTAAGACCTGGGGTATTGTTATTATTTTGGTTTATTATTTGTGGGTTATGCAGTAAAATCACTCGTTCTTGAGTTAGGTTGTTTCAATAAATTGGAAGGACACAAAAGAATGCAGTTTTTTAGTTATTATTAAATAAAATAAAATACAACTCAAACTTTTTTAATTGTTTAATTATTTTCTGCAATTATTAATAAAATGTCATCTTGAAAAGCAGCCTGAGGCTGTACATTGTCATTTCTATTCCTCTCAAAACCCAAGTAACACATTATTGTCATTATGTGGGCGCAACATCCTACTGTCCTGTAAATCAAGAGAAAAGCCAAAGGTCAAGTTAAATTAATTCACGAAAATAAAAACACGAAATATATCCACAAACACAACCACAATGCCAAATGCGCATGACAAGTTTAAACTCGAAGTTACCAAGTCTCCTTCGAAATATGCAATGATCAACGACCATACAGCCTATTCAATTGTGTCCAATATAGTCCACTACAGAAATAAAAACCATTTAATTATGCTTATAATTTATATTTATATTATCTACATATTTTTGTATAACTGTTACGAACGATGTTAAGAACCCAATTTCATACATCTCCTTTGTAGATTTTCTGGTTTTAGGCGATTTCTTTTTTAGTCTGGATGTTCCCAGCCGTGGAATAAAGTCTTTCCGAGCCGACTGTACATAGTTTCAGTGAAAAATATTTTTGGGAGTCCCCCGTCGTTGAGGCTAAGGGCCAAAACACACGTCGTATTTTTTACGCGCCGACGACGCGCGTTATCCAAGTCCGCCTGTAATTAGAGTTGCGTACAAAAATATTCGTTTTTAAATATTCGTGATCAGTATTCGCCGAATACGAATATTCGGTAAATGTCAACTATTCGGCGAATACGAATATTCGTATTCGTATTCGTTGCATCACTAATTTAAATATAATTACGCTACGCTGAATGTGTAGTTCATTACGCTACATTATTGCTGTAAATCATTAATTGCGTAAATAGATAGTATGAAGAAAATCCACTATCATAATAAAATTATTTTTAAAAATAACCCCCTAAAGAGTTTCTATTATTTGTTGTCAAAAGTTGACAGCTTGCAAATGATATATTGTCTTTTTTATTTCAATTACAACTTCAGAATAACACATTGCTTACAATCTGCAGCCTCTGTATTCGATTTCAGATTAAGGCCTCGGTTGTTAATCATCCGTATAATGTCAATGAAGTGCGGTGTTGCAGTGACGGCGTCAGCAAAAGCAAAAATAAAATATTTATATTCTCATGTTATTACCGCAGATATAAGTTTTACAAGTCCATATTGATTACCGCAATCTGATATCGATAGTATTTTCAAAATAGGTGTAATTCAAAAGTGAGAACAAAATATTGTAATATTTAACCACACAAATACCTTTAATCGACTTTATTGTACCAATAATCCCGGAACTCAATTATAATATTCACAATGGGCCGTATCTGTTCCATTGAGGCGAAGTATTGAAATGGTCCAATTTGCATAGTTATTATAAATATGAGTTGAATGAATATCAGCGGCTTGAGAGTGGGCAGATAAATACACTTACAATAAACATCGAGGAGAGAGATAGCCAATGGTCACAAGTACTCGATACCAATTTGAAGCTACGTGATTAAGGGCTGATTTTAGTCATAAGAAAAACGTTAGATAGAATAAAATTTAACGTAAACAAATTCGAAATTACAGTTGTAAGAATACAATGGTTCAATTGTTTCACTTATACATACAGTGAGGTAATAATTTATATGATGTATAATATTTATGTATGTAGTGATTGAGATTTAAATATCAATAAAAATAATGAATATGCAGAGTTCAAATAAATTTTTAGTAGCGTAATTTTTAGAGTTCCGTACCCGAAGGGTAACCAACGGGACCCTATTACTAAGCCTTCGCTGTCCGTCCATCCGTCCGTCAGCGGGCTGTATATCATGATCCGTAATAGACACTTGAAATTTACACAGAGTGGATATATCTGTTGTCGCTATAACAACAAATTATAGACATAAAACAAATTTAAAACTAAAGGGGGCTCCCCTACAAGATTTTGTCAAACAATTATATTATATATATACCGATTCAAAATTGACCATTACGTGTCAACAAGGTTCTTTGAGAAAGACCGAGTGATAAGAAGCAACAAGAAGCTTACAAATTCCCAGCAGTATTATAAAATATAAATGCATGAGTCAAATGAAATTAGTTCTATGGAATTTCCCTATGTCCAAGTATTCTTATCTTTTAATAACTATCATATTTTATATCATCTATTATTTCATAAGAATGCTCGTCATGTGTGCCTCGAAATTAAACAAAGACAATTACAGTGCAGACTCTATTTAATGAAACTCTAGGGACGCGTATTTAATTGTGTTATTGATTTTATTTTCATTAAATGGAAAGTAGAAAAAACAACATAATATTTTATAAGTAGAAATAAAGTATGTAGTATAATCTGTAATATTGAAATAAGTAGGTCCTATTGAGCTCAGGGGGTTATTTGATGCTATTAACACAAATATAATCGTTTAAAAAATGTAGTCTGTCTTTTTTATGGGATAGGGTGACAAACGAGTACACAGTTCACCTGATGGTAAGTGGTTGCTGTGACCCATAGACATCTACATCTATCCTCAATAAGGCATCAAAATGCACCCGTGAGGACTAAGATGGAATCCCTCTTTTGCAGTAAAAAGGATGTCCGGTTCTCTACACTCACCATACGAAACACAGCTGTGTTACGCTGGGCTGGTATTCTGTGAGAGCGTGGTCCTTCCCCGGTCGAGCCGACCCATTTCTGCTACAACTATACTACTAATATAGCTGCAGCATGGCTCTACCAAGTATAAAATATATGTCTGTCTGTCGGGGATAATCAACGAAATGGTTGAATCATTTGTGATGAAATTTTACGAATAGATCGACAGTACTAGGAGCATAACATAGAAATGAATAAAATATAGATAAAGAATTTTTACAAAATTTTTAAGTATTTTTTTTTATTATTGTCATATTCATCATTCACTTCTAAGCGACTAACAAGCTCAATCCCGACGCCTGTCACGTTCCCAACGTACAAATTATATCAAAGCAACCGCTCGGCATTCCTTAACGACTCCGAGACAATCCGATCTGGAAATAAATATACAGAGCAAATAAGAGGCGGAAGGGAAATAAATATACGTTTATATGCTGTATAGAGGGATTCGTTAAAAGGGTGAAGCGGTCGTCACATTGTTTATTCAGTCGGGTCGGTCGGTCCGCCAGGAGCCTAATCCCGATCGATTCGTCGGAATGTTTTGGCCGCCTTGTTTCCGTGAGGTGGCGAAGCGGTGTGTTGCGGTTTGTCGTTGATGTGCCCGCGGCCTAATAGATGGGACGGCAATAACCCGTTATGACATCTATGCCTTTCAGTTTCGTTTTGGCTCAAAATAATATTATAAAAGTAGAATTTGATTTTAGTGTCGTGATGAGCTTCTGGTGTCTTTATTATATACACTGCTTTCTAAGATTAAAGTTTTTTTCCTTTAAAAAAAAGATTTCAAATCAAAAATATGACGTCACACATGACATAATCGTGGGTCTTGGGCTCGAAAACCGTGACTAAAGTACTGAGTACTAAGCAGAAGTTGGTGGACTGATAATAAGCGTCACACTCAATTATGCATTAGCTTCTTCACCTACAGTTTTATTAAGTGTTTAATGCTGCACATGTACCTATATCTTCTAGGAAGGATAATCGTCGAGCTTTACAGTCGGATTGACGATCTAGCGTACCATGCGTCCAACAACTTTGACGATGCTGCACGTCGAGTGTTGGAGTGTATAAGTATGATGTAAACGAGATGGTTACACCGCCATCTACCGGAAGACATAAGAATAGAAAAGAATAGATTTTTTTTATTCAATAAAGATTATAAATAATAGTTATTAAATGTCACTCTTTTGTTTAATTACCACTGGTTCGAATAAAAATTTAAAATCCTCTGTCCTGGGAATAACTAGCAAGAAACCCAGCGGGACTTTTTTTAAATAACAACTTACAATCATGTATATTGCACAGTTAACAACACAAAACAAATTAGAAATAGCTTGTTAGCGATCACCTCATACCCAGGGGTTATTATCATCCATAAATGCCTTATTATTTAAATAACCGTTTTTATACAAACTTAGTTTAGTAAAGTTTTTGAACTTTTTGAAATTTTGTGGTAAAAGCGTAAACATTGCTGCAAGAATTAATCACTGACTCGGTGGAGTCGAGTAACTGGCACTACTAGTTTTCTAGCGACTTTGGGTAATTTCAGATTTTTCTGACACTACCCAAAGTCACATCTAATGACATCTAAACGATGAAAGGGTTTTCTTGCGCCTCCTTCCACGGCAATTGTGAATATTATTGACGAATTTTAAAAGTTCACAGAAATATATTTTTTACTTATTATAAGCCAGTGCTTAACCGCAATCCCACTTGGTGGTAAGTGATCGAGCCCAAATATTCCAGAACTTACAATTTTAATATTTAAATTATTATACTTACAGCTATGTCATTTGCCTTCTGATAAAAATAAAAAATACAATATTCCATATACATAATAAAACAACCTTTAGACCGATATATAATAGCAGGCAAAACTATAGGCTGATATCTACTTTTGAGTGTCTCTACATTTTAAATGAAATCTTTAATGAGAGAATAATTTTCCTTAAAAACATTTTCCTTTTATTTCAGTGTAATAGCTTTAGACACGCCCGACGCAATTCATCGCTGATTTAGCTCACTCTTGTAAACTAAAGAAATAAAATTTAAAGTGTCCGTAGTAAACAAAATCAATTAAAGCAGAAGGTGTCCTAAATTATGCTTTTATTCTACTACATCTGTAAAAGCTGAAGAACTGTAAATTAAACTTATCATTTAAATTTTGAGGGGAGTTTTAAAATTCAGAGGGGAGGAGAATGAGAAATAATTTCAAAAGATAAGCTTGCAAAATAAACTGGAGCAGGTGAATTTTCTAATTTTCGATGAATGCCAGACATGTTGCAAATACTAATCATATTTATTTTATTTATTTTATTTACATATAAACTTACTAAAAAAAAACAGATTTCGAAAAAAAGGGCCCACACGCGATATCATCCAATTACTTTTTAGTCCTTTCATCCATATTTGGAATGCCGCACAGCCATTATTTAATTTCCCTCCCTTCGCTTTCGAACCGAAGTATAACACTTTTGCCTAGCAGCAGGAATTGATAAAAGACTGGTACTAACACAAACAGACTTAGAAGTCAAGCTAACGATAAAACTTTTCGAACAATATACATAAAATTGTTACTTAAAATAATACCATAATATTAATGTCTGAATGGAGAATATAAAAACGTTCTCCATTCGGAGTTCGAGTCACGGAAGCCAATCTCAACTCAGACTAGTCTTTACGATTGTGTGCACTGTCTATTCCCATGCTTAACTGATGGACGGCGATACGACAAGACTGGAGAGAGATCAGGCGCTTCAACGCCTTTACAATCTTTCTGAGGCTTGAGGTTTAAACACCGCCAGCTTTGTTACTTCCGGCTACTACTGAGAATTTCTTGACAGAAGAAACCAAATTTTTTTTTTATTAATATTTTTTTCGGAACCCGGGACCACATGATAAACAGTCGCATTTACAGCCATTAGATCAACAATACAGTACATTTCACCTGGTAAAATATTTTTTTTATAGGATAAGGGTGACAAACGAGCACACAGTCCACCTGATGGTAAGTCGACCACTAAGTGGTCGCTGCGGCCCATAGACATCCACATCTATCCTTGATTACGAATCAAAATGCAGATGCGTTGTCACCCGTGAGGACTAAGATGGAATGCCTCGTTTCCAGTAAAAAGCAGGAAGTCTATGGATATAGATGGCTCTAGGCTGTGTTTCGTGGCATTCCTTGAAATACTGTAATGAATAAATGAATAGGTGGAGAGTTATTAGCTACAAATTAAATGAGTGTGGGTGCTTTCGACCTCCCGAAGTACTTGTAAGTTCGATATTTTTTTTTTTTAATACTGCAGAAATCATTTTCTTGAAAACTTAATTATAGTATATATTCATTACACATTTAGGCGTCAAATGAAATTGCTTTCAAGTCGATATTATTATGTCTTGTTGAGATACGACGTGGAAAATGCATACTAATGTAACATTGTACTCTAATGCACAAACATCCTTTTAAAAAAATAGAATCCAACTCTGTGGATCTCAAAACTAAGACATATGTTGAAATTTGGATTTTCAAATATTGGCTTATAAACCGCCAAATAGGTAGACCAAAAAATCTTTATTTCCTAAGTTCTTTCTTTCTAAAAATTATTCGAGTGAACTGTAACAGATTACATCAGGTATGGCGTTTCCGTTTTTCTAACAACTGTTATCTAAACACTTCATTAATCCCGGTAGAAAACACACAGCAGTCGAATGTGTGAGATATCGTAATAGCGGCATTAACTTCATCTCTCCAACCGATCAAGGAATAGGGTCGGCTGTGCATTACCCTAGGCCGAGAGGATACGCGGCCCTATCCTATAAGAGCTACTGGATGTGTTATATTTTTGTAAATATACCTAGCAGCTCTTTTTTTCCTCGCACAACTTTCTCGTGGAAGCGACTATCACCAGTGATTTTTTAGTCGATACGACTTAATAAAAGAGCCTAGTCTTTTTTCAAAGGCTGGCAATACACCTGCAATTCCTCTGGTGTTGCAGTTGTTATGGGCGGCGGTAGTGACTTACCATCAGATGATGAGATAATGAACCGCATGATGATCGTTTGTCCTATCAATTAATGTTAACAACTGTAACTAAGCTTTAAATGCTTATATTAGTAGTGTTTATTAAAGTAGGTGGATTCGAATTCACTAATTTAAGTTCGCGGTCTGTATTTTTAACCATTAGGCTTTAACTTGAGCAAAATAAAAAATGTCATTATTTGTTTCCAAGTATCTGAACAATAACTCTTGTTGTTTAAAGAACTCAAGGCTATTATTTCCCAAATTTATATTAAGTTTTTTATATTTTCTAACCCATAAATAAAATGAATAAGGAAGTTAATTTGAAAAGTGCTTAAGTAATTTTTCCTTAAATTTTTACAAACCTTTTATTTTTAATTATCATACTAATAACACTTTTGATATATAATTTATGATCAAGTACTAAAAATGCTACAGAGTTACGATTTTGACTAGTTTGACTTATACTCATATTATCATTATATATAAAAATTACGTGTCACGTTGTTTGTCCGCGATGAACTCCTAAATTACTGAACTGATTTCAATGAAATTTTGCACACTCTGTGTAGTTTGGTCCAACTTAGAGATAGGATAGTTTTTATCCTGATATGTTACTCTCAATATTTTTTTATTACGAATTTAAGCATTTTTTATATGAAGGGTCGTCGAAAAGGGCAGAACAATGTCTGCCTGGCCAGCTAGTTACTTTTATAAGTTTACATAATCATAACTTAATTATATTAATTAAGATAAAGTCTCATTCCGATCACCCAGACTAGGTAGAGATTAAAAATTTTAATTTGGCACGATCCTCTGTGTAAGTACATTAGTAATAAAAAAAATACAGATGAGTTTCAAACAAAATCCGGGAATAAAATAACACTTCTAGAAATTATAAGATCCACATGGGGCGTTTTTATACCGTTTCTTGTGATGGTCCGTACGTTTTGCAATTCAAAGGGCCCTGGATAGGCTCGTCTCGAGCAGTTTGTCGAGAATACAGATGACGGGTAATATTGCTTTTTGCATATTATGTTCGACTGTTACATTTCTATTGTATTACAAAGCCAATGATAATCAATCAAAAATATTACATTCCTAAATTACATTAATTTACAGGTTATAATCACCAAGTATTTTTCAAAATATCCTTTGACCCGTGGCTTAAAAGGCTAATGTAGTCCTCGCGCCTCCCCTATCTTATTTCCCACATTAACAGTATAATGTGTGTGAAGGATAGGATATTTATAACAAATAGATGAGAACGGTTTCTCCCAAAAAAAGTGTTATTTTGATGAAAGCTATACATGAAGTTAAACCTACATGATAATAAAAAAGGAAATTGTGAGTGAATAATGTATTACATCTCGGAAAATGTATATGGCAATATAAAACACACAATATTTCACAGTACTTTAAAGTGTTAGGAATTGTCAAAACTTCCTTTACCGTAGACGCAAAACTTTGACCGTTAGCAGAAAATACGCGTTCTATTAGAAAATATGGAGCCTCAGCTTGGCTACATTCAGTGGCATGTTTATATTCCCATCGCGTGAGTGTGATACACCCCTTATGTCTTAACAACAAAAAGGAAAATAAACTTTATGTTAAACTAACAAGATTCAAGTTAGAATATTAAAATTACATGCTAAGGTAAAGTTAGACCGTAATACCTGTCATAGGCTTGAGTTATGCCGTTGGGCAAGTACTATTTTTTATAAATAGGCAATCAGTGAACAATCGGTGCCATATTTTAAATAGGTGGGTTGGCTCTTGATACATTAATAACTTGGACTGTTCAACATTACTTAGCAAGTGAGCTAGATACTTGCTTATAGGCTTAATCGAGGCGATATAAAGACATAATTTATCATATCTATGCTCACGTATAGAACGATATAATAAAATTTTGCGTTTTATTAAAGCAGTGCGTGTTATGTTCCAATATTACATAAAGTATTCACTTGTTAAAAAAACATTATAAAGAATTTATAGTTTTAAGCCAGTGAACATTACAAAACATTTCTTTAGGCAGTAGCACTTAAGTTAAAGTTACAGCCTATATACGTCCCACTGCTGGGCACAGGCCCCCTGTCATTTCTGAGAGGTTTTTAGGGCAAGGAAAGGTCCGCCGCGCTGCTCCAATGCGTGTTGGCGAACTTCACATGTCTTCGAAATATATATTTTTTTTTTGTCAGACATGCAGGTTTCCTCACGATGTTTTCCTTCACCACCGAGTGCATGGTAAATCAGCACTTAAAATTGCAATTAACAATTTCATTTTTTTATTTAAATTGGTGCCGGCAGGGATTGAACCCGGGTTTCTCGCGTACTGTGAAACTTACAGCGAGCGCTAACCATCTGAGCTACCACGGCATAGTGTAGCGGTGGGGTACGGTGATAGGACTTCTCTTTACCTAAATGTCCGCCTGGGTAAGTACCAATCTCTTTCCTATTACTGCCGCCACAAAGCAGTGCTTTCACTGCTGTGTTCCAGTATGAAAGGTATAAAGAGCCGATACAATTAAAGGCTGTGAATTCCATCATCAGACTTCCATCTTCATCGTGTTTGAAGTTGACTGTAGGTGTCCATAGACTACAGTGGTAGTACCATCAGGTAGATTGTTAGTTTGTTTGTCACTTCTATAAAAAAAACCTGACTGGCACATACCTAACATGTTACAGGATACAGGTACAAATCGTTTTCGATTTATTGGGAGTATATAGCCTGCGGTTGCATAGAAAAAATATTCAATCCGATTTGTGGTATTGAAAAATTGACTTACGTGCCTCTCCTGCCCCTCCCCTGTTCCACTTTCCTTCGATTGCTTTTTCCCCAGTTCATTTTATCACTCTTAAATCTTTCGCGGGAAGAGCGGCCGTGGATCCCACATTTACATGTAAATTATTTCCAATCACAGTTAATGATCTTGTAAAAACAGTGTTGCATACTCTTTCTTTTTTAACACATAATTCCCCAAACCTTGTCGGTAAAGGGTTTTTATACATTTTTTTTGGTGTTTTAAAACTATGTATTATAATAATTGCCATTATAACCTTTAAAAGTCCACTGATAAACATACGCCTTTCCCATTAATTGCTCAATGGTAAATTTGCCATAGTTGCCACGCGTGATAGTCGGGTTGTCAAAAGTAGTTTTTTTTTTAAATTTTGCGTTGTCAAATATATGCTGCTGCCCATCTTCTGCCTCAGTTTCCCTCCGTCGCCTCTTACGACACCCACGTGTCGATTTGGGGTAGTGAACATTCTTCTTACACCATTGGTGGTTATTGTATTATATATTATAATACACCGACACTACACTATATTATGTTACCGTGTAGTTGGGCAGTACATTAATAATGATTAACCATTAAATATCATTAATGACAAGCTCTAGATCTTGATTTGTTCCTAATAAATATACTGATATTTACAAAAATATGCATGCAAAAGCTTTACAAAATTTATATTCAAACATAAAACCCGTATTGATTTCTATTCACAATAAAAGTAGTTTATTCAATTAAATAGCAACCTTTTAGCGTTTTCGATTGTGTTGCCTCGTTCAAACATTTCTTATAAATATTTGTATACTTAACCTCATTCGTTATCAGATCTATTGACGTGTACGCAACTAGTACATCACCTACAAACGGATAGCGCCACGGTACGCGTGCAACGCACTGA
The DNA here is from genome assembly GCA_963668995.1 of Parnassius mnemosyne. Classification (NCBI taxonomy): domain Eukaryota; kingdom Metazoa; phylum Arthropoda; class Insecta; order Lepidoptera; family Papilionidae; genus Parnassius; species Parnassius mnemosyne. Next base: position 48,796,559 of record CAVLGL010000104.1, on the reverse strand, counting down.
GCCTTTGAACTTGGTTGTGGGGGCCGATGACCTCGTGACTGGCGCATCCAGGTGTGATCTTTGTTACACGTGGTGAGGTAATCGACTACGATGTTGTTCACGGTGCTCGGGTGCGTTCGAACGGTGTACGATGCTAACAGGTCAAATTCCCAACATGGACCCTTCTAACATTTATCAAAAACAATTAATAACGATTTCAATTTGTTTCTTATTTTAATACTCGCATTTTTAAAAATTATTGAAAATATTAATACTCTATAATATTTTGTAGTATCTCTAATTATATTTGTTACAGATATTATTTCGAGTGTTGTTACAAATATCCTTCGTAAATTATCTAGTTTTTTTTTTAAGAATCATTCTATTTACAACGAAGATGAGGGTGTTATAAAGCAAGGAAGAATTCGTGTTAGCAGACTTTACATATTCGCGAAATGGTTCTTTTGTAAATTTCCGATTTCCTCGCAATATCTTTTTTCATGTCATTTGAAAATTATAATCAACGATGTATCTAATGTAAAATAGAGTAAAGTTACAGCCTGTATACGTCCATCACAGCTGGATATAGGCCTCCTCTCACATCTGAGAGTGTTTTATGGCAAGGAAGTGTCCGCCGCGCTGCCCCAATGCGTGTTGACGAGCTTCACATGTCCTCAAAATAATTATTTTTCTCAGATATGCAAGTTACGTCACGGTGCTGTCCTGTTTTCCTTCACCACCGAGCATGTGGTAAATCAGCACAAAAAACAATTTCATTGGTGCCGGCGGGGATCGAATCACCTGATGGATACCTACATGTAGATATTTATGGTCCGCAGCATCTACTTAGGTAAACTGTGTGCTCGTTTGTCACCCTTATTCTATAAAAATATCTGGTTGTACCTGGCTAAACCTAGGTATAACCGAATTTTGACTTTTAGCCGTAACATATACAATGACACCTTAATTGCTTATAATTGAGCTCCCAAAATTTTACCAAGATTCAGTTCATGCATTAACTAATCTACTTATCTTAACAACTTCGATATTCGCGAAAATAACACAATAGATAAACAATTTAAATGTTCTTACATAACTTATGGGGCAGTGAAATGGTTGCATGTACTTCAGAAAATGCACTATTTTATTTTCTTAGTTTATTTTATAATAATCTAATATGAAGAGTCATATAAAATATAAAACTATAAATATTTCTTAGATCTACATAACAACTTTACAAAAATATATTTTTCTTTATAGACCCGTAAAAGTCTGCTGGAGATGAGTAATCTCGTTGTAAGACTCCATCTCTTGGTGGAACATATGCCTTAATCGTCAAGCTTTGTTGGATCGATCGGTATGACGTCTCGCACCCTTGTCGCTGCTACCCGCCGCTTGTCTCTGTATTTTAAGGCTCCAGTACACGTTGGTCGAGAGCGCTTGGCGAGCCCGCTCGGCAGATTTTTGTGGTGCGGTTCACACGTTGGCGTGCTTCATTCTTCGTTGGTAGCTAGACGATGATGGACGTTAGTGATCGCGGCCTTATTTTTATGTTGCTCATGTTTGGGGTTCCATATAACTGATTCATTGTGATAAGAATCAATGAACCTAAATATTTCCTCATTAGGCCATGTCGCCATGTCCGTGAAATCATTTTATTAAGCCGTAAAGCCTAACTATGAACTGAACACTCGGCCAACGTGTGATCGCTATTTGCGGCTTGCGCCAAATTTCTTTGACTTGTGCACGGGAAACCGACACTATATGGTTTGTCGGCGAGTGTTGGCCGCAAACGCAAAATACACACAAAACGGCCCAGTACACGTTGGCCGAACACACTCGGCGAGCGCGGTCGGCCAACGTGTACTGCTACCATAACGTATGATGCAAACGATAAAGTTATGCCGCCATCTAGCGGAAACCATAAGATGCCATCAGAAACATAACTTGTAAAAAAAAAGTCTCGCAACTCAGTTCTTCTACCGTAAAAAATTGTGAGATCTATGTAATACTAAGTCTGTTAATTTATTCAGTCTCTACTTAAGGGTCCTTCTGTCTTAAGTTATTACGTAATTAGCTAACCTAGCAACATCTTATAGCGACCACATCAATACTAAAAATCTTTTATACCTATTTTAAATAAATAAATTGACTCGGCAATCGCACTAAACAATCTATATTTCTGGCATTTCCTATACTAAAAAAACCGACAGGATGAATTGGGATGATGGATTTTCCTAAGTTATACATTAAACAAATATAAACAAAATAAATATAGTATTTAAATCAAATTTAATAAAAGTTAATCACAGATCACAGACATGAAACTTCATTTTATTTTAGTTTATTTAAATGTAATATACAAAGGTCCGAAGTCAACTAAATATATATAATACTGCTTATCAACGAATACACAACAAAATACCCGACGAAATTAAAGTATTACATAATATTAATTTATTTAAAAAGAGACGGTACCATTTATTAATTAAAAATTTTTATGACATTAATGAGTGACTGACATTGTAAGCTACATTCTGACATATTAAAATATGATTTGAAAAAAAATTTTTAATATCATTTGTTTAGTGTAATCATGATTTAAGTTTTATTTGCATTCTATATTAATATATTAAAAACATATTAATATATTTACCATTTTTATGCAAATAAAGATTATTGTTATTAAAAATGATAAGAATTGTATATCATTACTTATTTTCATTCAACTATTACAAAATAGGTAGTAAATGCCAGCTATCTTTCTGTGATTAAATTAGCCTCACTCGACTAGAATCGTTTATAACGGATACACTGCTTATAAGAAGTTGATCAAAGCCACCGATCTACTCGCAAAGTTTAAGATAAGAATACACATTCCTCATTGAGTATTCGAATTATCTCGGTTGTGTTGACACAGATGCGTTCAAAATGTATGGTGAATAACATAAGTTAAAAGCGGATTACCGCTTCTTTTGCTAAAATTGACTTTTTAAGTTACTGGTTTATAGTTTATTTTTTAAACCGAAAAATAACATGAAACTATGCATATTTCTTTAAAATAATAAGTATAAGTAATTAATAGTAAGTAGTTAGTAGTAAGTAATAAATAAGTAAAAAAAAAAATATAAGTAATCAAACAAATGGTAAGACATGCAAGAAGTCAGTGTATGCAGGTGATTTACCACCGCATTTTGGGAATTTTGGGGATCGTCTATGTTCAGCAGTAGATTTTTGAAGGACTTTTATGATGATGATGATAATAAGTAAAAGTATTATTAAAGTAAGAAAAATTATAAAAGTAAGAAAAATATTATACTCAAACTATCAGCTAACAGTTCACTACTGGTTATCGGTCATACTTATAAACGTTAATTATGACAGTCATTGAGTAAAAAGGAAGAGAATAACTTTAAACATTTCTAAAAGTGACGTCAATTTTAATGATTATGTCCCATGATTACATGCTACTATTAAAAACCTTAACAGGTCGATTTCCGGTTTGAGTGCGAGATACTAAATAAGCCCCACCTTGTCAATAAACTAGAACATTAGCCGATTTAGTTCTTTGAAATTCTAGTATAAATACACAATCTTAAAAATAAAATAAAGCGTGATATTAAAAATAGTGTGTCATGTATATCATCATCAGAATTCGCTTCTGCTCCTAACTTGTATCTGGCAATCCACGATGAGCTTCAGTATCGAATATGTTATAGTATTTATTTAGCACTGATTTCGTCTCAACAATGCTTTGTAAACAAAGACAAATGAACAACAGCAACAGGCCATAGAAAGTCGAACGATGATAACCTACGACCCAGTCGCTACTTATTCGTAGATTAATAATGTATTTTAAACAATGACAAAACACTATGAATTTATAATGCTTCTTAAATATCCAGCGTTCTTTTTATTAAAAATACTTAAAGGGAATATATTAACAAAATCCCTAGCAAGGTTAAAAAAAAATGTTATTTTGTTTTCCAACGAGACTATTCACTTCAAAGATATTATACTGTTGTTACCAAATAGAATAATAGCATTTTTAGTAAATATAAATGTGTTTTATTAACAAGTAGGAATACAATTAACGACAATAGGCCTGTGTTATGCTTAACAGCGTCTCGGGCCGAAATGATAAACAATTTAACCTAGAAAAAGCTTATTTCATTAGCCTTAAAGTGTAAGATCCTGGCGTTCTAGATCCATTCAAATATAGACATAGAGCATTTATAAGTCCTGTATACTTTATATTGTTCATTTACTCAAAAGCTAAATCATATTGTTTACTTTCTTAGAAGTCAAACTAATGTTATGTCATAGATATCTACTATTTACTTTATGTTATAAGACCTGTATACTATATATTGTTTATTTATTTAAAATCTAAATCATATTGTGTACTTTCTTAGAAGCCAAACTAATTAGATTCTAATATTATATGCTAATGTTTATAGTTTCCCATTCCTAATTGTATCTTAGAAAATGTTAACGATAACACAAACAAGAATAATGTTGTTCCCTTATCTTTACCGCGACCTCCTAGCTTCCTACACTAATTTAAACCAAATCCTTCGATCCCTCAACACTCTGCGCCCCCTTTTCCCTTTTCGGCAGAAAGGCCATACAAGCCAAAGCCAGTCCCACAGGTGGTGTTTAGTGGGTAGACGCTTAGGTTTCGCAGTGAGTCCCACATAACCACATAACCACGCAGCCGGCTGTCGTGGTGTGCTTAGAACATTCAACGCCTTCCTCCCCCGCTTCCCGGAGGGTAGCCCTTTTTATTGGTTCTGGGCGCAAAAAAAATCCCTCAACACAATTTCATTCCCAAGTTCTCTGTATCAACTACTGTATTTTAAGTTAGTTTAAAAGTATTAAATAAATTTATTTAACACATTTCTAGTGCGAGGGTATCAACTATCACACAACAACATACTACCTCGCCAGTCCAGTGTAGTATAGGTAAATCTTTGCATTCCTCTAAAGGTCTATATCCAGTTGTGTAATCATATATATATATATATATATATATATATATATATATATATATATATATATATATGAATGGTAAATATACACAAACTGTCTCGTATCAAATTGCGTGGCTCTTGTTATATTCCAGTAAAATAAAAAAAATATCGGCTTTACGTCACCCTCGAACGCAAACGTTTCTCGTTTTCCTACGAAAACAATTCGTCAAGACCAAAGCAGACCCACTTTCGTCAGCTCAAAAGGAAAAATAGCGGGCCAAACAAGCGAGCAACGAGTTAGGCCGTAACAAAAATCCAACAAAGGAATGATTAACGATTTTTCCACCCCCAAGCTCATTCAAGCCACGCCGATATTGAATCCGTTAGACTGCGTAAAAATGAAAGTTTTCTTTTCCCCACGGGCGACATACGAGCGTCGCGCCTAAATAAAACCAAGCAGCACGCGAAGAACCTATTCTATAGTAACTGAAAGCAGATAAAGTATGCGTAAAATAGAATCTTAATTTTGCTGCGTTTCTTATGGTAAGTGTAGGGGGCCGGAGAAGCTTTTATACTGGAAACAAGGCACTCCATCTTAGTCTTCAAAGGTGGCAACGTATCTGCATTTTGATTCGTAATCGAGGATATGTATGTAGATGTTTATAGGCCACAGCATCAAATTAACATCCACCTGAACTGTGTGCTCGTTTGTCACCCTGATTGTTCATTTTGCCCCATATTTATTGTGGAAAGATGTCAGAAGGTTTTGCAAAATGAAATAAATTCTATGGTTATTTTTTAAATTAAATATTTTCCAAGAAGTGTCCCCGAGCATTTATACAAAGTTTCGTGCGTCTGAATCAGTTTTGGAAACAATTATTTCAGTCCGTTTCAGACATCTCTTTTACGGCCTGCTCGAATACTATAGCGCATCATGAAATAATTTTAGGTAATAAAAATAAGGTCACGGTGCAACATGTGCTGTCACTGTCATCCAACATTCTTTATACTCTTATTATGTAATATTATCATAAACACGTCGAGACGAGCCAGCTTCATGATTAACAAAATCATGAAGCAATCATTGAATGTAAATTCAAGAAAAACAACTTCCTTCTGCGTGAATCCCATATCTCTGGTGCCCTTTGACCTACAGGACCCAAATTCATACTCGACCGAACTACTACCTCAAGGTATCCACATACCAAATTTAAAGTCAATCGGTCCAGTGGAACGGAAGTTATCGTGGCGGCATAAGGACTAACAGACTGCCAGCTAAAACCATTAACTTCCTTTCAATGCTACGCAGAAGGAAGTTAATAATCATGTCACATCACCATTCCTAGCGGGCCTATTTGAACATCTTTGGAGTAGTGTCGCACCAACACGATACTATCCTCCTCACGAGAAGGTGTTCGTATAGTCTAATGAACGCTTCTCAGTCTAATATGAAATATCTATTTAATCTCTTCGTCGGCGTCCACTTCTTTCTTTATATTTCAACGCTAACAGTTGCATTAGAAGGGTGATCCATAAATGCCATTAAAAATCTATCAATCCAAATATCCAATTTTAGGTGACATTTGTAATCGGTAAAAAAATCATCGGTCAAAAATTTTTCCGACGCAGATCCGTTTTTCTATAAAACACGTTATTTCAATTTAGCTCCAAGAGAGTCGAGGAAGGAAATTGGTATTTTAGCTTGTAAATAATTGTATTTCTAAAATCCATTATAACTGGCCAGTATCTTCAAAAAACTTTATTAGCAATATTTTCTGTTTGGCCTGTCGAAAATTATTTCTCGCATCTTTAGATGATTTATAGCGCATCCCAATCTTAATATGGAATATTGGGATATTTACGGAATTAGTATTCTTATGTTTATTGAATTTTGGATTCTCTAATAATCGGACATTACAAACTTTTTTTTTAAGATTTCAACTGTTTCATTTTTAAAGAATAGAGATCAAAAAAAAAATTGACTCTGATAAAACCATTAGATCCTCCTTCCTATTTTATTTTCATTTTCTTTCATACCATTTTTTCATTGTTTCTTGCGTTATAGTTCGTATAGAATTTTTAATAATTAACGACATAATCAGCTTTCCGGCTTGGTGGCTAATCGTATGTTCCATTTTTTTTTAATTAAAAATACCACACAATTAATTTTAATGAAAACTTCTTCAGGTATATTTGTCAAACAAATAAGATTCGAATAAACATAAAAACGAAATCATAATATCTTCTTAAACGACGAAAAAGTTTGATAACGTAGAAAGAATAAACGAACAACCAGTATATCAAAAATTCAAAACAGTAAAATCGAACTTTATGTCGATAAATTTTTAAAATACGGATAAATGTTCAAATTTAGCCTTTTGAATATTGAATCCATTTACAACAACTTCCATTTACATACATGTATAATACTTTTAAAAATCTCCAAAGAAACGAGTAAAACTTTACGAACAAACTTCCAGTGAAATAGTACACTTAGAATTTTTCTTCTGTTTATTCTATTGAGAAACATAAGTTCAGTAACTCTGTAAAAGTATTTCTAATTCAACGATTCAACAAAGCGCTACCCATTGTGTTCAAAGCCACAAAACGTTAAAAAATGGAAACCCGGCCAGCCGTATGTCCCGCCGAGAAAGTTGTTACTGAAAATCGTGACGTCACTACTTTAGCACTTTGCCCCTAGTTAGTCTCAGTCTCGTCAAAAATAAATGGCTGTCATTTGATAGCTGTCGCAAAGAACACTTTTTAATGGTATCTGAAACTTTTACCTGTTTAACTAACGGCTTATTGTTAAAGTTAATATTGTTATTGAAGCATAATATAAATGACATCGCACCTTGTTTAGTAGTTGTTACGTAGTATACAAATTTAGTACGGTTTAAAAATATAAAAACGTCACGTTTTCTAGAAATGTTTCATCGCCGGAGCTGCATAAGATACTATAATATAACCTATTTATGTATAATATAAAATAAAAGAACAACGATATGTGGTAAATAAATATCACTTCGTACGTGTTTACACAATTACACGTACAATTTTTTTAACTACAGCATATCAAGTCCAAATAACTATAAAAAATTGCTGATCATAGCCTCCCATAGATTGCTTCATAGTCAGAGGTGGCGAAAGTGAATCAACTACCCTACATCATTGTGGCAACTTGTGGAAACTTTATTACGTGTTAGAGCCATGCTGCCTCTATATTAGTAATATAACTGTACGTGCTACAATGGGTCGGCTCGACCGGAGAGGACCACGCTCTCACAGAATACCGACGTCAAATAGCACCTTAACGCTGCTGTGTTTCGTATGGTGAGTGTAAAGAACCGGAGACCCTTTTTACTGGAAACTAGACATTCCATCTTAGTCCTCACGGGTGGCAACGCATCTGCATTTTGATTCGTAATCGAGGATAGATGTAGATGTCTATGGGCCACAGCAACCACTTATCATCAGGTGTACTGTATGCTCGTTTGTCACCCTTATCCTATATAAAAAAAAAAACAAAAGATGCAGCAGCTTACTAAATATATCAAAGTTTTACTTCCAGCTTTTTGTTACAAATACGTCACAAACATTAAAAATGATGCGAATGAATATATTACTTGTTTTCCTATTTAAGTATTAGAAAGTCTAATTCATAATTGTGTAACGACAAAACCCATTTTAAAACACGGTACAAAATATGGATATGAAAGTACAGATATCTTATGTGTACAACTTCACTTCTGTGTAAGATGTTAACCCATGCAAATTCAATAGAGCGTGATGTAAAAGTCACACGTCTGTCGTCGACGATGGGCTCAGGTTGCAATTTTTAATGCAAAAAGGAATTCAAAATTAGCTCTCCGTATAAAGTTTCGCAAAGGCGCAGGTGCTGTTTTCACCTGGCTAGCATATGTTAGCAGCGGGTTAAATTATTAAATTTAAAACGTAATTTCTGCAAAGTTATAATTTTATACCTTACACTAACTTTGTACCACAGAACATGTGAGTATATATCTAAAACTTTGTACAAAACAAGTTTAACTAAGCGTAATATTTTGTGTTACATTTTAGATGAGTTAAATTCAGAACTAATTTATATTTGAACTATGAGAATAATTTCATTAATCACTTAAGTTTCAAAATATAAATATGTAATATTACAATTAAAAATTGAATTATTTAATCAAGGTCCCCGTATAATAAATATGATCAAATAGTGTCTCCCTAAAAGAATCCATACCCATTTCGTCTCAAAAGAACTCATCAGTTAATGAGAGGAAATTCAAATCGAGTGCCGTGTAACTGAAAGTAATTTAAAAAAAATATGACGTGCCCTAATCAATCAAAGTAGGAGGATATTAAATGCGCGGTTTCAGATATATTTGCATTCTATTACCGATATCCCTTCAAGTTATAGGGAAATATTTAGCGAAAAAATAGTACAAAATTATTTACATGATGTCAAAAAATGTTTATTCCTTAAATATTTTATCTATGTTATGCCTATTTTTGCTTACCGTCATCTGTCACTAGATTCCTCAGATAGTCCGTGGTCACTTACCTGTGGGACAAAAGAAAACATATAAAATATATTTATGGCTTTGTTATGAAAAGATAAAAACACTGAGTTAAAATTTTACTCAATAAATTTTATAAATTAAAAAGCACGGTAAAATATAAATGTTTAATATAAAAATGATAAAACAAAGTTTTCTTAAAATACGTACATAATTGTACGTATTTTACAAGACGTACAATAATGTTTAACGTTATTTGTACTTGTACAATGATTCAGGTCAAACGATTTAAACGAACACAAAAAAGCCTTTAAAACTATTAAGCGCGTAATCAGCACTCACACGCGGCGCACGCTAAAATAACGTCATAATTAAAAATACCCAGGCTAAGGTGGGAAAGTTCCAGGTTTTAGTGGGTCGGTTTATCCTTACAGTAAACCGAACAACAAGCCGACCCCGTTTGCTAATCTCCTAAGCCAAGTAATGGCGTGGTTTAAGGGATAAACTTTCAGGGAAAATGACAGAGGTACGAGTAATGCCTGAACTTTGCAAGGACTTAAAATGTTTTGACTTCGGACAAGGAAGATGCATTGCCATCGTCTATTTACGCTGTAATAAGTTGAATATCGTCCACTAAGTTTCTATCGATCAACTTCTTACATTTTAACCTTAAGTTTTTATCTAAATTTTATCTATAAGCAATATCAATTTTGAGAGCTCAGTCTATAATCGAATGCATTTTAAAGTTTGTAGCAACAAAGCATTTTACTGCTGATCGATGAGAAGAACCCACGAATCTCTTCTTCTAGTCAAAGTGCAATTTTTTATGGACAATTTTGATTTCTTTTTCAAACCAATACATCATAATTTATTTTAATAACCTCAATAATTTCAACATCTTTAAAATCTCGTGGCGCTTATTTGCATTTTTTTAAATCAACATTATTACATCAGGTGGGAAAGTATACAAGCACTGACATGAAATATTTAAAAATAAATAAAAGCTTTTAAAAATCACGGTAACGCGCTTTAAGCTCTTATGATGCTTTTCAGCAGTCGCTGTGAAGGTTAGCGCTTATTGTTGTTGCAGACGCACAAAATTAACGTCGTGATCAATTTGGACGAGAATAGCACTATCATAGTAGGGCCTTATGAAAGACGCTACAGCATTCTTGATGTCATAAAGTAGGTTTCTCTGACATGACTTGGTTCACATTTGCAAAAAAAAAAACATTTTTGCAAATGTTAACCTGGTTCTTCAAGTTTAAATCAAATGTAGGTAAAGATACTTTAAGTTTTTCATGGCAATAATATTCTTTAAGATGGTTGATATTCAATTATTATTCACACATAATATATTACTTATCTCTTTTTTTCTCTTCTGTTCGGGATCTAGCAAAGACCTTATGTTTGAAAAATACAATAGTGTAAGTAATAAAACATTTGCAAAATACGAACTACAAAATGTTTCGATTAACTTAACGTTACTGTAATTGCCAATTGTACGAGTATTAACACTTTTGACTTACAATTGATAGACTTCTGTAACAATCATATTTTTTTAAATTTCGCCAATATATGTCCGCTTCCACGTTAGCATTTGACCCACACTCAAACAAGAGCTTGCTACGAAACTACCAGGTAGTAGTACACCTACGAATAGCGTCGAGTAATGAGTTTTGTTGTTCAACAGTTACCGCTGGATTAAGGGACACTACAAACGATATACGACTGCGCAAAACTGCAAATACAACAGCAGTCGTAAACAATTGCAGCTGCGAAGTGCCACTAAATAAATCTAACTGAATTATTTATTAAATGTTTGATGACTATAGGGGCTTTGGCAAAACAAATTTCACGTAATATAAGATACTATCTCAAATAAGAAGTAATACCTACATAGTTTTTGTAATAGAATGTTCTTTAGAAAAAAATATCCAACTCACAAAATCCGTTCTCAATTAACAAAAAGTCGCGGGCTGACATGTTAGTTAATCATCTTGACATTGTTTTAAAAAGAACGCTGACTTCGGTTTTTTTTAAACAAATATTATCTATATCTAAATATGGGATCATAGAGTGTTGTAGTTTCCCGATAAAATCATGTCTGCAAACAATTAAGCGAACCTCGAACAGATTGCTTCGGTCCCCAGGCGATCATATAGAACGAGGAATGTTAATCGGACCCTTCGGGTCGTCTTCGGACGTATCCAAGATGTTGTAGGTAATGGAGGAACAACCGAACATTAACGTTGCATTGTGTGACCGATTGCAAATGTTTGTATCCACAACCTTTGTTCGGTTTACGTCAGCAATTAAGTCTTGATATTGAAGGGTTTTGTTTTAGATGACACAACACGAAAGGCAAAAATATTTTGGCAAATATTTGAATACACAATAAGTTTTAAGAATGAAGAAAATAATTTAATTAGCCGCAATAAACTTGTTAACAAAATTACTTTCTTCATCGTTCGTCGTCCTTTATTTGAAGTAGGCTAAATCCGTTTTCAAATAAAATTAACGTGTTGGGCTTATGAATGAACCGAGTTCGTTTTATCTTACTTCTTAACAAATTTATTTTAATTAAAAAGCCTATGTATAAACGTCAGCTTAAAGTCTATGTCTTGATTGTGGTGTATTCATGTCTTGGTGGTATTCATGTAATATCCAAAGTAAAAACATAATACGTCTCAATGTTATAATTCTTGACAGCTAATTGGCGTATATTATTAATAACCGTTAAAATTAGGATTTCAAATTAGAAAAGGATCGGCTGGGTAAAAAGGAAAACGTTGAATACCAGAGCGTGTTAACTCGTAAGTTATAAATAAACATATAAAAAAAATGTTGCACAATTGTAATGCAAATATAGACAAAAGCAGTCGTTGAACTGGTTTAGTCGTTAAAACTAGAGAGGTTGACAAAAATTCACCTGAAAGAGCTGAGGGATTTTTTAAAAATATTTATTAATTGAAAAGCAACAAACACTTGAACAATCTACCGATTCAATGAAAAGATATATATGAAAGCCAACCTATGAATAAGCTGTCCAGCAAATATAGTATTCTAGATTTATATGATCTATTCCTACAGGTAATTAGTGGTATGCGGAAAGTAAAGACTGTGTAAGAACCTCCGAAGGAGGCGGAGTTTTAGTCGAAATAATTTTTTTTTGTTTTTGGCCATTTTACCTCCTAGGAATGCAATGAGAACTTTTGCCCCTATTCAACCATGAACCTCATGACATCATCTACATGAGACTATTCAAACTGACTAGGCCTAAGGTTCGAGTCACCCCCCAACTGATTTCTAGTCTTTACTTCCAAAAATAACCTGCCGGACCAAACTATCGTACATAAGTGTGTATAAAGCGATGACCACTCTGCAGTGTTGTTTATCCACAGTGATTATTTAAACCAACGAAGCGCAACAGAGCTTCCAACAGAACTACAAAGAGTGTTGACATTGTTAGTATGGAATCTTATAAAGTTAGCACTTAAAATAAATGGATTGTCTTCGGATAAATTAAATAACTTAAATTTTATAAAAGTTTTCCTTCCATGATTCCTTTGTTACTATGTATTGTATTATGTATTGTGTAATGTATTTATTGTATTATGTATTATATTGTGTATTATATTGCTATGCTATGATCACTTTAATAAGAACATGTTAGGAATTAAATTACTGGAGTAATTAAAATTAATTATAATAATAAGGGTCTCATTTGATCGTAATCACAACAATATTCTCTATTTGAAATATGTGTTATATTATACTTTCTTTCCTTCATTTTGTTTAAAATATAACCTGAATTTACTTCACATACCCATCCAATACAGCCTATAAAACTTTACTGCTGAACATAGGCCTCCCCCATAGATTGTCTCAAAAATGGGATTTTTATTACTTTAAAATGTTATCAAGAAGATGCTGCTGCCCATTATCTGTTTCAATTTCCCTCTGTCGCTTCTTACGAAACCCACGGGACGATATGAGGTAGTGGATATTCTTACACTGCCACTACACGTGTTATGTTTCTTTTAATTTTCTGTTTCTAATTGAATTCTCCCTAATAACTCCAAAAAGCTTATTAATATTTTTAATAGCTTTTTACCTATAAAACCCGCCATAAATTTTGGTATAACCGTGCAGTGGCAGCGAGCGTATTTTGTCCCGTGAGTGTCGTAAAAGGCGACTATGGGAAAATGCCAAAAAAGATGTTATGGCTGCCGATAGATTAGGGTAAAGTCATCTCTTTTTCGACAGCCGTAAACACTTAGACCAAAGATGGACAGAAGCGTTCAAGGTGCGAGACGCTTGATACTGTGATAGTCAATCCACCTGTCAAGCGTGATGATGAAGGCAATACTTTTGCCTTAATCATCACGCTTGACCTTATAACCTTGAATTTATATAATTTTATGTTTTAGTTATGCATATGTTATTTTATTGCATTTATTGTCTATATATCGCATGTATTGATATTATATTTTGTATATTTATATTGCACATATATATAGTAATCATTGTTTTATTCCTTTACACCTTTGGTTACCTGGAAGAGATCGCTATATAGCGATAAGGCCGCCAAATTGTACATTTAATCTGTCTTTTGTTATGTAACCTTATATTTGTTTGTGGTGTACAATAAAGTATATTCATTCATTCATTCATTCTTACTGCAATAAGAGAGGCCCATATAGTAAAATTTTAATAAAGAAGAAGTGTCATCTACTGTTCATATTTCACTTCAGAAACATTTTTGCACCTATTTTGCGTTTAAATAATTTCATTGTTAATGTTTATGTTTATGTAAACGTAGCGCAAACTGAAATTCTTTGTAAGTGTGTAAACATATAACGCAAATTCTTTATTCGGACCGCAATATTTTGTTGTGTTTTTTAACCTGTTCGAATTCTCAGAAAGCGAGTTATTTGTTTGGTTAACTTTTAAAATCACCCAACACAAATCCGCTTAAAACGAGCCAAATGGTCACTTGCTCCTCCAAAAGTATGTAGTTATTCGGTTGGATTTTTAGCTTGTTTTGCGCATTTCGGCTTTAGTGGTGTATGTGCGAAAGAAAAACTCAAAGGTAAAACAAAATCAGCTTCCCTGTTTAATTTAGCGGGGGTTGACGACAAAAAAGCCTTGCCCGTTGTCGGACCTTTTTGTTGACCGACGTAACAGCGCAGGAATGCATTGTCCCCATTACTGTCCCCGAGTAGCTGTAAAAAGACGATATTTTTCCTCGCCCCTGACTCACTCAATTTATTAGTGAATCATTTGAAATGTATTAAATGTATTAAGTATTTATTACAATGACTCACGAAATAATACATTTTATGTATAATAGGCTCAGAAGGGCTAGAACCCAGAGCCGTAAAGCCAGTTTAAAAAAAAAGTAAAATTGTTTCAAAATGAACATTATGAAAACTAGTTTTTACATTAAATAGTTTATAATTTAATAATACATTTTTATGTGACATGAGGAATTATGAGGACGCTCAAGGTCGCTCAGCGAGCTATGGAGAGGGCTATGCTCGGAGTTTCTCTGCGTGATAAACTTAGAAATGAGGATATCCGCAGTAGAACCAGAGTGACCGACATAGCCCAATGGATTAGTAAGCTGAAGTGGCAATGGGCCGGTCATATAGCTCGAAGAACCGACAACCGATGGGAAAAAAGGTTCTCGAGTGGCGGCCTCATACCGGCGGACGAAGTGTAGGGCGTCCCCCCACTAGATGGAGTGACGACCTGGTAAGATATGCAGGAAGTCGATGGATGCATGTGGCTCAGGACCGTGCTTTGTGGCATTCCTTGGGGGAGGCCTATGTTCAGCAGTGGACTTGTGAAGGACATTACAGCAATGATGATGATGATGTGACATTATTTTATTACCTTATCTATGAACATTTCTATGTCGTTTTAGAACATACTTATTCAAAATTCAGTTTCATATACGAATTTTATTATATTAAAATGACAAAAACAGTCCACCTAATAGTAAGGTGTTATTGGAGCCCATGAACATCTGCAAGTCTGCAACTGACTTCACATATAGAAGACAGCAGCCGTTTGGTCACCTCTGAGGACTTAGATGGACTGCTTCACAGCTTGCAATTATATTGGCTTTTATAGCACATCCAACTTAAATACAGAGAGAAATAGATGGCTCATACCCAAGCTGTAAAAGTATGATACTAGAATAAATAGAATAGAATAGAATAGAATAATTTTTTATTCAATATCGATTATTACGTAATTCTTATTGAAAGTCATTATTTATCTACCACTGGTTCGGAAAATACCTCTGTCCTGGGAAGAACCAGCAAGAAACCCAGCGGGACTTTTTTTTTAGACTTGGCTCTCTTCGATTGAGGAGACAATTTGCCATAATATCGAACCGCTTGAATTTCAACGGGGCTTTCTATCGTCGGTATGTCTGTTTTGCATTAGGAAAAAAACTACGTAATGGAAAATATTATCTATCCGAAGCCAAAAACATCTTCTAAGTGTTTCTGTATGCGCGACTGTTATAAAAAATTATATAAATATTCCAGGATAAAGGAATCTTTTTCTGTCTAACAGTCTAGGTAAGTACCGCAGTCTTACCCATTTCCGCCTAGCAGCAGTGTACTGCTTTGCTCCGGTCTGACGGATCTAGAGAGCCAGTTACAGGATATAAGGCGTTATATTTTTGTCCTCAGTGGTGAGAACGCAACTGTGGTCAGGTGGACGGTAAGTTTATTTGTTATTTCAATTTTATTTTACAAAAAAAAATCATTATTTAGTATTATTATTACACTTTCACCACTATAGCACTTCCATTTTTAAGCACATTTTACAATTATCAGTCCTTACTTTGCAGGCGTAATAACTTTTATATGCTTATCATAAAATTCTTTAGACTTAAAGAGGTCTGTTAAAGTTTAAGTGCCCACTAAAAGTATAGGGAACAACATTATTGTAGCAACATAAAGAAAATTAGACATCCTTTGAGTTTGATGTCTCAAAAAGTAATGCAAAATTGGGCTATTCTTGTATATTAACTTTAAATATTATAATTTCATTGCTTTCCTAGAATAAAAAATTACTAAGGAAACCTTCAGTAGGTACCTTTTATGTTTTATTTATTAAAAGCAACTAATATTTAACTTAAGTATATTAAAAGAACAGTGAACAGGAAGATTTTTATTGAATATTATTACCAAATTTGAAAATGGAAAAAGGCAAACTTATAATAACTTCGACGTTAACAATGCAGTTTTAAACAGCGCTGGTTTGAGAAATGTACAGTGCTTGTACGTTATGAAGTGGACACAAATGGGCGTGAATTAAAAAAAAACGATAAAGTGCGAGTTGGTCATCCTTCTATTAGGGTTTCGTAAATATTATAACAAATCAACTTTTTTTAAACTAGATATTTAATTAGGTAACGATGTTTCGTCTTAGTTCTTAAGCAATACTAAATCTTATTCGTTTTATTTTGATTGTGGCGTATAAAATTCTTTATGAATCCATGTTTTCAGATTTTTTTTGTTTAAAATACAGTACATAGTTCGTGAAATGCAAAAAGAAAAATTTCTAACTAGTTTGGTTCTTCTGAAAGACTTCATAACAATTACGGTATAAATTGACAATTTAACGGCCCTTGACGGCATTTCGTTATTTTTTGAAATGAAAAGTAATAAGATATTTTTTTACTCTACTCATTGAGCTCTAAACAATGGTACCCAACCCTACATACTATGGTAAGACATTATTTGACAAGTTTTTCATGAAAGCGGCCCACCCTGAAGAGTTAATTTAAATAAATTTCCATTTCAATATTCAGTTTTAAATTAACATCATACGTCAAATATCTAAATTTCAGGTTAGTAACTCATTCCTTCTACGAACTAGAGATCCGATATACATATAAATGAATAGACGGACAGATGGACGGATGCGGAACCCTTAGTATATTGCAAAATGGCGAATAAAATTAAGTGTAACGTAAACTTTTTTTTCAAGTATTTAACAATGTTCCCACAAATACTTTAATTTGATTTTCCTTATATTTATTTAAACTTTTTTATTCTTTTGCTGAGGCTGTGGGGACCTAAAGCACCATGATTGATCAGAGACATCTCGTCATGCCCCGTCAATGTCTCTGGTGATCCAAAAGCTGGCAGGTACGTTGATCAGTGAATCAGTCTCACAATACAACAAGGCAAGTCAACCAATTTTCTGGGCACGCTACCAACAGACGGCAGCGATTTAGCGAGTGTTTCTTACTTTTCTACCAACTTCAAAAAGGAGACGCTACTCAATTCGACTGTATGTTTTTTTATATGTGTGTTACCTCATAACTTTTTACTGGGTGCTTTGCGAGGGGGGAGGGGGATGAGGTATTTGACGTCATGTAAAGTTCCGGTGCTGTAAAGCACCCGAAATGTCGGGAATTCAAAAGTTAAATTAAACGCGATAAAATCCGTAAAACTAGTTTAATTTAAAGTGTAGTCTTCGCGTAAATATAAGAAATCATTATTTAAATTATACATTTAACTTTCAATTCAATCCAATTTGCTAAACATGTATGCTGTGTTTCGTATGATGAGTGGAGAGAACCGGAGACCCATTTCACTGGAAAAGAGGACATTCTATCTTAGTATTCACGGCTGACAACGCATACGCATTTTAATTCGCAAACGAGGATAGATGTAGATGTCTATGGGCCACAGCAACAAATTACCATCAGGTGGACTGTGTGCTCGTTTGTCACTCTTAATTGTATAAAAAAAACCTTTGGACTCCTCCATAAATTTCCTCATAAGGAGGATATTTGCAATAGTTCACACTGCCACACTGGATTGGCAGCCGCATATTTTTTATTGTTTTGAGTCGTTATTAAGAAAATACTACTGCACATTTCCTGTTTCATTTTCCTCTGTTGTCTCTCACGACAACATCGCAATAACATAAGGTAATGGATTCCCTTACGCAGTAAACGGTAAATACGGTCAAATGACCCTCACTAATTTTATGTTGATTTCAATTAGTCATTCGAGAATATTTATTCACTATGCTAAAGTTTTTTTTTTATATAGAATAAGTGTGACAAATGACCACACAGTCCACATGATGATAAGTGGATGTTGTCGCCCATAGAGATCTACAATTATCCTCGATTAAGAATCAATATGCAGATGCATTGTCACCCCAGAGGACTAAGATGGAATGACTGACCAGTAAAAAAGGTCTCCGGTTCTCTACACTCACCGGAAACAGCAGTATTAAGCTGCTATTTTACGATGGTATTCTGCGAGAGTATGGTCCTTCCCCGGTCGAGCCGACCCACTCGTACTACAACCATAATGTAGCTGCAACACGTAAAGTGCTTTTAAAATAAAAAAATATCGAATTAAAAAATAAATAAGATTTTTTTTTAAAACGGATCGGACTTTGTGGCTAGTACACGTAATTTGACTGTGTCACTGCAATTCGTGTTATTGAATCCCGCACAGAATAACTATTTATAATATGTTCTACTAATAATTATTCCAGGTCTAAACGGGCTTTTTTACGTGGAATAATTGCACATGGACAAAGTAATTAGTTTGTTCATGTGCAATTATTCTACGTAAAACAACTCCATGATACAAGAGAAATTCTTAGTGTGGAGATAACATTTGGAAGGCAGAAAGAAAATATTTAAAAATAGAACATTGAAGCTATTAGGGACATAAACAAAACTTTTAATAAAAATTAAAAACCGACTTAATTCCATTTAATTCTTCCAAGTCAATGCTAAGCCATAGTGTTTCAAAGAGTTAAAGCCCTGACTTCAGAAGCTATTACAGGAAATTATTATTTTTGATGTCGGTACTCACTTCTAATTAAAAGTTTGATTATTTTATCCCTTTGAGTGGACTAAGAAATATCAAAAGTTAGGTAAAGTGTAAAGTAACAAGCAACAACAATGACGTGCTACGTTAAAAATCTTCATATCTATTTACTAAAAATTAGGTGTAGATTTTTTCTTTTAATTTATATAGGACTGCTCATAAACTATTTAATAAAAACAATAATTCCGCTGTTTCTGAAAAATCAGTAAATTTACACAAAAACCTGTTACCTGTGTGAGGCGGTGTAAGAATATCTACTACCTCGTTTCATCCCGTGGGTGTCGTAAGAGGCGACAGAGGAAAAAAAGCCATGATGGGCAACCAAATATGAGATCCTATGAGGCAATCTATAGGGAGACCTATGTATAGCAGTGGACGTTAATAGGCTGTAACTAGTAATGCAACGAATACGAATGCGAATATTCGTATTCGCTGAATAGTAGACATTTACCGAATACTCGTGTTCGGCGAATACTGATCACAAATTTTTAAAAACTAATATTTTTATACGCAACTCAATTACTGGCGGTCGTGGATAACGCGTCTTCGGCGCGTACGCCGACGACGCGCGGCTCTTAGCCTCAACGACGGGGGACTCCCAAATATATTTTTTACTGAAACTATGTACAGTCGCCTCAGAAAGACTTTTTGGGAACATCCAGACTGAAAAAAGAAATCGCGTAAAACCAGAAAATCTACAAATTTTATGTTTTTAGGGTTCCGTACCTCAAAAGGAAAAAACGGAAGCCTTATAGGATCACTTTGTTGTCCGTATGTCTCTGTCAAGACCCTTTTTCTCTGGAACGCGTGGAGGTATCAAGCTGAAATTCATACCAAATATTCAAGTCTACTGTCCCTTAGAGCTGTGAAAAAATCAAACTTCTAAGCTAACGCAATCAAAAGATACAGCCGTTTATGCCGCAAATTTTCGACATTCGCAAGGGAATTAAAACTTACAGGGTACTTCCCGTGAACTCAGAATATCAAAATTTGGAACGAAGCAACGTATTATAATAGCACAGATATAGGAAAAATTGCGAAAAGCATAAATTTTAGTAACATCATATAATAAAAATATTTTTAATAATTTTAAACTTATATCCCTGCGGATTCGTTCGGAACCCTCGGTGCGCGAGTCCGACTCGCACTTGGCCGGTTATTTAAATAAAATTTTTCCTATTGTATTTTTTTTATAGGAGAGGGGGCAAACGAGCATGCGGCTCACCTGATGGTAAGTGACTACCGCCGCCCATGAACAACTGCAACACCAGGGAGGGAATTGCAGATGCGTTGCCGGCCTTTATTATTATTTATTTATTATTATATTTATTTTAATTATTAGAACAATAGAAAATCATCAAATAAATTAGTTTTTTATTACCATGGCGAGATATTCGTATTCGTATTCGCCGAATAGTAGGTTTGATATTCGTATTCGTATTCGTAAAAGTAGTATTCGTTGCATCACTAGCTGCAACGGTAAAAAATATAGGTACAACCTTCCCTTTTTTGAACTCTGTTAATGAGATCTTTCAGACATTTCCTACAATCGCCTCTTACAATACCCGTGAGATGTAACATAGACACATAGGCTTTACATTTATGAATGCGAATACGAGATACTGATTCGAAAGGGACAAAAGGTAACAGGCGTAACTTTTAATAGTTGTAACTTGTAACACGCCAAAAGCAAACTGACCTAATTGTGTCAGCTATGGAACCCTTAATTGATTATTGGTTGTTTTAGTTACGAGTTGGGTACCTAAAATGTTTCACTTGAGTTAATTTATTTCGTTATCCTTTGTCTTTAATATAGTTTAATTCTTGATAATACAGAAGTAAGGAACTCGTTTGTGTATTGTTTATTGTAAAGCAATTATGTTTAGGCTTCAAATAAATTCCTCAATTTAATATCGTTGCGATAGGTAACTTTAGACTTCCAATGATTCCAATCGTATCAATTTAATATATTGAACAAAAATCTCTGTCTAATTTCACGTGTATTCGTTTTTTTTTTAATAGAATAAGGGTGACAAACGAGCACATAGTCCACCTGATGATAAGTGGTTCCATCTATCCTTGTTTGTGAATCAAAATGCAGATGCGTTGTCAGCTGTGAGGACTAAGACGGAATGCCTCTTTTCCAGTAAAAATGGTATCCAGTTCTCTACATTCACCATACGAAATACAGCAGTATTAAGCTACTATTTGACGCTGGTATTCTGTGGGATCGTGGTCCTTCCCCGGTCGAGCCGACCCATTCGTGCTACACCTATACTATTAATATAGCTGCTACCTAATTTAATCTACTTAATTTAACTCCCTCGATGATAAAATAGATCTCCAGAACTGAATAAAACAGATCTACCGCTATTAAAGTTACTATAGCTGTTATATAGAGTTAATGTATTTAACTTATGAGTTTTGCGTTCAAGGTTCGAATCCCAACTCTTCAGACACAGAGAGTTTTTGATTAGCAATCGCATTACATATTTTAGGTAGTATAGCTAAACCATGTTTGTATTACCAATGGGTTGGCTCGACTGGGGAAGGAACACGCTCTCACAGAATAGCAGCGTGAAATAGCGGCTTTGCATTTTCTGTCGCATCTACCATGGGGAGTCCTCTGAGGAATTGTTCGGATTAATCCCAGCCGCCAAATTTCACGAACGCTCATCGCGGCAGAACTCCCGATACCATCCACACCATCTGGATGATTGGCGGTCCACCACTGTGCGATTTAGAAGATGTTTTCTTCTTCGCACGACTTCCTTGGGGAATCGATTACCATCAGCGATTTTTCCGGACCGATACGACGACTTAGGAACCTTCAAGAAAAGAGCGTACTCCTTTTTAAAAGGCCGGCAACGCATCTGCAATTCCCTCCCTGGTGTTGCAGTTGTTCATGGGCGGCGCTAGTCACTTACCATCAGGTGAGCCGCATGCTCGTTTGCCCCCTCTCCTATAAAAAAATGTTGCTGTGTTTTGTATGGTGAGTGTAGAGAACCGGAGACCCTTTTTACTGGAAACGAGGCATTCCATCGGAGTCCTCAGGGGTGACAACGCATCTGCATTTTGATCTTAATCGAAGATTGTAAATTTCTATGGACCACAGCACTCACTTACCATTAGGTGGGCATTGTGCTCCTTTGTCACCCCCATTCTATAAAAAAAATTACAACCACTAGACCAAGTACCACTAATTCCTTGCATAATGCCGATGTTGGGTACCGCACATAAAGGGAAAAAATACGTCGGGCGCGGGTAAGCTAAGAAGTGTGAGTGGCCACTGTCTCTCAGAATTGACGGGCACACTTGTACCACTGTATAACATCTTCGGTGCAGTTGACAGCTTTCGATAAATAGGAAATCACCGTTGTTAAAATGAATATTGTCCAGGTACACCAAAAAAATATACAAAACCATACATTTTAGTCTTTCAAGAATTTAAAAAAGAAGAGAGTCCTTTTTATCAATAAGTCAGATGCTCAGAGTAGGATCGCATCCTTCATTCAATTCCGCTTTAATCAATTTCAGTCGGAATACGGGAACAGCGGGGAAAGTTTAAATTTAGGCATCGTTACGAATTCTACCATCGATCGTTGCATGCACTAGCTAAATAAATTACAGACCAAATAGACCAGAATTTATTTCGGTATACAATTCAGTTTTAAAAGAAATTCGTAGTAGTTCTTGTCTATGGCACTAACAGCATGACAGCGCTGGGACAATACTTTTAGTTTTTTTGTTTCTTTAAAAAACTTTACATTAGGATTTTATCCTGTACCGTGGACGCAGTAAACAAACTTAAATTGCACATGAAAAACATCCGAACAATTATTTCTAGGCCATACAAATACTTATTCGGTGCGGGATTCGAACCTGCGGCCCTCAGCGCTGCAAATCAATGCTAAACTACTGAGGCGTAAGGTCAATATTCTGTACCAATAATGCTGAATTGATGGCTTTATTCTATCTTATGTTCAATATATTATTATCATATCTATCAATAAATATATTTTATTGTGTTCTATTTTTGGAGCTTACAAGATTCATTCTTCCTTTCTTTCAAAGTTCGTATTCCTATACTATATGGTTGTACATGTAAACTTAAGGAACCTGCCGTGCCGGTACCAATGCGAACCAAGCGTCTAGTTATTAGCTTATTAGTTAAGTGACAGTAAATCGTCGTAAATCACACCTAGTACAATCATTTTCAGCTTAATTGCAGTCATGCATTGCAGCATGTTGGAGGTGTCAAATTAAAGACACGTGTCTTCTTTTAAGTCTTTAATATAGTAAAGGTCTCCAAAATGGTCAGTTAAAAAGTCAATAACTACATAATTGTCACTAATCGATGCGCACAATGATGGTGAACTCTACGTAATTAAAATGATTGTTTTGACGGCAAATGATATAAAAATTTGACTGTGGCAATTGACACGCCGCTCAATGATAGCGATTGACAAACGTTTTTAGCAATAAACGCCATATCTGCGGTTGAAGGCATAACATTAATGAGTGACGAACGCGACTTCTCAACACAGTTTGGCAATCAACTGAGGCGTGAGCAAATGATACACCTTCAATTGCCCATCATTTGAAACCTCCAATCACGTAAGCAACAATACGCTGGTACACCGGTTCGGGGACCCTTGACCATCAACAAAAATTTGCATTAATGTAATGTCATGTGGGCTAGACTATAGGGAATGTTAGTAGAGCTAACACCACTGTTAAAATTCTAAAAATAAAAAAAATAAAATTGCCATTTAAAATGAAGACTGACATTACACATGACAGAAATCATCTTGGCGAAACCTTAGAATCAAATAACATGAGGACAGCTATCTTGTCCAGTCCACGATCTCTCAAATAAGAGATGGAAGACAGGAGGCCGAGCACACAGTCCACCTGATGGTAAGTGGATACTGTGGTCTATCCTCGATTAAGAATCATAATGGTTCACCATAAGGTGACATTGCATCTCCCTTATGGGACCAAGATGGGACTAAGACGGTATGCCTCGTTTCCAGTAAAACCATTACGTAGCTGCGACGTGCCTCTACTACATACGTATAATTATTACTAGCTATTCCCCGCGACTTCGCCCGCGTGTAATTTGTTACGATTGGATTTCATGGGTTTTAATTTTTTTGCACGGAACCCTAATTCTTTTTCTAAAATAAAAGTAGCCTAAGTTACTCCTTATAATACCAGATATCTGCCATTTAAAGTCCCGTCAAAGTCGGTCCAGGCATTTCGAAGATTAGCCGGAACACACAGACAGACAGACAAAAATTTTATATTTTATGTTTTTGTTTTAAGTACCGTATGTAATTTCATATGTATTTAGTAAAAAGCTGTTATTTTGACATTACAAACAGACACTTCAATTTTATTTATCTGTATAGATTAGGTACCACATATTAAGTATTATCAAATTTTGAATAATATTTAAAAAAAATTAAATAGAGTTACTGCCTATATTCGTTCCACGGGATGCAGGTTTCTTCACGATATTTTACTGAATCGTCGAGCATGTGGTAATGTAATGGTTCTATGTTTTTTAACAGCAAAGTTTACAAAGCACCTATTTTTTACACCATACATCTAAATACCAATGAAGAAGCTTATAAATCACTCAGCCACCAGTTGTTTTTCTGCATGGTAACATCTTCCGGCAACAGCCATAAGTTATAGTTGAGCGGAATATATCTTAGTATTGTTAATGACTACGTACAAATCTTAAGACTTTCACTGCTCGGTTTTCAGACACAGTAGCAAGACAATAGCAATGACCTATATGTAGTGCACGGGACAGCGAAAGGGTTAAAAGTAACAAAGAATTGCCATAGGTCATAATTATTTGAAAGGATGAGTTCTGAGAAATAATAGCATATTAAGAGGAATGATTTTATGTTTACCTATATGGTATCGAAATAATTAAAATCGACAATACAAACATTATGAGAATTCAAATTGAACACAATAATTATTATTAATCATTTAATCCCTTACCATTGCTATGTTGTCGAATAGTAGCGGCATTCGTAAATTCAAAATAACCTTTCGTCCGAGGAAATAAGTAACGCAAAAGAGAAACCGGTTCCAGTGTTTCTCAACTGATAATGTTTATTTTATTTTAATAAATTCTTGAAATTAATATGAAGAATATAATTTAGAGGTTTGTTTTAAATTAAGTGACGCATGAGCACCCAAAAGTGAGCCCGAACCCCGCTGGGAGACACATTGTACCAGAGGCGCCTTATTTGAAACACATAAATAAAAACATTTTTGTACGTGTGGGTTGACCACGCTCGCCATTAACTCACAGACTTTATTGTCTCTCATTCAGGTAACATGAAACCTAAACGTTCAAACTTTTAAACTTAACTCTGGGGCTTATGGTATGTGTGGCATTTTATAGATGATATAAACAAATATTATGTTTTGAAACACTTATCTATACTGTAATATAATAAAGCGGAAGTTTTTTTTGTGTTTTTGTTTGTTTAAACGCACTAATCTCTGGAACTACCAGTCCGATTTGAAAAATTCTTTTTGTATACTATAGCCAGATTCATGTGGAATAGTATAGGCTATCTAGCATAAAGCTATATTACTCAGCTAGCCTTAAATATGGATATTAGTTAAGCAAGTCAGAAGAAAAAGCAGTCCCGAAATGATTTATCCGCGTACGCTGGTGTTATCGTTAGGGATACGTAAATACAATGTTCTAGAAAAATATAGACCTTTACTCCGTCTA